>WBMY01009726.1:157211-282668 GCA_013397315.1 Donacobius atricapilla | reverse complement strand
AAAAAAAAAAAAAAATAGCATTCACCTGAGTAAATTATTGAACCTGAAGTTACTTTCCTCATTTACAGAAACAGAAACAGCCTCCCCAAACCCCCGCAACCATCCATTTACCAGTTTCAGCAGAAAACTTATCTTTCCAACCTTTCCTTTGCCCGTATTGACCTTAGGGTTGAACAGGAGCAGTTTCACAATATACTGGAATAGGTTGTGGCAGTTATCAGTACTGTATAGCTTATTTACATACCAGGGGACAACTTCAATGAAAGCTACTTGCTTGCGTTCTTTTATTTAATACAAAATGCCTTTGCCTTCTTTAAATAGAGGATTTAAAGCACCATACTCTATTGTTTTCATTCTGTGGGGCACAATTTCAATTGTTTTTCTTTTGATTATGGAAGTGTCATTAAATGTGACTTTTAAATATTTTTACATTCTCTGATCTGGGCCTTTTATTATCCTAGATAAGCTCAATTTATCTGAAGCGATAGATCAAGGGAATCTATTTAGTTGGTTTAAATATTTAATGCTTTTTTTTTCCTGAACACCGCAAGATCCTATTAAGCAATGCCCCATTTAAAGAGAATATGGAGAATGTATCTATGTTATCCTGAGAACTACAATTAAGAGGATTGGTATGGATTTTGTGTGATAAATTGATGGTATAAGTGGAACCTAAAGTTGTTACATGTATTCAGAATGTATAGGGGGTGGAGAAATAATCAATCAATACTTTCTGATTCCAGTGTGGTGTACGTTTTCTAAACAGTCACTGATCACCGCCTGCCTCTCAGATCTCACTTCACACCTGTACAATAACAAAGACTATTTAATTTGCTCTTCTAAAGTGTGTCGTGGCTGTGCACCAACATACATACTCTTCCGTATGTTAATGCAGTTGACTATAGTTACACATGGCCTCAGACATTATAACTAATGTGACTCATCCCTTTTTTTCTCACTGTTTCCCTAAAATCCCTTAAATATTACTATATTTACTATAAATAAATAAATATTTATGAAAAATATAAATAGTTACATATTTACTATAGAAAGGAGCCAGACCACAACATGATGATATTAATTTCTTTAGATGGTGTTTAGCATAAGGTAGAGGTATTTGGGTTGATAATTTGTAAATTCGTGTGGTGCTGTACAGTAGGCATGTTTATGGCCAAGATCACTAAAACTGCTACTGTGCACTACGGACACGTGCACACTGCCACTACGGCTGTTACAGGAAGTCCAACTCATGTAGTCCACAGATTCAAGGCTGAACATGGGACATGGTTTTCCATATTGTTTGATTGCAATCCAACTGCCTATCAAACTTTTAGCAAATGTCAGCTAACACCCTTACAAGGAACATCTGGGCATATTTTAAGGTGTTAACATGATAAAAGGAATGTTCCGAATGTCTGATGCAAATAAGGCTGCTCTGTTCAGAGAAAAAATTATTTTGGTTGGACAGACTTTGTACATTTGTAATTTGCTCTCAGAGACATCTTAGATACCCAAGGTGGTTCCACATGAATGAGCATGCAAGAGAGCGCAAAAGTGCAAAAAGCTACTGTGCTGATGAAGCGGGCTTGCTTCCACTCCTAGAAACAACTCAGTGACTCAACCCTGCTCGTTAGAAAGCTCAATAGAAATATGACCTGTCATTTTGCGAGGGGAAAATGTACAAATAAAGGAAGTTAAAGTTGGGGTCATATATAAAACATCAAAGTAAAAAACTGAATTGTCATTAAGGAACATTTACCTTCACAACTCTTTCATGAAGCAGACCAATAACTGACGTGCTCAATCCACTATAGTTAAGAGACCTGAGTTAAATACAAACCCTTCTAGCCATCCTTCCCATACATTTATGGCTTATACTGTTCTCCAGATGGATTTCTCATAGAATAACTACTTGTGTATGTATGTAATATATAGCATTCAGTCCTCAGCTGATTAATCACACTATGGACATGGAGTGTGCAAAAAACCCAAAACCATTAACTAACCCTGTATTTAGACAATAATATAAAGAAGCCATTTGATTTTTAGTGATGCCAAGCAGCAGCAGCAGCTTGAAAGGATAATACAGACACTTTCATGACTTTTGAAACAGGTGGCTTTGAAATTATCTTTTTCTTTCTCTCTGATTTCCTTAACTTCAAACCCTCTCAGCCAGCGTGAGCATTCAGATTATTTCCTCTAGCAGATGCTCCTCATGCCTCCATCAAAAACACATTTCCAAGTTTATTTCATGGCCAAAACAAAGTACACAGAGTGAGCTGCACAGCCCCACCCTGAAAAATTCAGATTCAGAACATAAATCTAGATGTCTGTTGACACGGTGTCAATTCATGTCTTAAAATTAAATTGTTTGGCTCAAGCTAAGTTATGAAAAATAACACAAGTATTTCTAAACTCACTACCACCTCTACTTGCCTATGAAATTTAGACAGGACATGAAAACACACAAGAGATGAAGAACACACATGTATTCTTACCTGCAGAGCTTTCTTAATAGACTGAGTGATCTACATAGTCAAAGTCTGTTGGTTTTCATGGGTGCTGCTGCCTTGCCAATATGAACTGCTGGACAGGAAGACTGTAATATTTTTACAGGAGTTATATCTGTAGAAATCAATTGGCCCAAATACAAGCTTTCTTTAAGAGCAGGTAGTTCTGCTTCCTCAATATCTATCTATCTATCTATCTATCTATCTATCCATCTATCCATCTATCCATCTATCCATCTATCTATCTATCTCATCTATCTCTAGCTCTTTTTTTACTTTTATTCCCCTCTCATTAGCTATTATTCATACCTTGCTGACACTCATTTAACTAGGAAACATTTGCCTTTTTGTGGTTCCAGTTAGGAGAAATAAGTATATTCCTTTCCTCCTAACTGTTCCATCCTGAAGAGGGAATGGGAGAAGGGATGGAAGATGTTTTCCTATTCTGTTCCATCCAAGTCCTTAAAGATGCTGTTGACCTCCCCTTGAAAGGTTTGACTCCTTTCTAGAAAACTTTTTCCTTGATCCCTTCCTATCTGCCTTTTACCCTCTCTGCTTCATCAAACTACACTATTACTTTTTAAAGCAATTCACGACCTTGGTTTTTCATCCATTTTCAATTAAAGGAATCAGTATTCTCCTCTGCATTATACTGAGGTTTTCTGTTCAGGGGTTGCCAACTGACCCTTAGTTTGGCCTATATCCTTTCAATGCTGGTTTTGTCTTTTGCTTTTTACATTCCTTGATTGTGGGATTCACTTCTATCAGATATTTGTTATGGTAGGACGTGAAATAGATTGATTCTATATAGTTGTTAGAGAGAAAGAAGGCTTTATTTACAATTCTAACAGTTTCTTTTATAACATGCTGTGCTACAAAGGTATATCATTGGTCCATCAGACTGACCCTTCTCTCTATTGGTTAAGTAATAGGAAACAACACCTGGGGACGGTTGTTATGGGAAAGGGAACACTGTTTACTTAACCTGTTTTGAGAAATGGAGAGAGATGTTTTGAAGAGAGAAAACTACTGACAGCTTTCTCTTGGGAAAGGAGCCAGCAATAGTTAGCAAGCTAAAATTCAGGCTCAGAAATATCAGGCCCACAGATATTAGAACTGTAAAGTTAGCACAGCTCTTTGGGGAAAAAAAAAATGAATTTTTCAATTTAATTTTGAGACTCACACCTCAATTTCAAGCTCAGAACTTTCCTAGGTTTTTGCTTGAGGCATGTTTAATATAAGATGTTTCAAGATACTTTGTAGAAACAGCATTGTAAAAATTCAATTTATAGGTGTATTGTAAGGTGAACTCCATCTCTGATAAAGCCCAAAATACAGATTTTGCTTGATCTACTTCTATAATGATAGATTTCCTACCAATTTTTGTATGGCTCTTGTAAGCTTGTGCCTTTCATGTAAAGCAGACTCATCACAATCCCTTTTTGACTGTGTTTAAAGGGTGGCAGAGTTAATTTAAGAAGCCAATCAATAGCCTAATTCTTTAACACTAATGGGAGTTTTAGCATACAAATATCTGCAAAGACACACAACTCTGTGCTAATATGTAGGGTATTATTGTGTCTTAGTTTGTAATTGCTCCTAATTATGGCCTAGTTTAGTAAGCACACATTTACAAATCAAGGAAGAGTTTCATGTAAACCACTAGTTAAATTTACTAAATCCTTATCTGGCATACACAATTTTCAATATCCATATTACCTTCGATAATACAACTAAGCTACATATATTTTTTTTCCCCACTTAATTGAACATTTGCTTCACATTTCTTATCAGTGTAATATGATACAGGAAGTTCTGTACAGATAAATGCAAAGTAATGCACACAGGAGAAAAGAATTTTGACCTTATATACATATTGATGGGCTCTGAAATAGCTATTGCTACTCAGGAAATACATCTTAGATAATTATATATGTTTCTGTGAAAATATCAATTTAATTATTAGTAGCAGTCAAAAAGCAACTCAAATGGTATGATTTAACGGGAAAAAATTCAGAACAAAACAGAGAGCATTGTCATGCCATCATACAAATCCATTGTGTGCTTTTGTCTTGAATACTGTGTGCTGTGTGACTCCCCCATCTTAAAAAAAGTTTATAGACGAACAAGAAAATAGAAAAATAGGAACAAGGAGGATCAAAATGTGGGATTCTTCAGCCTGGAAAATACAATAGAAGCCTGCAAAATTATGCACATCATGAAGAAGATGAACTTGGAATGATTTCTCATTGTCTCTTCTAATATAAGATCCAAAGAATCTTAAACAAAACAAGCACAGGAGGCTAGAGCAAAGAAGTTTTTCACAGTATGTCTAATTAAACTTTGGAACTGTATTGCACCAGACATTGTGTATGCTAGACATTCACAGGAATTCAATAAGGAAGCAGACAAATCTGTGATTGGGGAGAGGAGAGGGAGGGAAGAAAATGCAACATCAAGAGCCATCAAATATTAAGATACTTTCTCTGGCTCAAAAAATTCTTTAGTAGCAATTGATGGGAGCTGGGGGAATATATTTCAGAATCTTACCTCTGCTATTCCTTTAATAAGAGACAAGATAATGGACTAAGATCTTTGTATCTGAACCAAATTATGGATTTTATGTTTTGATTTTAATCATTTACTTCCCTTTGCCTCAGAATTGTCATTTTTGGTACACATATCTTTTAGTGGATTTTTTTTGTTTTTTGGATTTTTTTCCCCTAGCACTGCAGTTATGCCTTTAGCATTACAGTCTACCAGGTAGAATTTGTCCATTGTCCCTTAATATCTAATTTCCACTAAATCTAATGGAGTTAGCCATCTAATTCACTCTATTGATAAACCCCAATTATCATCTCTGTGTAACTTTGATAAATAACATTAAAAACATTCGCCATTTTTATTTTGTAATATTCTCCTTAAAGTTTATTTGGTCTTCCCGCAATTTGCAAACAAAGTGACTAATATGGGAATCTGATTCAAGGTGCAAACATATTAACAATTTAAGCACAGAGCTGTGAAAGGTTAACCAGTCTCACAAGGATGCTTGAGTTAGCTAAATAGTTAATAAAAAGAAGCAGTTGCTTCCAGCAACCTGCATTTAATGATTAAGAAGGAACCCACGTTTCTCATAAATTGCAAGAATACCTATCACACATCGCTGGTTTCTAGACTAATTTCAAGTGCTTGCAAAAAGGTGCGTAATGGCCTAGCTGTCTAGGTTACCTCTATATTTAATACATCCTTATGAGAGTAATTAAGCTCTTCAACTTTAGACACATGGATTTTTCAGAATCATATGATGGAAATAACTGTTTCTGTCTGCAGATGACAAAGGGATTCTGAATTGTCTAAAAACCTGATGAATGTCCATCACCTTCTCCCAGAGAAAAACATGATCCCTTGCAATCTACTGAAGGTAATTCAATCGACAATAGAAGGGAAGACACTGACTTTGGTTGTTTTTTGGTCTACAAACTGCAGTCTCTTGGGGTGATTGCAAAAGGGTCAAGAGAACCTGACAATTATTTTAAATAGTTTTCCAAATTCCAGTTCATCTGGGAGAGCAGGATGAAAATTGGGCGTAGTTCCTGAAAATATGCCAAGCTCGTCATCGCTCACTCTCTTTTTCAGAATTATCAGGATTTTCTGTGATGCCAGCCCAGAGAGACAGATGAATACAGAGAAATCAAGACAAATTCTCAAAAAAAATGGAAAGACCTTGCTTTAGGTTTATCTGTATTTCCTTATTGTAGGCAGATCCCCCTTAACATTTAATGTAACTAAGTAAGCCAATGAAGTTACCCTTTCTGTTGATAGAAATAGGCTCAGCATAACTCTAACTCTTATTTTAAGTGACAGAAGAATATTTTCTGTGAAGCTACATTTATCTTTTTTGTGTGTGTGTTTTTGTTTGGGTTTATTGGTTGGTTTGGTGGTGGTGGTGGTTTTGTTTGTTGGTTTGTTTCGTTTCTCTAATTGGGGTTTTGGGATTTTTGTTGGCTTTGATGGTTCATTTTTTTTGGTGGGCATGTTTTGTGGGGTTTTTTTTTGGTTTGGGTTTGGTTTGGGGTTTTTTTCCTGATTGAAAAATTTGCAGTATTGGGCAAAAGCTTACATCTCCAGGGCATTACATTACTTAGTCTGGTTAACTGAAGTCAGGACCTGTACTCACTGAGTAATATCCAATAGTTTTGGTTCTGTGTAATTACCAGAGCAAACAGAATACAGATTATAGCAGAAAGGCATCCAGAATGTGATATTATTGCAAATATCTATATTATCCTTTTTCAGACATTTCCAAATGATTTTGTCATTGTTCCAAGTGGAATTAATTGCTATGTTTCTATGAAAATTCTGCTAGTTTTCATGGTTCCTGTGACTTGATAATAATTGATGTGGAAATGTCTTAGGGCAAACTGTTCTTAGTAACCAATTGGGAATTTAGTATGCAATGGCATGATACATAATAATGACCGAAAAACAGTGCTGTGGTGTGAAAGGCATAGCAGAATTCACAGGAAAAAAAAAAACCAAACAAAAAAAAAACCACAAGACAATTTGAAATCCAGAATGGGTTTCTGAGTAGCATACCTTAATAGAACACTAAATTTTGGCTGTATTATACTCTGATATGTTGGAGCCTGAACACTCTTTAACTGCAATTGTTAAAGGCCAATGGCTCCATCTGGTTTAGATGAAAAAATATTTAATTTTTTTTTTCCTCTTTCTAATCCTCTTTTACCTGTATAGGTCTTCTTTTTATTCCTCTGCATGGACAGAGCACGACATTATCCCTGAGCAGGAAGCATCATCAGAAATCTGGTTGCATCATTTTGAGAAGTCTTTGATGTCAGGAAAATCTAAGCCACCAACACCATTTCCAGAGGAAGGAAGGAATCACATTACATTCCCTTCACTCCAAGGCAAGGAAATGATCCAGTGTATAATGGTTATGGTTGAATCCATAAGTCAGGGATTTAAGGGCTATATCCAACAAAAAACAAAAGCCTTTCTGAGTTATATAATTTAGAAACTAATGTTAGTCACTTTATGCTGTGGTCTGTAGAAAATTAGTTTGTCAGTTTATCCTTGGCCTCTTCTGTGCGGTGAAAATACACAGCCCTGCTACTACATAGTGCCACAGACACAAACCCATCATCTCATGCTTGCCGTTATTTAGTTTCGCAGAAATCTAGAAAGAACAGGAGACAGAGCTGGTAGCTGTCTATTTGGACTTTTACCATGGAAGATCGCAGTTCATGGATTGTTTTTTTAGCCTGGGGATCCACACTGGCTCATCTACATTTGGCCAAGAGTTTTTTCCAACATGAGATCTCAGTCCATGATATGCTGAAATAAAATCTTCATCATCCCTGACCTATAAGCTCTTTAATGACTGTAGTATAATGTGAGAAAGAGGAATGGAAATGCTGAACGTATTTGTAGGTTTGACCCCAGATTCCTTAGGGTTTTTGTTGTTTAGTTGTGGCTTTTTTAAATTTTTCCCCTCGGTAATATTATTTTAATAACATTTTGCTTCATTATTTTAATAATTCTTCCTGCATAGAAAATTATTGAGGCATGTGATAGGTTGCAGAATGCAAGGAGTTATTCTGATCAGTACTGAATGCTGAAGTTACCTACAGCTTCTGATAAGAATACACAAGTGATGATTTCTTTTTCATTGTGAAAGCAGCTGCATTGAAATTACTGATCTCCTTGCCTAACCCAGATTTACTTAGAGAAATAAAATTGCAATCTGTCTCCTCTAATGAGAGAGAAGGCGGCTGTCCACATCGTATAGTAATCCATTTTAAAGCAGGGACACTGTGTATAATTTTTTACATAAATAAAAAAAAGTGATCTTATCTACTGCATATCCCCCTTTCAAGTGTAGTGCCGATTTAGTCAGACTAATGCTGTTGATGGAAATTTCTCCACTCAGATGAGAAGGAAAGATGAGAAGAAGCATTGCAATGGTGATAGAAAACTTTATATAATGAGACAAATCCCAGAATCTCTAGGGAGCTCATTCAGCATGGAAACCATTTCAAGTTTCTTTCATTATAAGAGTGATATTTCAGCTATTAAAAGTACAGAAGTCAGATTGTCCATGAAGTTACTTTAATAGGATGATTCTGAGTGGGTTGCCATTTGGTTTTGAAAGCAACAGGATGGAAGCCTCTTTTTTCAACCATACTATGCTTCAAACAATTCCAATCTATCACAGGCTTTAGAACCTCTGATTGTATAAACCTGTCAAGGCATCAAGGCATTACAACATAAACAGCACAATCTACCAGAGCTGCAAAGCTATTATTTGGTAGTCTATTTAGTTTCATAGACTTTTTCCATTTCCCTGACACCTTAAACAAAATATGACAGGCATTTATACTACATAGTATACAAGAAAGATCACTTTGTGAAAAAAAAAACAAAACCAACGTTATCTAGGGCTTTACCAATGAGGAAAAAAAAGATAAAATAATGCAAACTGGCAACACTTTGTGATATTTTGTATTATTTTTTGAAGTACACAAGTAAGGTCATAATTCCTGTGATCTTTGGAAAGATATCTTTGCTGTCCAAGCTTTGTTTTACACAAGGAGTGAGGCTGCCTATCAGAGACATACAAAATGACCTATGCTACAATAAAGGTGAGACAAATAGAGTTGTTTGTTCCAAAGAGTCAATTTTTATTTTTTGTTGAATACTTTTTTTTTATTCTGGGATTTGTTTTTCTCTTTTCTGTCCTGTGTCTTTTTACCTGTTACAGAAGATCTTGTTTCAGTACATAGTTTGAAGTATGGTGTCATATACACTGACATGTCATCCAATGTGAAGAGAGGGTACTAGATAATCTTTGGGAAGAAAAAAAAAAAAAAAAAAGACCCTGAAGCTTAAAGCAAAACTATCTTTGGCTCAAGTATCTATTTTCTATACAGCAATCGCCCTATGTAAACTAAGCTCTCCTAACAGAAAATACCCTGAGGTGACTTTGAAACAAAGCATTGTAGTTGATAGAACTGGACCAAATTTCATAAAAATAGACCATTAACAAGTCTCCCCGAGTATCAACTTGAATAGCACAGGCTGATCACACGGGAGAGCATGCTGATATGAAGAGAGACAAGTATACTTTCAAGGGACTGAGATTTGAAATATTGATTTAGTCACATTAATTGAATTTTTGCCTTGAGAAGTGATTACAAAAATGTTTCTCCAATATTAATTTGTATCTGCTTTGGATAAGATTAACATTAATTTCTTCACCAGTCCCCATTACTCTTTTATTATTCATTAGCATCTCCCTTTGCATGTGTAAGAGACCTTGATGAAGCATGTTTATTCATAGACTAACCTTTTTAAATAATTCTAACAGCTCTCTAACAGAAACCTTCCTGGCATGCTGAATATCTCGTCTTTGTTTCATTATTCAATCCTTGTGCTCTATCCTCCACTTGAGATGCTGAACATGAATCATACTGCTCTTCCTACTGCTCTCTTCCTCCCACTGAAATGTCCTCTGCAGCCTGATCCCACAGGATAGCTCTGTTCACAAAATACTGCAGCAAATTGTCTCCTCTCCTCCTAGAATCTAGGACAGTATAATTTCCACACAGCTTGAGAGCAATTATTGATTTATGCTGTCCTTAGTTCATCACATATTTGTTATCGTGTTTCAATTCATTGTTCATTTACCTCTTATTAGAATATTTAGTCTGAGCTAGTCTTTGATGAGAGCTCTAGAGGCAACATTTTATTTTTTGCTTTGTATTTACCAACTTGTGACTATTTTTTTAAGCAGACAACAGGCAAAGAAAAAGGGGAAACATAAGAAAAGGAGCAAATCAATTAATTTCCTCTTTCTTTGCAAAATTTATATACTTATTTCCAGTACTTGTTAGTTTTTAATGAAAATGCATTGCAAAATTCACTACATAAGCCTTATTTTAAAATACATAACACACACATTCATGTTTCTGATAAGCCCCCCTTCCACAGCAATTATATGTAGTTGCCTCCAGCAAAATGCTCTCATCCCTTGCATTATCTTTTTGTATTTATCTTGCTATATTACCCAAAGTTTGTAATAATGAAGGTGTTAAAAATACAAGGTCTGATTCCTGCTCTAAAGAGGTTACACATTTTAATTTTCCATCCGAAAAATAAATGAGTGGACTATTTCTTTCTTTTTGCAATTAAGTTTAGGAAGAATTCTGAAAAAAATGCATTGATTTCCACATATCTGGAAAAATAACCTATTTCATGGAGGAGAAAAAGTATACATTTATCTAAAATATATTTTTTTTATAGTCAAGCAGTATAACTAGATATTGAAGTCGCCACAGCTGCAATAGCTTTTACAGAATTTAAAAGAATGAGAGTTAGTTACTAATAAAATTTGTTCAAAAATTCTTGATTTTTTTCATATAAATGGAGGAAAGAAGCCTTTATTTTTTTTTTGAGAGTTTAGGAGGGGGAGGGTGGGAAAGATATGTTGCCCTAGGAGCTAATTTAGTATTTGAAAATTACTAAACACAATAGTTAAAAAGTGCCTAAATAACAGGTAAACAGGAGGAGAGCTAGCATTTCAAAATAGAAATATTTTAAAACATTAATTAAAAAAGTAATCTGTAAAATGGAAGAAAAATCTTTTGTGGTGGGTGCTTTGTGGGAAAAAAACATAGAGACCCCAGGGGACTTATTATTTTGTCTCTCTTACGAGACTCATTATCTCAATACATAGAAATGTACATCTCTGATTCCCATTAATACAAATATAAACACTAACTTTGACTACTAACCTCCCACAATCTCCAGAACACATTCATTTTTCCTACTGTCTCTGTACACCATGTGACCCAGAAGACATAGATGAGTAAACCTAGGCATTTTTTTGTTATAAAAATGAAGTAAATACAAACTTAAGTGAACAGACAGAAAGCAAAAGTTCTTCCCTTTGCTAATGAATTGACCTGAATTCTGCGCATCTTAAAATGCAGTAACTGACACAGCTTTTCCACCAGTTGTAATATGCTCAGTTCTGAAAAAGGAATTAATAAATTTCATTAGACCATTTATTTCATTTGCTGTTTGTTTTCAACTGAGGACTGAAAGGGGCTTCTATTAGGGGAAAAAAAAAAAACAAAAAACAACAACCAACCAACCAAAAAACTAACAACAACAGAAAAAACATCAACACCCAAAAACAAACCACTGAAGACAGTCCTGTGTAACTCTCTGATAGAACAAGTACTTCACCCATGCCCGACATACCCCAAGGCCTGGGTATTTAACATATGTCTTTGTTACCACAGTACCTGACAGCTGCGATGCCTGTGGTGAGACAATTGAAACCTGTGGGGTTAAATGAAGGGCATCCTTTGTGTTGGGAAAGGTGAGCAAGAAAGGACACGGTTTGCAGAAACACTTTTTCTGAACTCTTCACAGCCTGCATGGAAGGCTGTGGTCCTTATAGTGTTTGTAGATGGCCCATGCCTGCTTAATCACCCGCTACAGAATTTACATTTTGCCATCCTGAACTTGCAATCATTACTTAGACCTCCTGACAACTGATCTAACTTTCTTCAATTATTTTTTCCATTCCCCGAAAGGGCTTTTCCAGGGTAGTAAAAGTATACTTTGACTGTTCACAGACTTCCTCAGACTACAACAATTTTTTGGAGTTTATGGCTCTTCAGTGTGGAACTGGCTTCATTTGCAAAGCAAGGAGGGATCACACCATGCAAAGCGGGTGGTTTTGGCTACTGTGCAGATTTCTGGCATCAGGTTCGTAGGCAATTGTTTTCTTTTGACTTACAGGCCTTTAACTTGTATGTACACATTACTGAGGGATTCTTTTGGACAAATATATACTAGAGAGTTAACTTTAATTTTAACCTTTCATTTTGTGAATGGAAGTCAGACATGTAGCAGTAAATTTTCAAATCCCCGTGTAGGTTTTTCAGCTGCAAGCCTCACATTAAATTCAACCTGCCATATGTTAGTATTGGCTTGCAGGCTGCAGAGGTTAGTTTCGTGATGTAACTTACTGCAAAAATTGTTTCAACAGCTCCATCTTTTGAGGAAGGTCACTGATTTTGGACACAGGAAAGCTGAGTAAATTCCCCAGATAATCCACATTCCTGTCTCATCTTATGTTATGTCTTCAATGAGCACAACATTTTTAAGCCTCTTACCTCACAGTCCTTACAGCAGCACGTGGGAATGAAACAACAGCTACAACAGTGGAAGCCACAGTGTCAAGAATGTGGAGTGTCCAATTAACCATACTAAAAATGTCAAAGGTATTGTGTCTAAAACATTGTGAAATAGCATATAAGAATGTATAATGACAGTACAGTTGCTTTATTAAAGTAATAATGACTTTAATAAATGTTGTTTCAAACACCTTTGAGCACTGTCTCATCTGCAGGTAGGAACTGGGATGAAGGATTAAGTTATTTCTATAAACTGTGCTTTTGGATGAAGATCCAAGCTAAACTTTTTTTTTAATTTTTTTTTTAATTAACATATTTTGTGACACTTCCTAAATAAATACTACAATAATGCTATAAAAGGCATTATTCTCCCCTCTGGTGGACCATGGAGTACTAGGGAATACCACGAAGGATGAAAAAATGTATTCATAACACCTATATGTAGATAAAAACTTCTTGCTCACAAAGTTATTTTAATATTTTTAATTTCCATCTAGAAGCAAATGCTGAAAACTATTTAAGCTTTCTTTATCTTTCTTAGCAACAATAAAGATGGCGTAAATTCCTACCATGGCCTAATATCACTTAAGAACAAAAGGCAATTTCTTGCATTTTCCACTGGATAATCAATGGATGGATGTCCGTGTGGCTGTAGGAAGGAGTCTTCTTACTGACTGTACACAGCGGCACAGGATGGTAAGAAGGATTTAGCATGAAACAGAGAAAAAGTCATCAGACTGAAGAGATACTTTGCTACCACTGGCATCTCCATATATCTCAAGGAGGAAAAACAGCACAGGCTTGAGAAATGTTTGTAGGACTGTCCTGAACAAGAAACCTCTGTACTGTAAATCATTACAAAACAGAAAATTCAGGAAAATGAAAAAGAATTCAAAAATACCAACACCTGTATCAAACAAAAGACAGATCCCTCACCTTACATTAGACATGAATGTGCAGGTTCTAGATATTCAGACTGTCAGAGTGAAGATTACAGGTAATATTTTATTGTTTCATGAACTGAGCAGTTTCTTCTCACCATAAAGAGGAACTGAGAGGCAACTGAAAGCAAAATAACAGCTATTTGCACCATCCAGATGGCTGGATATTGGTTTGTTAGGCTTCATCTTGGGAGAGGGAGAAAAAGGAGATAGATACCTTTGATGGCATTAAAAGAAAACTTAGCTCTGAAATGGACAATTACAGAAGTCAGTAACATTGAAAAATTTCAAAAAAATAGACCAAATTGATTTTGGAATCTTAACAAGCAGAAGATTTCCAAGTCCAAACCAGCACAACAGTCAAAATGGAAAAGAGGAAAAAAAAAAATGGAGAAAGTGGAAAGGCAACTACTGGAGAGGGGACAGTGGAGACTTTCACTTTTGGTGCTGGGCTCTATTGCTCAAATGGTTGTGAAATATCAACTTAGAAGATGCACTCCATCATAAATCAGCATGAAAGTCAAACCTGTTTTGAATTTACAGGCTACAGAGTGGGAGAGCAGCAGATATTCTTCAACCTCTCTTTGGTCTTAGAGCAAATAAAAGAATACAGTAATTTTCCACTGAGGAAATTTTACACAAAATTAATATTTACACACTACCTCAGAGACAGTGTTGGAGGCATTGAAGGTATTACTCAGAGGTATTGAAGGCATCTTTACAGAATGAGAAAGAGTTTGAGAGTTGTCTGTATCCTTTATGGACTGTTGGGAATTAAACAGGCAGAAATAAGGAGGGTTGCTGCCTTCTTTTTCAAGGCCTTTTTATATAACTGATTTCAATGGTCATTTGGCATTGCAGACTCTTAAGATGTTGTCATTGCCAGCTAGGGGTTAGAAAATGTATATATAGGAAATTAAAGGAAATAAAAATAAAAAGAAAGCAGATCACTTTCGAAAGAGAAAGGTGCAATCAGCTACCTTTTATAGAAGTATTTAGGAGGAAAGGCACTGAAGTTTTCTCATATGCATTTTCTGAATATATACCAAATGCAATGGTATCTGCTCAGGCTTGTGATCCTCACACCCATAGCAGGTGGACTCTTTTCCAGGATTATAATAGTTCTTGTGAAACCTTTCCAGAAGGTGAGAGAGAGCACTAGTATACAGTAACAATAGTTTTATATATACAGTATATATATACAGAAACAGAAATTTTGACAAAAAGAAACTTTGACAAGATTTGCTTCCAAGGCCAAGCAAAAGAGATAAACTTTTCCATATTTATTTTGCCAATGAAAACCAGACCTTCTCCAGGGGCTGAAAACCTGTTTCCAAAAGTTAATGGATTTCTTCCTTCCAGGCCCAGAAATGACTCAAACCATATGTGGTGTCTCCTTCAATGAAGATTTTCTTCAGGGTCTCTGAAGAGTCATTTCTGTCTTCTCTGTCATTCTTTCTCTTCTCACTTCACTGCTACCTCGCTCCCTCTCCTACTTCTCTAAAAAGAACATAACTGTAATGAAATACAAATTAAATAAAATTAATAAATACAGCCACATTAAAAAATGTGTTCAAATAATATTTAAATGTTTCAGTGATCATCTTCTTAACCATTTCACCTACCTGATGCAAGCGGGAGTAGGCATTCATTATAATGTGCTACCAGGCAAAAGAGAATTCAAAACTAATAAACTAATAATGAAAGAAGTATATGAATTTTTTTTTCTCATATAACTTTCTTTTTACAGATAGGAATAATTTTTTTGTCCTTGCTTGTTAAGGAAGCTAAGCTTATTGAAAAACACTCAATTTAACTCCACTCAAAATTATTTTACCTTTTTCTAAATTTTCTTGAATTTTTAAGATTCTGTATAAGAAAACAAAAATAGTATCAGACTACACACATACCGAGTGATGTCTATAAAGACAAAATTTTATGTCTTGTAGCTGCTGTGTAATAAATAAGAAATGCAGAGGAACAGGAAAACATAGATTTGGCCCACAAAAAATAATGCATAATAAATGTAAAAGGAGGAAGACTTTATATAGGAATTTTTAACCAGTAGAATATTTTTATGGACATCTTCTCAATTCCTGAAAATAGGAGTTGATAATGGAAATGCTGACAAACCTTTAGGTGCTCATAGGATTGTAATATCCTGTTTAATGCAACCAAAATTGCAAGGTATGCTTTTTTATCCTTTTCTGCTAAGAAGGCAATTACACAAGTATCTTGTTGAAGTAGTTTATAATATGATTAAACAGGCAACATTAAGTCAACTGGTGATTGTATCCTCAAGAGAGAATGTATTTCAGTTAAACTCATGAGTTACTGTACTTTTTTATATTTAAAAGTCCTTTAAACAGGGCACATGATGATGTTATACCCCTCACCTTAGATTCAGGTTGAAAATTAGGGTGTTCCAAAATATAAATATTCTACTTTTGTTTTTTTTCCTACTATCTTAATTTTAATGTTTACAGAATGTGATGAAAGCTGGTTGTATTTGCATTTTATTGAATCTTAGGGAAGACTAAACTTCACACATCTGGTGAAGGCAATCTTCTAAAGTGTTTGCTTATGTAAATTAAAAATCGGATTTTACCTGCTACATTTCTAAGCAATTTATTTGTGCTCATAACTGTAACTAACAAAGATTACATTTTTGAATCCATATAATTCAATTTGTACTTCACTTTAATTCATGTTCCTATTAGCATTTTTTGTTTCTATCCACATAGTCCTACATTCATAAATATAAGCTAAAAAGAGCTTGTTTGCAAAAAAAAAGTGAAATAACAACTTCCATAAATAATAATTACAATTATTACAATACAAATATTATAAATAACAATTCTGTGTTTCTTCCCTGACTAGAAACTTCAGACAAGAAATTTACTATGAAATTCCATACTTTCAGAGAAGTTCTTATTTCAGGATTATTATTCCATCTCAAATATATATCATTTAGTAATCATCTTCTATGGGTGAAATGGTGAAAACTAAAATATTTAATTTAATGTTTAATGTTTCATTAGAAATCAGTTCCAGTCACCTTGTCCTAACTGTTGTTGTCTCCATTTGAATGCTCTTCAACTCATGAATGTGTTTGTTAATGCAGTATCCAGACCTCTAGGCAATGTTCCACATAAACAGCATCAGGTTACCCTTATACAGATTCTTCTACCTTTCTGAGCTGTAAAATGAGCGTGCATCTTGAAATCAATTTAGCCTGATTTATTTATTTGCTGCTCAATTGTGCCATCAATTTATATTTGTCTGTCCTTAGCCTGCCAAATCAACACATCTCCATACATTTCACAGCTTATCTTGGTTAAATGTCCCCTGAGCGTTTCACTATCTGTAGCTGATATGCACCTCTGAACTACTGAAGATATGCAGACCCAGGAGGTCTTCTGGGTAGCCTCTAAGAATCCCCCTTGGTGCCCTATTATTTGCTGCTTATCAAAAATCTCCACTGAAAGTTCTTCAGCCGCTTTTCAATCCGTGTATCAGTATTCATACCCAAGCCTCCACAAATTAATCTGAGGGTGAGATTTTTCAAGAGATTTGAAAGCTTTACTAAAATCAAACTACAATGCATCTGCCACTTCCTTTCACTCACAAACTTAAAAATTCCGTGCAATACAAATCAAATAAAGTGAGCCTGGTAAGATTTATGCTTTACAAATCAAGCTGCGTTTTGCTCATGGTTATCTTTTAGAGAAATTAATTAGACTAACAGGACAGCTATTGCCATCAGTCAGAATAGTGTAAGTCTCCTGAGGACAGCTGTTCTTGTGAATTGCATCCCAAATTGAAAAAGTAGGCACTTTCAGATTTCAAGAACTGGAGAGAGATAGCAGACAATAGTTTGCAGCAGGTTTAAATAATAGGATCACTATAGACATAGTATTATGCAACCTTAAAGTTTTTGAACTTCAAAAAATTTAAAATTCCTGACTTTGAAAGAGTTGCAAGGCAAAATGCACTTCAACTCAGTTCATATGAAGAGAAAGTAGAGACGTGATGATTTAGCGTAGCTGAAAATTAGTTTGTAAACTTGAATTAGAAAGAAATCTCTCAAGTTGTCATTGCAGGTGCAGGAGCCAGTACGTTTGCCTAAGAGTTGCTAATGCATATCATAGGATAGGTAATTTAAAAAAAAAAAAAAAGTTCACATTTATAGATCTTTAAGAACTGTAAATTTTAAGAGATGAAAAAGGTCAACCTCTTAACAACTGTTTATATATAGGTCTGGGACAGGTGGGATTTGTACATATGTTAATTGAATTTCCAATGAAATTAAATGGAGAAATGCATCTCAGATTAAAACTGAGATATACGAAATCATATATCAAGTAATAATTAATGTCTTTGCTTTCCTTCATGAAGTTTGTCAGCTCTTTCCTTCAGCTTCTCAGTGTCCCTCACAGTGAGAGCCCTGCCATGAATGTACTGACTACTTGCACCAATTTTGTGTTGTGTAAACCCAATGCCAGTGCCTCCTTTCTGTCGACCACCAAACCAATGCGGATGTGGAACAGCAATAGCCTTTGAATTGTCCCTTGAAGAATGCAATCTATATAGCCATTCATCTATTCAAACCCAAATAAATCAAAGTTAATATCTGAAATTTTACTTTTGCAGTCCATCTTCTGAGCTAAGATTAGTTTCATTAATGTTGCAGAGGATTTCAGAGTGAAAAGAAATCCAGATCCAAACTTCACTGGTTTTATCAACATAATTCTGATGTCTACCATGACATTGTCAAATATAAATATCTTCTCAGGAGAGAAGCAGAGGTAAAAGACACACCAAAAGACCTATAATTATGATTAGATTCAAAGTTAGAGTGATTTGCACACATATAATTAAGACTGTTTATAAGAATAGTTTCTAGATTTTACGAACTTAATCAAGTGTATAAAAAAGTGGACTCATGAATCTTTGTGGAATTCAAAGCTCTGTTATGTATTTTTTATTTTATGCCTTAACAAATTATTTGCCTATCTGTGACAGGAATATTAAAGCAATTCACTAGAAGAAGAGGGTTTTTTTCCCCTTTTTTAAAGTTTTATCCAAGCAGTAGCCCTTGGCTAATATAAATTATTATAGCTCAGTGGTTACAGTAGCTTTAAGAATTTACATTAGAAGCCTATCGAAGGCAAAGTTTTGCATAGTTGTGGAAATTTTAAAGTCATAATAATCATCCATTCTTACACTGTCTGTGTGTATAACAAAATGCAAATAACATAATCCTAAAGTACTACCACTGTAGGAAAATGTGGAATTATTATGGAATCACTGCAGTGCTTAAAGTGGTGAACAGGTTTTGCTTCAGCTCAAGGCAAGAATTAATTTTTCAGGCTTTTCAAAATCTGAGCCCCTCTGTATTCAAATGATAGGTAAGGTAATGTTTTGTGATCTTCTTCCTAACTTCTCAAAACCAGTCTCAGGGGAATAAACCTTATTTGCTTTTCTTACTTTCCACCTCAAGTAGACTTCTTCCTATCTCCTTTTTTTTTTTTTGTTCAGATGAATCAGACTTTTTTTTTTCAGTTTCAAACATGCAAAACCAAAAGACAGTACAAGAAGACTTATTATTACTTTAGCTGTTGACTTTTCCCTGGCAGAATGCTACGAAATTGTAGCATAAACTATCAGCTGTACCAAACTAGTCTGGTTTAGAAAATAAGCTTTTAAACATCACACAGTATAAAGGGTGGTAATATATAATCCAGCTCACTTAACAGATCAAGGAAGTTCAGGATGTGAGGAGCCCAGGGGTGGCTCATCACATTTCCAGTTGTAATTTACATCATTCATGCATATCTATATAAAGTATTTCCTCACGTAAGCTTGTTCCTGTTAATGAAAGCTTCCATTTTACTTCTTCTTACTAAATTATTAGTTAAAACAGATGAGATTTAGAGCCCAAGCAGAAAGTATCTGAACATCTACAACAGTCCAGGGCTAACTTTCTTGGGCTTTATAGTTTTAAGAAAGCATTGGTGAACAGTTAGCATATCCTCCTAGTCAGCATAATTATATATGATCAGAAGCTTATTTGAAAACATGAAAATAGTTATATACCTCTAGAACAGTATGGAAGCTAAACATATTAGTTACATTTTCAGTCTGACATACTGGCAGACTCTCTTACTTGTCAAACTCCTGACTTTGGTAGGCTCTTAGGTCTCAACTATGGACCCTGTGAGTTTGCATTAAAAGACAAAGAACATTTCACTTCCAGAAAGACTGCAATTATTTTCAAGTATGTCCATTTCACACATAATGCTTCTTCCCCAATTTTGCTTTTGAACACTGACAAACTGCCAAGAATCATAAAGATATTGCATATTCATGCTACATAGCCTTGTTATTCTTATTGCTAATTTTATATTACAGTAAGAATAAAATCAGCAGTTTTTTCTCTTCTTTTACAAACAAAAAGAATCATTTGTCCTGGTTTCTGGAGAATACATTGGAGATCAACAATGTCCATAACCTGCCAAACTAAACCATGAAGATCTATAATAGAATTTAATCTTCAGCAAAATATTTTAACACCAATATTCTGCCCAACTGAACAGAAATCTATCTGTAATTTTCACCTGTTGAGTTACAATGCCAAGTTAGATGGGGCAAGTGAAACGACAAAATACTTGCTTACAAATGAGAACCCAACAATGAGGGGTTCTAATTTTTAAACACATAGAATTGTCTAGAGCTTGACCAATGGGCTTTCCTGGATCATCACATGTACAAGAGGAGAGCAGTTAGAAGTGGCTTTTTAAGAAGGGTCCAGTTTAGGCAAAGGGAAAAGAGGATTTTTTTTTTAATAGACATGTTGGCTTCAGGATAGTTATAATATTTTAAAACCTTTTTGAAGTCAATGGAGGGCAGGATTTCTCTATCCAGTACTTTTCTGCTGTTTTCCTTTCAACATGTAGGAGAAATTTCTTGCAGAAATGGAGGTAGTAGAGCTCCTAAAACAGAGGCAGGGAAGCATTAACTATAGGTCTCTTAAGACATGTGTCTCCTTCAATCAATCACCTTTTCCCTGGTTCCTTCTGTAGTGATTCATTCTCTAAGGAGATCATGGCAAGAGTAATAACAGATATAGGAAATGCTTTGAAGTCCTCCATCCGAGGACAAGGAAGAGAAGGAAAACCTTTAGCGAAAGACTAGTTAGCCCTTATGAAGACATGTCTGAATAGAGTAGGCTGAAAGACCAGTAGGTGATTCCATGAATCAAGAGTTCAGGTTTCCCAGGGATGCAAGTTTCTCTTCCACCCTGCTGTTTGTTCATTTAACTGAATGTAGAAGACACTTATAACTGTCTTATAAGCTTCAACTTGTCATTCATGTGTAACACAATCGCCAGGGAACTATGTTTCCTCTAAAGCCAAAAGTTACATCACCACATTAGGCATTCATTCTTAGTGGCCTTTATTTTTCTTTAAACTGCCTTCTTCAGGAGCATTCAATTTGCACATACAGCAAGAATTGCACTGAATTATTGATATTAATGCCTAATAAACCCAGTGGGGCTGGCAGCAGGTTTTTGTGTGCAGCTTTGGTCTGGGCTAGCTACTGCTCTCTCAGACAGCACCAACACATTTTATAGTGGAGGCACAAAGAGAGGGGAGCATTCCTAAACCAGAGGCTTGACAACAGGGACTGTGTTTTCGGAGGTGACACAGCTGAAACATGCAAAGCTCAGGAGGCCATAACACCTGACCTTAGAGACAACAAATGGCCCTCAGGGTGTTTTCCTTGTACAATAATGTGTCCATTGGGTTTATTTATTAGTAATGAATACGTGTGATGGAGAAAAGCAATTGTCAGGATGCAGCATATGCCAGAGTCTCCATGGGGCCAGGTGTTATGAAGAACCCCATGGGTGCTCCCTACCACAGGGAGGTAGGGAGTGCCTGACAGCCAGTCCTGTTCTACTGCCCTGGCCCTGCTGTGGCACTGCAGGGGCAGGGGCTGACAGACCTGGGGGCTGACATGGGGTCCTGCGTCTTGACAGGGTCAGGGGAGGCCTCAGGAGGCCGGCAGGTTGTCCTAGGTTACAATGTAAGATATGCCCAAGATATGTATTCTATCACCATCTCCATGAACTGTTGAAACCAGGTGGGGCAGTGTTTCCCTTGTCCCCACCCTCCGGACTATGTTCTGTTAATGGGCCCATTCATGCTCTGCTGTATGACTCATGGGTAACTCCCATCCGGGAGTTATCTCTGTTTAATGGGCAATCAAGGACCCATTGTATGAGTCATAAAATTACATCGTTCCATTGTGGGATGCTCCTCCCATGGGGAGGAGCCAAGCATTCCCACCTGGATATAAACCGGGATAGCACAAGGGGCCCTCAACCCGCTGGATTCCCAGAGGACAGGAGCTACCGGACTTTTCTACAGGATCACTGTTTCAACGAGACCATCCGGACTGCTACCGGCGCCCTGACTAACAGGTTGTATTATTTAACTTATTTTATTTTACTTTACTTTTTTTTTCCCCCTCCTATTAAATTGTATTTCTGACTTGGAGTCTTTCACTGGTTTTACTTTCAAACCAGCACACAGGTACAATCAGACTATCAATGCCCCCATGGCCCTGCAAAAGCAACAGGAGAGTGCCATTGGAGTTTATTTCCACAAATACTTATTTTCAAAGGAAAGTCAACATTATGAGTTTTGCTCCCTCATAATGTATGAAATTGAAATGGGTAAGAAAAGCCACAACAAAACTGCTGACATTTCTGCATGGCTGTGCAGCCTTCTATTAAAAAAAAAAAAAAGCTATTTATTTTGAACATGAGGTTCTATGAGTTCAAGTAAAGATCGCCATAAAGCAGGTGATCTACAAGATACTAAAATTGCCTCTTCTCTCTTCTATTAGCAGCCTCCACCCCAAACAGTTTTCAGAATGACAGTGAGCAATAGCAAAATTAGCAAAGAACTGACCTTTCTTTATATCCTGGTTTTGTCTGGGATAGAGTTAATTTTCTTCCTAGTAGCTGGCACAGTGCTGTGTTTTGGACTTAGTAGGAGAATAATTGTTGATAGCACACTGATGTTTTAGTTGTGGCTTAGCAGTGCCTACTCTAATTCAAGGACTTATCAGTTTCCCATGCTCTGCCAGTGAGGAGGTGCATAAGAAGCTGGGAACACAGCCGGACCAGGTGACCTGAACTGGACAAAGGGATATTCCATATCATAGGCATCATGGTATCAGTATATAACCTGAGGGGAGTTGGCTAGGGTGGGCTGATCACTGCTTGGGCATGCACTGGACATCAGTCAGAGGGTGGTGAGCAATTGTGCAGTGCATCACCTGTTTCTCTGGGATTATCTTGTTTTCTTTCTCTCTTTTTGTTGCCTCCCTTTCATTGCAATTATGGTTTCTACAACATTATCGTTATCATCATCGTCATTATATTTTATTTATTTATTTAAATTATTAAACTGTTCACTTAATAGGTTTTAGCCACTTTTTCCTATTCTCCTCCCCATCCCACTGGGAAGGGTGGGCAGTTTGAGCAAGAGGCTACATGGTAATTAGTTGGCAAATATAGCTTAACTAAGTCAAGTTAGACATATGCCACAACTTTTGATTCAGTCACTGAATGAATAGTCTGTGCCAAAGGCAATGCTGAAAACTATTAATCAGGGACCAACACTAGTCCTGCAGGTATTGGGAATCCTATGAAGTATCTGCATCTAAAACCAAGGATAAGACACTCAGACAGGAAAGATTTGTGAACCCTTTTCTACTGTGCTTTTTTGATGGACTGATTTATTTTACTGTTTCTTTCATTTCGCCTTTATCAGCTTCTCTTGCACCTCATTTGAAATGTAAGCTATTTCAATAAATGTAGAACTGGCCTCTCAATGCAACTTCTTCCATCCATTTAAAAAAATGTCACTCATACAGGCAGGAAGATGATGGCACACATGGTCAGTGACACTTCTATTCCCACAAACACAAGGGGAGCAAAGCTGCCATTTTAGCAGAGGTATTAGACAAGAAGGATTAGGGACCCTTTAGGGAACCTTAGAAAACCCTAGCTTGTCCTCTTCTGAGTCAGTAAGAGTATTTCTGAAGCATGGATCGTGTTAAATCTCCCACAGCTAAGATTTTGGTACAAGAAATTTCTTTAATACTTAAGGGATTTTTTGACATTACATTCAAACTAAGTGCATTGATACGAATAAACCTTCATTGTTTAAAAAAAAATAAATAAATAAGGTATCCATAAGTACTTTCAGGCATACCAACTTAAAAAAATTCTTTCTGTGAGTATCCATGGATGTGAACAGGGATTATTCAGATGATTTTAAGAGTCAGTGCTAAAAGAACATAATCCTACAAAGTATTTTCAGGGTTTTTAGATTGTATCTACTTGCATATCAAAGTGAAAGTCAAAATTATACTGTGCCTTGATTGTAACTCAAATAACATGTCGAACATTATCATTAACAGCTGAATCATATCTAGGAGATAATTTCTAAGGGCAAAGATAGTTTACAATAACCTGTAATACCTGACACTGAAATAGAGTAGGAGCACTGAAAGACTCCGCTCAAGGTGGTAACATTTGGGTGGGCATAATCATTAGTTAAGCTATTTGAATTACATCACACTTGTTTGTCTGAGCAAGCTGAGAATGGATCACAGAGAGTAGCGCAGTATGAGTGACTGCCTACCCATAGCAATATATTTGAAGAATAAAGGTTTAATATTTCCACTGACCAGAATTTCAATGCTCACATTACAGCTTCATGAAGAATTATCAGCTGGCACTGTATAAATCCTTCAAGGATTTTTTTCTGCTATCCCCAAGGAAGCAGCGAGAAGTAATTATGTTACCTGAGAGAGGAGAAAATGAAGGCACGATAAAATTTTGAGGGTTTGGTAAGGGTTTTTTTTAGCATAAAAAAAAGTGGTAAAGAGCACTGCTTTTGCTGTTGTTGTGGGGTGATTTTTGGGGGATTGTTTTTTCCTACTTATTGTTCACCTTCCAGCCCTATTATCAGTTTAACCCACCAATCAAATCCCTCTTCTGAAACTCTTCTAATTCCATTTTGCCTTGGCTTCAATACTGATTGAAGCTGCTGTTAAGGAATACCTTCATTCCAGGTAGTTTGGGGTGGGGCTGAAGATGCAGTGGAAACTGCAGGTTGAGTTCTAGATGGCCAGAGCCCAAGGCAAGAGGTCATGAACTGCAGACCCTTTGAGTAACAAAGGTCCTAGGAACCTGTGTCTCAGCCAGAGGAATGCACAATGAGAGGTACAGCAAAGCATAGTATTCTGTAGGAAGAGCTGAGACTTTGACACACTTGGAATGTGAAGATATAAAAGCCCAGGAGGTCCTAATGTCCTCCCTAGGGGCACCAG
This sequence comes from Donacobius atricapilla, assembly GCA_013397315.1. NCBI lineage: Eukaryota > Metazoa > Chordata > Aves > Passeriformes > Mimidae > Donacobius > Donacobius atricapilla. Next base: position 257,573 of record WBMY01009726.1, on the reverse strand, counting down.
CTCAGGTTGTTTCTGCATTACTGCCCCTTGAATAAATGACTGTATGGAAAGAGACATCTGCCTTGAGAAACCTGGGGTTGAACGGATGAGGAAACCTGGTCTTACTGTGGAGTGGGTGTGTGGGGAGCCAAGAGGGACACATCAGTCACTGGAGCCACTCTCCACGAAGGGGCTTCAGTCCCAGCAGCATCAGTCTGGAGTGGTGGGAATGTGACAGCCAGGGCATCTCTTTCAGAGACTTCCCACAGTGGGAAGTTTCCTTAACACTGCCACACTTACTTCAGTTGAGATGAGCTGCTCTACTGACTTTCCTGCAAGGAATTAGTCCAACATTTTCCCAAGGAGACCTGAACTGAGTCTCCCACAATAACATCACGATATTTTTTGCATGGAACCCACACAGGTCAAAAACCAGAAAATATACTGCAGAGAATACTGTGGAGTACATTCCTGTATGGGCAGGAAGATGGACTGCTGGACTTAATGAGCCCCTTGGTTCTGTGACAACTTCTAAGAAATCAGATGAGATGCTGATATTCAGAGCTGGAAGTGTGATTTTTAGTTCTGTATCAGTTTGGGGTCTCTATTGGATACCTCTGCACTCACTGTGAACTAGGGAGGTGTGTATGTATGTATGCAAGCATTTATCAGCTGCTGATCTTCACTTGGTCAGTGTCCCTACTTGGAGTCTTTGTGCTCTTAGGGAAAGCTGGTTCTGGAAACTGCATCACAATTGCTGTAAAATTGAAGCTATTCCTGGAAAACACCTCCAAGTATCTGTGGTATCTCCGTCACTTTATAGCATTTTAAATTATTTATAGTTCATAGCATTGCAGGTGGAAAATACTATTTCCATTCTATTGCAGTGATTGCTGATCATCAGGGCGATGCATAGAATTGTTGTTCATCTCTGTGGTAGAAATACATTTTCAAATATTCATAACTCTGTGGAAGAAATATTTTTAGCTATGAAATTCTACACAACCATTCAGTCTTCAAGTTTTTGTGTAGATACATGAACAAAGCCACTCATTGAAGGTGCTGGTAAAAAAATAAAAGAAAAAAAGGATTTTTAGTGGAAAAAATCAGTTTATTTCCGGCTCCATAGCTTCCAGGGATTTGTACATGAGTCATTTTCACTCGTGAATATACTGAGTGTAGCTAGTATTTCAGGTCTAACATTTTGCAGAAGATCATGAAAAAAATTGCACACATGCATGTATTCATCAGAAGCGCTTCTTGAAATATGCCTTTCTGGTTTTTATGTTATAGTGATCACTTTGGAGTGTGCAACCCTCTGTCTTACCCAATCCTTTTTAGACCTCTTTCCCAATTCCAGAGGTCTTGGAAAAGACAGAGAGGTGCCTTAAGTTGTGGACTGTAAAATAGGTGATCAAATGCCTAGCTATTAAGAAAAGTCAAAAAAACCCCCAAACAACACAAACACAATCCAACAGCACAGAAACAATCCAACAACACATTTCCTTTTTCCTTGGGGAATTTCTACTCAGTTTCAACTGCAGTGCTGTTGGCAGTAGAGTGATAATTGGTCTGTACACATCCATAAATGAGCTCTTTCTTCGTCCCTCTGTTTTAAGTGTTAGCATCTAGCCTTCTAATGGCTCACAGTCGATTTGACACTCCTCTTTAGTCTCTTTAATATGGCAGAGGGACCCGGCAATAGTACAATAGAACCCTGGACTTCTCTAGTCAAAGCAATGTCCACGGTAGGGGGGACATGTTGGTGCCTTGGAGTATCAAAAGGTCTGGAGAGAATCTTCACTGATTCAGTCTGAATGCTTGTTAACTTTTCCATGCAGCAGCAATAGCTCAGCTGTCCTGTAAAGCAACTGTATTGCCAACAGTAGCACAATTCACAAAAGGAATTTCTGAGACACCTGTCAGCAAGTCTAGCAGTATCTAAATTGCAATGACATAAGAATTAGGTATCTCTCTGAACTCACTAGAAAAGAAAAGAATTTTCTAGTCCTTCCTGAAGACCCAAGGAAATGAAGTACAAGCAAAGAGAACATGACAATGAACAGGGTGGCAAAAAATACCCCGTTCTCCATAAAGTATTCCAAAAACTGTAAGTCATACCACTGATGTATTTCTTTTGAAAACCCAGTTTAAAAACCACGTCTTTATTAGACACATTTCTTAAACTACAAATATAAATATATTTTTTAATTTCTCCTGAATAGTGGATGTAATAATCCATCTCATCTAGGCAAGTGTAACTGTATTACTAGTTACATCTTTCTGAAAAATACAACAGGTTTCCTAACACCATCAGTGATTCAGAAGGTGTTTCAAGGCAGTTGATTTAGAATTTTCCCGAGAATAATGTATTTTAATATTATATTTTCTTTACTTTTCTCCTAGCAGTGAATTCTTGCTCTTACCCTGAAATTCCATGTTTGGAAGTCTACTTGAAATTCTCATTTCAGTTAACCAAACATTTTGTGGGTTTTTCATTATCAGTGGATGATGAAAAAAAACACTGACAGCACAAGGTTCTTGTCCTATACTTGCAAATGTCAATGTCATATCATCATAATTATCATTTTATCTCCATGAGCAATGCAGGAGTTCCACTTCAAACATTTTAACATTGCACCAAGTCAGATTAGAAAGATGGATGAATCTAAGGGGGTGGTGTCTGTTCTCTTTAGGCCTGCAATCTTAATTTGGCCCACAATTTTTCAGAAATAAGATGCTAATCAAAATATATCACCTAGCTATTCAACATAGAATTCTATGTACACATTGTTTGATCTGGTTTTTTTTCATGGTCTGTGTTCATAGTTAATTCTGATAATCGCCACATTTTCAGTTAAGGAAAAAAATGTATGTATTGGTGATAATCCAAATTCAGGAAACAAGCTTAAGCTTATCTCACAGGATTGTGTGAGTATCAGCAATCATTCCTTTCTAACGCAGGAAAGTGAAATGCATTTGACTAGATGTTGAAATTATAATTAAGCATAAGCAATATTAATTCACTGAGACAAATACTTCTAAGATGTACCCCCACTCTCAAGCCGTTTTGTCTTTGAATATTGATCCCTGAATCCAAACACTGACTTGGGAGTCAATGACTTCCTCTTCCCCTCTCCAGCACCCTACCCGTGTATCTCTCCTGATATCTCATAAGCTCCACAGTTCATCCAGGGTTCTGCTTCCCCTCATCCAACCCTGCCAAGCCGCGTTTCTCTTAGCATGAAACAACCAGATCCTTTTTGCATGTAAAGCAAGGCATGGGAGGAAAAGGAACTGTTGAAGACTGGTGTCAAACTTATAGATGGGACAGGGGGCAGAGACGACGTGTGCAAGGTAAGTGTGGGGACTAAGCAACTGTGATGGTAAACAGCCATTTGACTGTACTGCTGATGTACTATAGTTTCATTTGTTTAGTGCCCTGACTATGCATTTATTGTCTTCAGAAAGGAAGCAGACAAACAAGGAATAAAAACTCAGTAACGATTTTTTTTGTACATCTTTCCTTAAGGAAAAAATGGTTTACCTTGTTTTAATTTGAAACACAACAAATCCCAGAGCTATCTGAGAATGAAATCACCATTTTGAGGTGAACTAACAAATACACACAGCACCAAATCAAATGCCAGTCCAGTTCTTTAGATGCAGCCAGCAAACACAGTATCCTGCAAAGTGGTTAACAAAAGTAAAGAAATAATGAGTGCTTCCTGCTTCCTTCCCTCTCTGCATGTGCTAAATAATCTAACCACAATGATCTAAACCACACAGAAATATCATATATTAAAGACAACATGTTTAATGATTTACCAAGCTTCAGAAGTTCCTATCCCACTTCATAACCCATGGAAAGATGAATTTGTTCCTTTTCATGGTGTAGGCTAGTAGTCATGATACAACCACAGCCAATAATTCTCAGTGGCTGCCTTGACAACTTCTCAAAACCAGTTCATCATTACAGTGATGATCCTTGTGTTAGCCAGGTGAATGTCCAGAATACATCAATGTGACTGACCAATAAAACCCCAAAAAGTGAAGAAGGCTCAGAGGAGATTGAAAATGTGTCTGCAAAATTCAGAGTATGATGCAGACTGTGACTGACAACAGCTGTTATGAGGAACCTGACTTGTGTCTCGACACAGAGGGACTAGAGAGTGGCTTCTGTTTTAGCCATCCAGCAGCTGAGTTGGTAAGATGACGGTGTGTTTCTCCCTGAGTTTCTTAAGAGTTTGAATGTCTCTCTAAGTTAGAGTTCTCCAGCACAAGGAAAGTGAATAGATGGTGTAGCCCAACATGATGCACAAAAAATAGACAATTATGAAAAGAATTTTGTAGTGAACAGTGTGTTTGAGCTGGCTTCAATCCAGATAGATAATCCTGCTAGGCAACCAGGGACACCCAAGATCATGAGAGTGACAAATATTATAGAAACCAATGACAGAAATTACATTGGTAGTGTGATTGAACTATGTCTTGCAATTTCTATATTTTGCTAAGTGTAACTTACAGTTGTCATTTTTATTGTGATTTCAATATATCATATATTATTCTGCTAAATCAGAAATCCCATGTAGTACTTCAAACTTACAAGTAAGCAGATTTTATAGTAAACTTCATTAAACACCCTCCATGTGTTGAGTATCTAAAACAACCTCATGAGAGTATTGGACTCTGACAGCCAGTAATGACTTGACTTTAGGCCCAGTTTGCCATAAGTTCTATTCATTTCCTCCAAAGCTCTATTAGTCTAAAATTTAGATATAGTAATTTCAGGTGTGGATAATTCGACCCACATATAACTTTTTTTCCCCATCAAAGAAGTCTTGCAACAGAAAGTAAACTGTAAGGATTTTTATTCCTTTAAGGGTTGTTTAGTTCTTATTTAAGACACTTTGTAAAAGAGTACTTTAAGGCATTATGTAAAAGGAAATTATTTATTCAGTGCAGGAATGGTAACTCAAAAACCGTTTTTTCCCCAGACTTATTTTCTCTGGTTATCACTTTCTATTCACAGCAGTAGAATTTTCTGTTCAAATAAATAGAGGTTATGTCAGGAAAAAAATTGTAGTGTCCTTTACAGAGGCATCTTTTAATAAAAAACAATGGGTATTGTGCAAACCAGCATGCTACTGAAAGAGTGTTGGATAATAAATCCATTTGGTATCTCACAGATCAAACATGGGTGATTAATTACAGACCTAATAGGAAAAGTAAACAATCCATCCTCATTGCAGAACAGTAAGCATATATCTTCTTAATCACCGTGGGATTATAACATCCTGCTCTCCACAGGTGTGTAACTTGGTGTCACCAGCATCTGCCATGAATCATATAGAATTATTATTCTCATTTTACAGTAAATAGGGATGAAAACAACTATACAGTATTCAATTCTTGATTGTACTAAAAGAAAAAAAATAGTTATGTATAATTTGGACTGTAATATTTCTTTTTTGTTGCCTCATTTGGCAACATTTTTCCAGCTATTATCATCATTATGCAACACATAAATTCACTTATCACTGGCAACTAAGCTTATTAACTAAACAGCAATTATAACGCTATTGAAGGACTACAGCAGAGCACACAGGTATCACTTTTTCTTTTCTTCTATGCTGTGGTACATCTGTTAAGAACAAGATGTAAACTAAGTACATTTCACCCAAAAATATAAACTTCAAGGTATTGCTCTGAACTGTTGGTTTTTTGGTTTTTTGTTGGGGTTTTTTAACCTGAAAGCTGGCTTTTTTTCCCCAACGATTTGTAACCACTTTTACTTTACCCTGATAAATGCCACTGCTAGATGCCGAATTGGATGTTCTGCTGTGAACACTCTGTAGGCATTACAAACTAGAGGAAAATTTAAGTTACTTGGGATCCAGGCTATCTCTTCCATCATTATCATACTGCCATTTTTTGCTGCATTTTGCTAGATGAAAATACACCATGTTGGGTCTGACAGTAAGGGAGAGGAAGGTACTGCAGCTCCATGTCCCCATGCCACCCCTGGCAAAGACTGTTCCCAGTAAACACACACACACAGAATACCCATTTGGGCTTTCCCACCTGCCTTTGTCTTTCTCTGCTACTTTGTGGGAATGTAGTTGAGCTTTTATGACAAAACAGATCGGTTGTATCCCCGTATTATGTTTAAGGAATTTTAAAACCTGGATCCATCCAATGCAAGGTAATTGGTTTGTGACCTGGTTGCAAACTTATACTCTGGGTAATGTATTTTGTCCTATTCTTGGTAGCTCAGTGCCACAGAACCCAGTCCAAAATTTAAAAAAAAGTGTGAAAAAGTCTTCTTAATTTTCTCATCATATTTGCATCATATTTGCAAATACATCCACATAAAGCAGAATTGGATTTTTCTGATTGAGTCTGATCCATGAAGCTAAAGAGATTTAATCCTTTAGAACAACTTGCTTGATTTGGACAAAGTTTGAGAAAGATGGTAGTTTCCTTCCTTATTTCTTACTTCTTCCAATACAGGATTATCATGGATTAGGGGTAATCAATTTAACTATGTTCAAAATACCTATATAAATATGAAAGAAGAAAGTTCTTGGAGATTAGATCTGTACTTAAACTGTTTGTGTCTTCAAAATTAATCTTTGTAGAGCAGAAGTTCTTTTCAGTTTCTCTGTCATTGATAACAAAAGTGCTTGGTAATTGACTCAGAGAAAGACAATTTAATGTGCTGATTCAGGTAAAAGAAGTGACAAATGCCAAATCCACCCAATTTAATAATGGAAAGCCAGTATTCAGTTAGGATTAGCTGGTTATGTTCTGCAGGTTCTGCTCATGCTGCAATTATTGTTTCATTTTGTTTTGAGTGAATGAACATAGTGTCTAGCTGTATTTTAAAATGAATCCTTTTTGTCAGTTTTGCTTTTCCTGCTTCATAGATTCCTAATGATGGGTTGTAGTGAAGTGTAGACAAAGGTGTATACTGTGTTTGGGAAGCAGTACTTTTTCATACAGTAAGATTCAATATTCAATATGAGATACATGCAATGATCCAGACTCTTCAAAGCTGGTGTAACTAGGACTGCTCTTTCCTTTTCTTTTCCCTTTCTCATACATAATCCAGGGCTATGCCCCTGCCCTGGCCAATTATACAATAGTACTTTGTGGAAAAGCCATGTCACTAACTGGCTGAAAATCTGATTAAGTGCAAGCAAACCCTAAGGCTAGGAAGACACAAGTGTATTTTGTGGCTATCAGATCACAGTTTATTTGGTTCAAATGCTTTTTGTATATTCCATGTCTTCTTGATCAACAGATCTTTAACTACCTGCATCATGTTGACTCAGCATTTTTAAACATATGCACAGATAAAAAGAATATCTTTTTATAGGGTTTACTTGAATGATAACTGAAGTTCTTAGATTGATAGAATGGAGGGTCATATTCTTTTAAAAAGGTTTTGATACTTTAAAGTATGTAATTTGCCTCTTTATTTCACTGCTGGTAACATAAAAAAATCAAAACTTAATTGTAAGTACTTACCTTGCACAAAACAGATCAATCTTCTCCTCTAAATGTGTCACATGAGAACAGCAGTCAAGTCCAATTGATTTCAAAACTATGTGGCACAACTACTACCACAGTATTCTCCCTAAGATAGGTTCAGTCAATACATTTACTACATTTAAAAAGAAATATTCACCAGGCTGATTGCCTGTTTTTTTTTTCACCAGTTGACTCATGCCTACTACATATAACTTGTACAGGTATGGTTTGGGTCCATTAAAAAGTCTAAAAATCTAAGAACATACTTTTCTTTAACTCGAGGCTTCTGTTTTTGCCTTGAATCTTCTGAGTCTGAGTTCACACTCAGCCCATCAGTCCTACTACCAGCTCTAACAACTCCTGAAGTGGGTTACGGACTTGCAGGTGATTATATAAAAGTTAAAATAAGATGGGTTTAGAAGGATTAAGTGATTCCGTATGCTATCTCAAAAACCTGTAGTTCAAGACAGAACAGTTCAAATAATTCATTGCTTTTTTTCTTTGATAAAAATGTAGGTTTTAACCTTTTGGGAAGTCTTTTTCTACAGTGTCAGCAACAGTTCTAACCTGTCAGTTCAGCAATACTTCACAACTACTGCAGTTCACTTTCTGTGAGATAGGGAAAAAAGAAGTGAGAATGATGCTCAGGCTCTTCCAGGACCATGGAAAATGCAAGATATGAGTGACCATATCTTGCTATGAGATATTGAAACTATAAGGTTAGTTTCAAAAAACAGTTGAATGAGGGCAGCTTCAAGGCTTCAAGGCAGAGTAGGTAATAAATAGAAAAATGATTACAAAATGAAAAAGTTTCTCTGTGATGTGAGAACTGGTTCAGGGGACATGGGCTTAATGACTTCTTCTGTCATAGACTGCCTCAGAGACTTTAGGAAAATTACCTAATCCCTTCTGAGCCATGATATAGAGATAGTGCATTCCTTTATTTTGATTTTTTTTCATTTCCTTTCAATTTAAATTCAAAAAGAATTTTTCTTATGATGCACTTGCAGAAGTCTTTCAGCATTGTTTCCCATAACATTCTTATTGACAAAGTAGAGCACAGACAAGATAAATGGACAGCAGGAATCCAACAAGTATTCACTTGAGAACAGGCCAAGGTCTTCCCTGTGCTGGACACAGTTGGTTCCAGTCAATTTCTGCCAGCTCCCCGAGGGACCCACCACACAGGACATCAGCAAAGGTGGTCACACCTTTGTAATAACATATTTAAGAAAGACAAGAAAGCACCAGAGAGAGGGAAAGAGAAGGGAATTATAGGGAAACAGTGGGGAAACCCCAAGCTCATATGAGCAGGACAAGCTCCATGGCAGGGCAGGCATAACCCAGCAGGGACTGCTGCTTGTGGAGGACACTGCAGAAGAAAATTTTCCCTAATGGGAACATGATATCTGGACGATCCCATACCAATACAGTTACACCTTCAAAAGATTTACACCCTGTAGAAGAAGAGTGAGAAAGGGGGAGCAGCAGGAAAAAAACCCTACCACATCACACAATGTCTTTTCTCTCACTGAAAGGACATGGTCTAAAATACATCAGTAGCAAGGTGAAAGTAGAAGAGCCTGGACTAAAGCTAAGCTTGGGAAAGGCAAAGAGGAGGTGTTTTTGTAGGCATGTGCTTGTTTCTGTTTTTGTTTTTCTTTCCCAATAACCTAATCAGTACCCAAATATCTATATTATATGAAAATGAACTGTCAAATTCCTCAGAGTCTTGTATCTACGGCCTATGTCAGTAACTGCTAAGTGATTTCTCTGCCCCATGAGCTTTCTCTTTCTTCCTATTTGCCTGTCAGGGTTAATGTAGCATCTGGAAAAATACTCTTAATCATTATTTATACATGTATTTGTTTTACACATTAACCAAAAGTATCCCAATAAGAATTATGAGTCAACAAATATGGAAAATAGTTTTTATAGAAGGAACCTTTGCTCTTATTCTGAAGATGAGGGTAAAAACCTTGCTTGTACTGCCTTCAGGTGTGTAGATATCAAAATTAATATATCCTGACTAGATATCTTCTAGAATATTCATCATGCAAGAAAGGTAGATTTGAGGCATGTAGAGGGTAAAATACTACATTCTATAGACTTACTTTATTAATTTGTTCAGTATGGTCACAGACATTGTCTATAGCCTTTCTTCTCAAAGGATCAAACCAGCCCCTTAGGCTGGATTAATTTTTCCCTATCCTCTGTCGGTATGTTTGGTATAAAAATAGACTTATTATTAGATTGATGGTGTAGACTCTGTTCAAGTGTTACAGCTCATACCATTTAAGACGACTGACATATTGCAAAGTTTTATAATAGAAATGTCATTTGGAAACTTGGATTCTTAGCAGAGATCTACCATTCAGCTTCCTTGATAGGTACCCAAACTCAGTAATCTGTCCCTATTCAAGCAGAAGGTGATGCACATTTCTAGATTAAACAATATTTCAAAACCCTACAATAAATGTGAGAAATATTAGAATGAATACTCTGTTAATCTACGGTAATGAGGAATCTATCTTGTTTGTTGGGTAGGTTGAGTTTTTTCCTAAAGCCTAAATAAAAGTTGAAGTGTTCCCCAGCTACATGAGAATACACTTGGAATTATTTCAGGTCTGTTTCTCTAAATCATTTTCTGGTCTTCTACTTTTATTTAAGCAGGTTTCTATAAAAAAAAAAAGTACCTAATTCTCCACTCATTTTACCTGTCTAACCTGAAGCAATCCATCAAAGACAGAAAGACAGTAGTTATTTCTCTTCATATTTATATCTGAATAAATTCAAATTAATTGCCTACAGATTTGAATAAGAATAATTAGCACAAGTGGTAGCAGAATTTGTCCAGTTTTACTTTACAGGAGAAAATTTCGGACTAGGATAAAGTTAACTATCTTCATAGTAGACCTTATATCATAGTATGGGTATGTGACTATAAAGATAATGACAATACATCGATGTTTGGCTATTGCCAAACAGAGCAGCATCAAGGCTTCATATCTTTCTCATGCTGTTGACCCAGCAAGTGAGCTGGGAGTGGAAAAGAGGTTGGGAGTGTACACAGACAGCACAACTGACCCAAACTGGCCAAAATGTACTTCAGCATATAGGTATTTGTCTGCCCAAGCAGCTGCTCTGCATGTTGTGGCCCTGCTTTCCAGGAAGTGCCAAAATGTCTACCTGCCAATGGAAAATAGTGAAGGAATTCTTTATTTTGTTTTCCTTGGGCGTGTAGATTTTCTTCACTTATTAAACTCAATCCATGCATTTTCAATTTTTGCTCTTCTGATACTTTTCCCTGTCCTGCTGTAGGAGTGAGTGAGTTAGTGAGTAACTGTATGGGTGCTTAGCTGCTGGTCAGCATCAGCCCGCAACAAGCACTCACATCCTCAGAATCATTCCTTGAAAAATAAAAAATATGTATTACTCCGGATGGTCCAGGGAAAAGTAGGAAGGAAACATCCTAAAGGTTACACAAAGCTGTCATGCTACCACCATAACTAGTTGGGAGGAATTTAGTGGCAGATAAGAGCATAGGAGGTTTTTTTCTGAGAAGAAAGAATTAAATGAGAGATATCCTAGGGGCAAGTTTCACTGAACCTCCATACTAAAATTTGAGTTGGTTTTGGACACACTATAGGCTGAAATAAAATAAAAATTTAGAATTTGTACAGTACATCCATCAGCAAAACAAGCTCTTCAAGCGGTCTCCAGGCTGGCAAGAAGTGATAGATCAATCTGGGAGGTACTCTCACGTGGGGAGAAATTATTCATACGGTTCTTGATCTATCTGCTACTCCTGGCTTTCATATGGACAATTTCCTAGCAGAAACTCAAACGAGGAAAAAATGAATTTAGTAAAAAGTGTTATGGTTTTTGCAACAATTTAGTCTTCTGCTACCTATTTCCAATCCCAAGATAATTTCCTTTTTGTAGCTTTCATACTTCCTATCTCTATCAGAAATATCAGGATAGGAGAGGAAAAAAAATGAAGGATAGAAAAAAGAACCTGCCTGGGACTATTGTTGCCACTCTATTGCCTATTTGAAGCTCAATCAAAATGTACAATACATCTTTCCCCCATGTAAGAAGGATTACCTGCTCTCAAATGTGTAACATAAATTGGGCCAAAAATTTCTTGGGTTTTTTTTTCCTATTTTGTCCTCATCGCATCACAGCTGAACCTTTTTAATAAGAGTGAAATATGTAGCTCCCAGATATTCTCTCTTAATTATTTTCTGATTTCTCAACTGCTCTGTATCTTTTTGTCTTCTGACTTCTGTGTCTCAGCATAATTTCTGCTTTTACCCTCTCTCAGTTTCACCTCACTTTATCTTCACCATCCTATTTGCTCCTTTATATTTTTAAATAACTTACTGATAGATGTCTATAGATTTATATTCCTTTCTCTCCTTATCATTTTGGTGTTTTCTATCAGTCAGTCATCCTTTGAAGTATTCCCATGTTTGCTTAAACTCAAGGGCCAATGTTATATGAGTAAATATAAAACTCTGTCTGCCTTTGTGTTATAAAGCTGACTTTGACTTTTGTAGCTGTTTTATGGTTTGTGTTTAGCTGAGATTTAGGATCTGGAAATATTTCAAAATATTTAAGATCATTGGGAATTTAGGAAAGAGTATAAAACACCACAAGAAAGATAAAAACGCCTGGATTCTGGGTTATGCAGAGAAAGTTTAAGAAAAAAATAGGCATTGGAGTCCTGCATTTCCAGAGACTCCTGAGTGATTTTAGATATGCATCTCCCAATTCCTACTCCTTTGTCCTGTGGCAAAGCTTCTGTGCTGTAAAACACAATGCCTGCTAAAGCAAATGAAAAAAAATAGCAGGGCATTTGAAATGTGATTCCTGTTTCACACCGGAGGCATCATGTTTGCCAGCTGGTGGCCAGCCAGCTGGATTTAGCTATTTACCCAAGACCAAGTCCTCAGTGGGTACAAATCATTAGGGCTCAATCAAAGATGAGAGCTATGATATTTTGTACCGTCTGAGTAACACTTCTCCAGGGAATTTAATTTCTCCAGAGGTAAACAATAAATTCTATCCACTGTACCAGGAGGACCAAAGCCTGACCTTCGGTGCCCAGTCTAAATAAGAACTATTTCAAGCTCTTATCTAGGTCTGCATATATATACAATACATATATATACAAATAAATCTACTATATATAGCATATAAAAATGTGCACTGAAATTTCTATAACAAATTTCAGTATTCATAATTTGTAGTTAAGAGGTGCATTTCAGCCATATATTAAAGTTGATATCATTTGGTATCTTTATTATTTATTCATGACTTTGTAATTTGGGGACATGCAAACAGAAAACCTTGCCTGCTTCATTCCTTTTTCCTTTCTTCTTTTTCTTCCTGAATATAGCAAGCAAACATTTATTTTAAAAGTTCTATGCACAGCACTTGGCAAACCATTTGATCATATCAATTCAGTGTAAACCAAAAATTTAAGCCCTCCATAGAGAGTGAAAACATCTATCTGAATGCTAATAGATAAATTGTATTCTTGAGGTGGGGGCTAAAAACCTTGAGCTTTGTGTTTCACTTTGTTTTGTTTCTGTCCTGAAATCTATTCTTAAACAAATCAGGCAAACAACACACCTTACCAAGCACCATGGGGAAATGAATATAGGGATTCATAAGTATTCTCCTAGTTTGTATGCATGATTCACTGTCTGGTGGCAAAAATCAATTTGTCTCTTTAAAGAGGCCCCCTTGGGGCTAAAGGAATGCAGAGCTGTAATGGTTTACTGTCTTGAGAGCCTTTGTCTGATGACAAACAGAACTGGAATTGACAACAGAGAGTTATAGTCATGAGTGAAATTATTCATGTGTTGTGGCATTTTCCCTCACCTGGCTTTGCAAAACTGCACCTGCAAAACAGTGTATCTATGTCATTCATGTAGTCACCTCAATTGCATGCTTCCCTGGTATTCACAGGAACTGACAGTGCCTGCATTTTTCTATCCATTTATATGTGCTGATATCCCTTTGCAAATCAAGCACTCTGCTGTCTGCACAAAGTACAGGCATTGGTAGATATTCAACCATGAACAGAGAACCCCACTGAGAAAGTTCCAAGCTTTATGTCACACAGCGAGGTATATGAAAGAAAAGATGCATGTCTACACACATTTCATTACCTTACAGGAAGCATCAGAGAGTGGAGACAGCATTAGGCACAAACTCAGAAAATACAGATCTTATTCACAGTTCAAGCCTTGATCTGCTGTATTGCTTTAGACACATACTATTACCTGTCTACAATTTCTTCCCTTCTCCTAGATCTTATTTTCTTTGATTAAAAGGCAAAAAATTGAAATATCATCCCTTTGTACTGTAGCTAGTGCAGAGAGCCTTCTGTACCTTACAGTCACAAGTTATTTTTGTATTACAGTTAAGATTATTCGGTAATACTATCCCCAATTTAATGTCTATCTGCCAAATGTCAGTGGAACACTGCTAGTTGATACAACACAAAGGTTTGGCCCAGTATCTGAGAATTTTTTTAAAGCATCTCGCTTTCTATCTACAAATAAAATTTATTACTTCCTAAATTTTGTGCTGAAATTAACTAAGGCTTCAATATACTAAACGTGACATAGGAAATCACAGATTATGAAATGCTGGTCTGGTCAGGAAATCTTTTGAATTCTTATTTGTTCTGATTGAAAATCTTGAAGTCACTTGTATGTTTTGTAATAAAGTTGTTGTGGTTTAACCCAGCTGGCAACTAAGGCCCACACAGCTGCTCACCCATGTGATGTGGGAAAGAAGAGAGAGAGTAAAAGTGAGAAAACTCATGGGTTGAGATACAGTTTAATGGTAAAACCAATGCCACACCTACAAGCAAGGTAAAATAAGGAATCCATTCCCCACTTCCCATGCATGGACAGTCATCTGCAGGAAAGCAGGGCCCCATAACAAATAACAGTGGCTGGGGAAGACCAATGCCTTCAGTCCAAACACCCTCTCTTCCTTCTTCTTCCCTCCAGCTTTATAGTCTGAGCATAATGCTGTGTAGAATGGAATGCCCGTATGGTCAGTTGGGGTCAGCTGTCCAGGCTGTGTCCCCTCCCAGCTCCTTGTGCACCTCCAGCCAGTGGGGCGAGAGGCAGAAAAAGTCCTCACTCAGTGTCAGCCCTGCTCACCTGTAACAAAACCATCCCTGTGCATCCCTGTGTTATAAGGCTTGTCTTTGTCACAAAAACTAAAAAAAAAACAACAAAAAAAAATACAAAACACAGCCCCCTGGTAACTACTATGAAAAATTCATTCTATGTCAACCAAAATCTGCATGGAACTCTAATTAAAAATAAATATTTTCAAAAACAAAAGAAAAAAAAGAGAGAAAAAGAAATTTTTAAGAAAACTTCTTTTTCCCCCCTTGAATGTGAGTCTGGTCAAACCAGAAGTCTACCAATTCAATAAAACGGAAACTCTAACTATCAAACCTCATTTCAGTTTAAAAATTGAGGATGGTTACAAACAAGTAAAAAGATGTCTGTCCTGTATTAAGGTACTCAGGGAGAAAAAGATACACCCCAAGTTTACATTTTATGCAGCGATAGGCTTTCAGTGTCCAGATGATAAATTCTGTTGGCATTGGATGCAGAAAAATAATTCAATGCAGAGCAAGTTAGTATTACGCATAAGGATATTCTGGATTGATTGTACAACCAGATGTTGTGTGAATTTGATCAAGAAATGTTTTTTGTCACCTCTGTTCAAACAGACATGCCAATTTCATTCCCAGTTGAGATGAGAATAGAAATCCATTGCTTACTCTATTAACAATAGACAATTTTTCTAATAATGAATAGATTTTTTCCAGTCTTCTGATGAGATTGTTGAGTGCCAGCTATAGCTGTGATTTTTTTTTTTATTATTTTCCCTAGAGAGTGAGCAACAGTTTAATTTTTGTCTGAGGAGATTATTTAGAATGCATCCGAAACAGAAGTAAACTGCTCCATAGCATATGCCCACACGTAATATTATAGCCCTCTCGAACAGGAGAAGGCATATACCCCCTTTAAAGGCTAAACAGGAAATAAGTGATAAGTGGAAAAAACCAGCACCATCATATAAGTATACATTAATTCAGTGAAAATCACTCAGTCCAGGTCAGCTAGAGGATACCACTGGTGAGATTCCATGATATCAAAATATATGTATACTCACAGGTGTTTTCTCTGTTTTTATACTAAACAACATGCATTATAAGTGAAAAGAAAAAAACTTAGAAACCTAGAAATACTTTTTTTTCTAAATTATGCAATATTTTCTTACTAAAATTTAATCTTTTATTTATGACCTCAGGCCCACTGTGGGGTTTAGAATTCTCTCTTCGCTAAAGAGGAAACCACCTTCTTTCTTTTTATACAATCTGAGTAAATGAAAAGCATTTTACCATTACCTACAACTTTAAAAAAGGAGACAGTGTCAGGTATTCCCAGCACCTTTCTCTTAATCCTGTATCTTTGCCTCTGCACAAACCTTAATGAACAGACTCTGCATTATTCTACATGTATTTACTGCAGAGACATTTCCAGCAAAGGTGGGTCAACAAAATTCTTATGAAGGAGCTGGAGAATGGAGGTTTTGTTCCATAGCCCCCTACTGCCTCCAAAAACTGACAGTTTTTTTTGTTTAAAGACCATTCTGATCATAACCCATTGGCATCTTGCTTAATAGGCACTCGCCATGGCCTTCTGGGCCAGCATAAGTTAATAGGAAAGGGAGAGGCTGATGGGAAAATGCGCACCAGAGAGATGAGCTGTAGAAGTGTAATTGGTGCACACACCAGAGCAAAATATCCCTGAAGACTCAGAAGACTTCTCAGTCCTAAAAACATTTACAACCAAGCACAGTGATTTATACCCCAATTCCAGTGGATTTACTCATGAGAGCAAGTAATATGCTCAGTAGTAATTAACAAGCTTGAATTTCTCTGTTATTTCCACTGACTCTCATGCCTCTTCACACTGTCAAAGAGGTGTGAAAGAAGAAGGCCTGAGAACAGGATCTTATTTCATGTTTTTTCCTCTAAGACATTTTTGTGTTATCAAATCCAGCTTTGGACAACAAATGTCACCAACCAAGTAGAATCAACAAACATGTAAGTCCATATGTCCCCTTCTCATTTATCTCATCATGTGTGCCCTGACAGTCCCCCAAAACAGCATTCATCTAAATAAGTTGTGCATTTCAAAACTGAAATGGTAAAGTGGTAAATTTGTCTATTTAGTTTTTTCAGTTTTCTTTTGCTCTGTATTTTTCCCTCCAAACCCACCTACACAAGCTGACAAATGTGAGTTGCTGCATGAAGTCAGGTACCCAGGTGTAGTCGGCAAACTGACATTCATTAAGCACTGGTTGGCTCTAGGATATTATAAACATCCTTCTTCTTCCAAGTTTTAAACTGTCAGTTTAAGGTTCCCTGTTCAAAATAGCACTCTAAGTCTTGTTGACCTTTAAAGATTGTGCTGAAGTTTCAGTAAATGGGACAAATGTGTACTGAAGTAATGTCTTATTTGACTTCTTAACACCAAGCTCAATTTTAGCTACTTAAATGTAAATGTAGGGCTAAAGTTGCCATATACAATGAAATAAAATAAAATTACTTTTTACCTTACAAAGGGAGTTGCATGAGAGAACACATTTAATATTGTACTGTGCTTACATTCCTAGGAAAAATAAGGGAGGAAGCTTTGGCTGAATTCAGACAATATTTTGTGTGTTTTTGTAACTGTAATTGTCAGGAAGGTTTCCTTCTCTGTAAATATTTGAGTTAGGACAATATCACTTGAAAAAGGTATTTTTGTACATACTTAGTTCCTTTCTTAAAATTTACTTTATTCCCTGTCTTTTCTCATAAATTTTATCCAACTTTATATCATAATTTTGGGGTTTTTCTTAAAATTTCGTTTGGTATGAGTTATAATGCTTTCTTCTGCAATCACAGTTATGTGTATTGTAGATAGACGTTTGATACTCAGGGGTAGATACACATTCCAAGAGAACTCTCTGCAGCACAGTTTTCACCTTTGAGATATTTTGGGATTTAAAAACTGACTTATCACAGCACTGTTAGGGTGGCAAGGGACCTCTGGAAATCAACCAGTCCAACCACCCTGCCAAGGGAAGTTCACCTATAGCAGGTTACGCAGCTTTGTGTCAGGTTTTGAATGTCTCTGGCGAGGGAGACTCCCCTGCAGCCTGTTCCGGTGCACTGCCACCAAGTTCTTCCTCATGCTGAGAGGGAACTTCTTGTGCTTTCATTTATGCCCATGACTACTTGTCCTGCCATTGAGCATCACTGAAAAGAGTCTAACACCATCCTCATGGCACCCAGTTTGAGATCTTTATATGTATTGATGAGATTAGAAGATATTAATTATGCTTAAATTACTGTCTGCTCTAAGACAGTAACATGTTTCTCCTGCAATTCTCAGATGTTAAATATTGATAAACACCTTTCCTTCAAAATGTTTGCTACATAATTTTCCCTAGAAAAAAATAATTTCATTAAACCTTCAATTTTGTATATCTCATTATTCAAAATTAGTATTGTTGGTGGAGCAAAATTAAAGTTAAGTGAAGTGGTTTTCAGTAACCAGAGGTAAAAATCTCGATTATCATTCAGGTTCATGGCACAATGACCTCTGATTCCATTGCAGGCAGAATCCAAAATCATTTGTAGTATTTAAACTATTCCAGCTAAATGCTCATGATGATCTTTAAAAAATAACGAATCTTGGATATTTTCCTGAGAAGAAAGAAATCTGATGTGGCAGGATATTTGGTTTTGGCTGATACCTCCTTCTTCCTCACCATGGATGACCCTTAAGAGACCAGCTGAAGCACAGGTCTCATTACACTTCCGTAAGTCAGAACAGTCCTGAGAGAAGTAAAAAATTAGGCTGTAAGTGTCCAGTGTTTCCTGAAGTTATCTTTTTCCTTTTCTTCTCATTACTGTGCCCTGGACTGCTGCCTCCCAGACATGCCAAAACACTATTGCAACCACAAGTCATAAGTGAACAGCTGGAACACTTGTGCAGAGGTGCAAGGAGGCAACAGAGCAAGGTGGAGCCTTGCGCAAGGCTGCTGAAAGGAGTCCCTGGCTCTCAGAGTCTGCTGTCCTTTCCCACTCCTCAGCTGCTGCTCTGAAGCTCTTGCCAGAAGAGAAACACCCTTATGTGGAGACCATTGGTCCAGAGATTCCAGTGAAATGTTCATGTAGCATCTTTCATATAAACTCAGGGTGTATCAGGGCCTTCCAGCTGTGCTAGGATGTGTGTTTGTTCAGTATGTTAGACTGTGTGTTTGGTCACTTTCACAAAGGCCCCCATCATGACAAAGGCTTCGGAAAGTGCCGTTTAGGACAAACTGCATCAGGTTACTAAACAGATCCTAGTGAGGATAACATTTGAAGGAGCATAACACCTGCAGTGAAATACAGCTTGGTGCTCTTTTCATTTTTGCATGAAACCTCCTCCAGAAAGGACTCCTGGCTAACACATCATCTGTATTCTACTACAAGGGCAAAAAGACTCTTCAACGCTGCTGTAACTCATTCCTGAACTTAGACACATTGATTTCTCTTTCTGACTTACTGGGAAATTTTGCTGTGTTGCCAGAGAACAACTCCACAATTCTGTCTTTGTGAGCTGTGCAGGTACTTCTAAGGGCAGAATTTAAAGGAAGTGTTTCAAGGTTCTCTTTTCAATGACCTAATATTATTTCACTTGAAATAATCTGAGCATACTTGGTAGCACCAGATTTTGATAAAAAATGCTCTTTGAAAAAAAAATATTTTATGCGTTAAGTCACATTGTCACTTTATATTAACTTTCTTATCCATTTCACCTTTATACTGTCCTCTGTATTCATTCATTTTTAACTAAGTTATCTTTTTTCAGTCCTGAAATAGATTCTTAAAAAGACAGGAGTGCCCGTGTCAGTCTTAAAGAAAGCTATGCTCTGGCAATTAAAAGCTACTTGAAACCTCCATAAGCAGAGGAAATATTGTTAGAACCACGTTTATATTGTAAACTAATGAAGTTAATGTTTAACTCTTTCACATAGCTTTCCATCCTTGAATTTTTGAATCTGTTGCAAAGACACTTCAGTACTACAGTGTGAATTTGCTCAGTGATTTTGGCCTTCTGAGAGATTTTATATCAGACATTATATCAGAATGTACCTGATCAACCAAATACAGTGTAAATATCAAATTCTGTAAACTAAATTTTGCGAGTTTCTTGCACTGGGTTTTGATTCTGAAGCACTAAATGTTACATTTCTGTGAATAGACTGCTTCTGTTCCACATTCCCTCAAACATCGACATGCTCTTAGCTAAAAAGATCTCCAACCTAAAATTAATAATGGCAGCACTCAGCATCTCTAAATGTCTGTTGTGATTTTTTCCCCCTAATTGTTCAATTTTAATCTAACATCACATTATAGAGACAGATCAGTTAAGTGTGGTGCTGCATGATGCCATTTCTTTGGCTGTAGGAAATAGGAAGACTATTAGCTAATGTCCTTTGTATCTTCAGAATCAGTAGATCTCAGACCCTGATGCTGTGGTTTATGTCCAGGCATAATTGCAGCGCACTTCAAAAGATTCCTAAATGCACTTCAGCACACAAAGTGTCCTTAAAAGAGATGTTCTTCTTCTACATGTGACCATGTCAAGGATCACAGTATGTAATGATACAGTTACACTGCTAATGCCTTTTGGGAATGATAATCATAACTTCGAAGCAACATTTAAACATCTGGTGTTTCAACAGCTCATGTTACCATGTTGTTTGTGGTATGCCAATAGCTCGTGAGAGATCACACAAATCTCCCAGTTAAGGTAAAGTCATTTCATTAGAAAGATTTTTGTAGTACTGCTCTACATTCCTTGTTTTCATGAGTGCCTGTGGTATACAAAATGCAAATGAAAAACATAAAAAGTCTCTTCTGGTTAGTTCTGCACTAATCTCAGCTCAAGTTAAGGAGTACACGCTGTTACAAGTACCTTTGTATTCTTGAGATAGCTCTACTCCCTAAGCCACCATATAAAACATTTAATAGGCCCCTGCTCACCCTCCCAAAATTTTCTACTGTGGGATTTTAAACAGCAACATAATAAACCTACCTGCAAGGGCACCACATCCACTTTCATTAGCTTGGAAGAAGTTTAACTCTACGGAATGCATCAAAATCCCTGCTGTGAAACATACCATCTTCTAAGTGCAGTTGAAACAATCTGTATAATCTCGTATTCATTTAAGAAACAAAATTATTCAAGCCTTTGATTTTTCCTTTATTTTTGAGCTGTAGTCTTGGTGATTTTATAAATCCTGAATAAAAAAAAAAAGACAGATCATTATTCACAGTCCTTTTAGTCTTCATTAGCATAGACTGACTCACCAGCTTACTAAATAAACAGAACATATAGGTTAGACATATGTTTTTTCACCTGACTTATTTCATGATGCAGAAAGTACTTCAATTCTATTTCAGCCCTTTCCTGTGTGAGAACAGAACGCACCAATTAATAATATCAAATTACAGCCAGAAACTCATGCCTGAATGAGCTTGTCAGGACAATGAGACTTTTCTGCTTATTATTTTCAGAAAATTCAAGTGAAAGAGAGAAGCTGTGAGCAGTTGTAAAATTCTCAGTCCTTTATCAGTGCCACAAATAAATATGTGTAAAAATCTTGCATGTTTAATGTTTTGAAATAACACGATATAAAATTTAAAAATCAAGATTTATGTATGAAGCATTTTTAAAAATGCCAATTTTTGTGTGCTTGGCAATGACAGTATCAACTATTTAGAAATTAATTTTAAATGGTTTTTAATTCCTTTTTTTACAAACCACCATAATCCCTTATTCCACTTTTATTAGTATTATGAAGACAAGTTAACTCTGAAAGAGAGCTGAAAGGTCTTGTATTTGACGGTAGAGCTCACCAAGAAAAAGAATCAAGAGAGGATTTGCCTCCTTTCAAATAGTGTAGCTATGCTAGACCCTTCCTGAACATGACAGATGTGAAAGGACACCCTACATCTTACAGCTGCTTATCTATTTCTTATTATTCTCATGCAAAAGAAATAGAACTAGTTGTTTTCAAAGACTGAAGGGATCTCCACCTCAGAAAATGAACCATGCATTAACATGTTGCTGCTGTGTACCACACCAACTACATGACAGAAAATTCCCACACTGAGAGGTGTGAGGGTTAAAATAAGTGCAGTAATAGAGACTGAGCACAATAATAAGAAAGCAATCCTCCCCATTGTGCTATGAGCTCTTTCCCCAGCCAGTCTTCTAACACCTCCCAAAGTCAAACAACTTGAGGGTAGCTTGTTTGGCAGCTGGCTGAGCTTCTGCACACTTGCTGGAATAACTCACCCACAGATGTCCGTGCCTACTATCCTGGCAGTGGCCAGACTTTGGAGCATTTCCCACAGTTTGTGGCAAGAAGCAGCGCTGCAACAAGGACTGACTCTTCTCCCACAGGCTTGGAGTTTAATTCAGTCGTTCTGCGGCCATTCTCTTTATACTGGAGGAGTGCTTACAGTATTCTTAGAGCAGGTGAAAATGGAAACCAATTTAGAAGTACTATTGTTACATCAGTGTATTGTGAAGACAATTAAAACAACTACATTCCCTATCCAGTAGGAATAAATGGATTCTTGCTTTATCTTAGACTACAAATGAATCACAGTAAAGGAGGAATCACATCCTTCCTGCCAGGGTAGTTGATAATTGTTAAACAGGTTAGGTGTAAGCGCAATAAATAAAGTCATCCAGATACCTGTCATCATCTAAGCAGCTGAAGCTGAACTGGCTGGGGGTAGTGTCTTGTGCGGGGATTCAGTAGTTCAGTTAAGAGCTGAAAACTCAGTCTTTCATCTAAATCAAATCAATTGACATCTTCAACTAACACATAATTATAGAAAATATACTTCTCCTTTGCAGTTATTTCATGCACCATTGTGTTCAAGATATCTCTGTAGCAATGGCAAAACCTTCTGGGAAGGTCTCTAGGGTGGGCACATCTCTGACTATGGGGAGGTAGGTGGCAGCTGCACATCTGCCTTAGGTTGATCTGCCACAGGACAATTCTACATTCCTGTAGTGCCATTTAAAGTCTTTCTTCTTTGCTCAGACACCAGCTATGAAGCAGTGAATCATGGAGATGTAAAACCAGTGTCGCATGTGCAAAAGATGCCTATTCAGATGAGGCCACAAACCTTCCCCTGTGGTTAACTTAAAACAGTTATCGCAATTTCTTCATTAATTATGTTCACAGCTATATCCGCCTTGTAAGGTAGAAGCATTTACAGGGTAGCCAAGCCCAGCAGGACAATTTCCCTCAGAAAAAAATACACTTGTGTTTGTGAGAGCTTGTTATGGTGGTTGAAAAATATATTTTGGCTTTATTTATTCTGCTGCTCTATCCATTGTAGAGCAGGTTGGCACCTGCCCTTCTACCCTAAGGAAAGGGCTAAGTACAGTTGTGCTGCTGCAAGAAACCCCAGCAGGGAACTAACCTGTGCCATCCCATTCTTTTGTTGTAACTTATTTTCTCTCACTGGTCAGCAATTTGGAGGTCACTTGCATGGAAAACGGAGAGAGCAGCTTATTGGCAGCTACTCTGCTGCCATGGTGATTCTTGGAGTACAGAGAATAGTGCATGGAGGATCATAGGGGGATACAATGAGGTAGGAGTCATCATTTTTATATGGAGCACAAAATAATAGATGTAGAAAAGTAATGTAGGTCTGTAATAGCAAAAAATGAAATAGCACTTTATATACCAAAGAAAAAGTCAGCAAAAGAGATGCAGAGATAAGAAGGACAGGGATGCATGGCAGATTTCATCAAATTGGTTTGGTATCATTATAAGAAGCTGTGGAGGGACTGGGGAGATTTTTGTTTACTTGTTTTTCTCATAAATTTACAGGCAGAAAAATGCTGGCCAGCTCTAAGAAAGGGGCATCAGTCATGCAGGCATTTAGCCAGCATCACCACTGGGCTCTATGAATGTCAGGTGCTGTTCAAAAAAACTAATTAGTTTGTTTTCCTTCAATACTTTGTTGAAAGAATGTTTCATTACGATGCAAATGGTGTTAACTCACAACACAAGCTAATCGAATTCTTTCAAAACATCCTACATAGACCCTTATCATAACCTGACGAAGAATAAATGCTAAACTCACTTTAGAAGATCGAATTCATACTAGTAGCAGGACGCTGACTGTCATACAATTTACAGCTTTTATTATTTCAGATACTTTGAGTCCCAAAGTAATTCATCTTGTTACCTCTGTTAACAATGGATTGGCACTTGCCACTGTAACTGGCTGGACTGATTGATGAAAAGTAAACTAGTGCCTTTGTGAAAAAAGTATGGTTGAAACACATCCTACAACGTGTTTTTTTTCTGCTGCTGCAGTCCCCCCTCTCCTTCCTGCCAGCAGCAACTACAGCAGGGCCTCAGAGTATGAACAGGTTCAGGAAAGCTGCAGCCCCATGCTCGCTCCTCTGTCATCTTTCCCAGTCCAATTACACATGAATTCAGTCTCTGTGCTGTACTTTCTTGCCCAATGACTTTGTCTGAACAGATTGCTGAGCGCTTTCATTCCTTTCTACACCTACCTTCATTTTGGCTGGATCAAGACATTTCAAAACTCAGACTGGATCAGCTCCTGCCTACTCTTAATCATTCATTAAGACCACTGTATTCCTGGCCTTTCACTTGTCAAGTTCACTGATTCAAGCCATAGTGAAGCCCAGGTCCCAGAAGGGGGATGAGAGCTACCATGGGTGCTTTGCACTGAGGGTGCCACTGACATGAGGCACTGATATCAGACCAACAGCAGTTTATAGCACAGCTGAACCTAGGCCTACACTCTACACAGGCAAAGAAAAGACAAAACATTATGCCTTAGTGTGAGTTGCACAACGGGTAGTTACTGAGTTCCAGGTGAGAGGAAAAATGCGGGGCTACAGATGCAACTGAAGGAGGTGAGAGTCTTGGTAAGGTGGAAAGCATGCACGTAATACAAGATGAAAACACAAACCTGATTGCTCTGCTATTCAGGCCTGGAGGGTGGGCGGTCAGTGCTACCTCGGTGCTTTCAGCTGACAGAGTTTACACTGACAGAGTTTACAGAACCCAAAAATCAAGGTCTTGAAAACCATTGTTGCTGAAGAGAAGAGAGTTTCAATGCCAAATTGGACAAGAAGGCAAGACATGGTGCCAGTCATGTTGCTGACTTAGAAGTCTCAATGGTTAAAACAGTAGCACTCAGAAGTCCTAGAAGAGTAATGAGAGTAATATTAAATCCATCATTTTCTCCAGATGAAAGTATTTTTCCCATTTTCACAGTAAGATCTAACTTAAACTCTTACTCAATGCAGGGATTCAAACACTTTTCAGGCAGGAAGAAAGTAATATAGAGATTAGCAAAACACAGTATTTTTTTAAGAGTAGTGATTTATTGTCAATAAAATGCACAGATAAGCAGATGTGCTTTTAGATAGAAAGAGGTGAGAGACCTTTAAAATAGTAATATTCACAGCAGAGTTTCTTGTTTTGTTCTTGACTCAAATAATTGCAACAATAGGTTAATCGACTTAACCTTGTCACTGGAAGGCATCCTCATATGTGTGCAAAATAAAATCTTTTACAAGACTGATGTAATAACTGAGATGAAAATAGTAATTTAGATCCACAGAGATTTTAATGATACAGAGATAATTTTTAATATGACATTGTGATTGAAGAATCATCATTCAGAAACCTCTGTAAAAATTAAAATTTGCAGAAGAAAATTGCTTTGAGTATATCAAAGCATTCAATTTTTTTATAATGTCTAAAGGTTTCGTTGCTATTTAAGTAATTTTCTCTTAATGTCCTATGTTTTTTGAAGAACAATTTTTTTTTATTTCTGGTTCAAAACCTTTTTGATGCAGTATTTATTTCATTGGAATGCAACATTTAATACAATGGGTTTTTTACAATGTTTGAGACTTACAGTGCAGTTGGAGGTTGGTTGAACTGATCTGATCACTGATTCATCAATCCTATAAGTTAATATGTCTCTGGTTTTGCCTGTTTCTAATTCACACTAAAGAGTCAATGGCCCCTTCAAGGAATGTCCACTGGTTCATCTAGGTTTGAAGCCTGTGCTCAGATCCTGGTTAGACTATTCTGTAGCTCTCTTGCAGCCCATAGCATTTGAGTTTCTTCCACAAGTAATCAAGATTCGTGGGCAATTGGTATACATCCCAGTCTGCTCAAACACAGAATGAAAACTTGGGAATTACAACTACTCCCAGGAGGAGATTTACTTCATATCTTCACAAAGAAACAATTTTTCAAGAAGTTTTATTAAGAACCTTTCATTTGGATTCTCTGACAGACTAGCTTTTCTTTGTAAAACTCTTGACTTTGCAAAACAACACATCAAGGACAAAGGAAGGGCAAGTGAAACTGTGAAGGTGGATGTTGGGCAAATGGGAAGAGAAAGAGAAGAAAGAGTGTGTAGGACATGAGAAATGAGGAGAGATCTGGGGTGGCTGTTGCCAGGCAAAGCATCTGTAAACACAGCTTGGCTGCAAAAAGTATTTCATATACTGTACAAATGTGAAGTAAAAGAGGGTCTATGCACCAATGAACCTAAATACAAAAATAAACAGAGAAAAGGTCCACATTTAGCTTAAGTTCATTAGAAATATTCACTCTGTTCTCTGTATTTTCATACTCTGAAATTCTAAAACAGAAAACCAAACCAAACCAGAAAACACTGGCTCACCAGAATGAAATTCAAAAGCAAACCACTAGCTCACCAGAATGAAATTCACCTCACAACTAGGAAGAGTATTTGCTTTGAAATATAACTGAAGTAAGGACAAAGTAAAATTACAGAACAGCAAGGCATGCACCCACTGCATTTTCTCTGTGTGATACTGTTCCAAAAACTCAGTGATGCAAGATGCTCATACTGTGTAAAATATTAAATTATTAATTTGATTTGTATTTAATGGTTCCAAAAAACCCAAGCTGGTAAAACACAAACAACACTTAATGCACCTTTATTTTTATTATTTTTTTTTTCTTTGCTTCAGAAGGCATTTGGTTCAACACCCTCTGCATGCAGGCTAAATTATCTGCCTCAAGTTTCGTTTCTATCAAACACTAGCAGAAAGGTGTATAGTCTTCCATTCCCATGAGATACATATATTTTCACACCCCCAAGCACCTTGCTTTCAACTGCTTGTTAAGCAGAGCCAATGAAACTGAGAATTCTTAAATAAAACACACATTAGCATGCCTCTTGTTTTCTTAGGTTTTCACTGTTCCATTTACTATTTAGAACTTCATCCCACTCCCATTGAAGTGAACAATGAAACTCCCATTGATTTCAAACTGAAAGCCTCTCAATAGCATTAACACCTAACTGTTGCAAAAGGGAAAGCAGATCTGTGTCATTTTATCAACCAAAGTTTTGCTTCTGTATCTGCTCTACACTTCTGCATTGTGGAAGTTACTGCTTTATCTGGGATATCTTCTACTTGTGGCCATGTTTGCTTTTCTTTTGCACAGTGCTTCAAATTTTATCCAAGTCATAGTTCTGATAGGAATAAAATGAAATTTAGAATATGCATCCCACCCTTAAAATCTTGTATGTCTAGTAGTTAAGTTATTTTTTAAAATTTTGTAGCAGAAGGAGGAGAAGAGATGTTAATTTGGTCCATCTTCTGTTTGATAAGAAATCTCAAAGAACATCAGCTACTGCAGAGATAATTACCCCAAGCACTAGGGCTGCACTGTACATTCTTCTGAAGTGACTGATAGTCTGGGAATGCTAATGCCACTTCCTCAGCTTTCATCAGCTATCTCCCTCCTCCCACTTCTAAACACCTCTGTGGCCCTGGGGCTGTCAGCAGAGCACATGCCACTGTCCATTCCTTCTCTTCCCATCCTTTCAGAGTCTTTTTACCACTTGTTTAATAACCTGCTCCACTAACCTTCACCACCTCCCTCCTTTTGCATCCTTCACATTTGAATGATGGTATGGGTTCCAGTTCATCTGAAGATGTTGGTGCCAGTGAAAATGTAACTATCCAGAAAGAGGCAGCCTGCACAATCCCACTAAAACTTTTGTATCAAGCATTCAATCTCTGATGATCTGGTTGAGATCTTTCAGAGTAGTGAACAGTTCCACAAAGCTGGCTTCCAAAATTTAATTCTGCTCTCTATCCTTCCCATTTTTATATTACCCTATGTGTTTAAACTGTATATATTTCTGAAATCCCAACACACATACATCCATCCCTATAACAATTCCTTTGGGACAAATTCCTTTGAAAGAAACACCTCTGACAAATCATGGAGTACGGTTTGCATATGTTAACAGACATTTGTTTACAAGCATAACTAGATCTACTTGAATTATGTATTTTATTATATTTGTTTAAAACAGCCATGGCTAAAATTTATTTTTGCTTCTCCTGTTTGAGAAAATTGCATTTTGAAGCTCAACAATTTTCATATCCTCCCACCTCCTCAAGATGTATTTAAGTAAATGTAATCAGTTTTTGTTCTCAAAAAAAAAAATTCATTGAGGCTAAGTGCATGTTTTATATTTATGTGTGGGGGATATGTACTTTAAGTAGCAGTGATTTTTCTCTTGCCTGGGCCAAGCCTTTTTGGTCTCACTGGCATTGGTCTGTTAAAGACAATAGAACTGTGCTGGAGAGATGCAGCCTCATTTTAGGTAATTTTGAATGGTTAAAAAAAGAAGAAACTCTTAGCATCATTAGAGTGTTTGCATATTGCACACATTGCTTCTTGCTCAAATTAAAAAACATTAAAAAATAATTAAAAGTAAGTAGTGAGGTTTTGAACAAGGATTTGAATTTTTCATTGCAGGACACATCCATCCACATGTTTCAGTAGAAAACAAGTATTCATTTATTTTATGTTTTCTTTTAAATTTTTTTTTTCCAGAATTCATTGTTTCCACAGGAGGTAGGCATTCCTTCTTTTGAATATAGACAAATCCTAGTCCCCACTTTCTTGTGGTGACAAGTTAATTGCAGAACAGATTTGTCTTTCTTTTCTTGATATTTTCAAGAACAACTTGCAGAGTGACTTACTGCTCACCTTCACAGATGGTGGCAAAAACTACCCAGAAGGAACAATCAAGAAGTTATTAAACTTTTCTAACACTTTCAACCAGATTGTTTTGGAACATAGATATCATATATTTCTCGACTGTTTTTATTCATTCCCTTTATCATATTACTGGTTGTGGAGCAAAGAAGAGGTAGAAAGAAATATCTCTTCATCTGCTTAGCCCTTCACATAATGTAGTTTTTTCCAGTGTGTTTTTGAAGAATGAACACTTTGAAATTTTTAAAATTTCAATCCCAAAAGATTTCATGTAATATTTAATAAGTGTTCAAAGGCAGAGCCTTGTCTCATCTTTCCCAGATCAGAACAAGAGTTTGGGTCATTTCTGACTTAATTCCAGCAGGTGAGAACCTCCAGTGCTGGTACTGCCAACAAGTCACAGACATATCGTGACACAAGCAGTCATATTGAATGACTGCACATTTATGAGATCACTTCTATCTAGGCAGCATCCAAGTGTCCTTTGAACAGGATGTGTATATAACTGCTTGTCAATATAACCATAGATTTTTCCACAGGACAAAGCCTTTTTCTCTTCTCATTATCAAATGAATGTGTTCTCTAAATCCTGCTCGCCATTGGAACTAAACCTACTCTGAAGAAATATAGAAGGAAATTCCCAGAAGCAAGGGTGAAAAAAAAATCTCCATTTAATTATATATTCTTGATTAAGGTGTTGTGAGTAAACAGATATATTTTTCCCTATCTAAACTCAAAAAATTTCCTCATGCAGTATCTGATTCTGGATAGCATTTTCCTGTTTGGGATTGATGATGATGGACTTTATTTTATAGACTTGGGAAAACAATATAAGTGGAAGGCGAATAAAAGACTCAAAACTTCACTTCATGTAAGAAATAGCACAAATATAAGAGCCATTCAACAATTCCTGAGTGTTTGTATATTGTGCACAGGCTGACAAACTCATGCATTTGAAATCCTTTTGAGCAGAGGACTACTCACAGATGCCTCAGCTGTACTCTTATTATGCAAATGTATGTTGACATAAAGTTGCCCAAATATCTGAGAACTGCATTACCCTAGTGATTCCCACAGCACTGCCTTAGATCCTACCCTTTTCTACTAACATCATTGTGCTCCCATTGTGGGAGGCTTTAAAGTATACTGATGCAAAAGAGCAAAATTTGCCCCTTAAAGTAACAGAGAGATTGACATATGTTTTCTCCATCCATTTGGCTAGCCTACAATAAAATGCCTGGTGCTCCATCAGAGTTTGTAATTGATTGGCCAGTAAACAGCTTGTTGATAATAACATATTCTCGCCATCTGATGTTTTGAACAATCCAGAAGCAATCTGCAGCAACGCTATTTACACTATGTTCCCTGCACTGGGCATGGATCCAGCTTTTACCACCACCAAGAACAAAGAAGCAGGAGGTCTGTCATAACCTTCAGAAGTTTTTGTGAGTAATTTTAAGGTTTTCAGAGACAGTTTGGCTTCTAGCAGAGGATTTGAACACTGAAATATTTTTCATATTCTTTGTTTTATGTATCATATTATCATAATGGAGAAAGGAAGATGTACAGAAAAAGTTTTCATAATAGATAAGCATTTAAAGGATACTGTCCTTGACTTCCTGCAAAGACTGAGGTTCAAACAATGTTGAGAACATCCCATCAGTCATGTTAGGTGACCTTGGACTAATCTTCTAGGCTGTGTAATGCAGAGTATGTCAAACTACATGATCTGCCTATTCAGATTGTCTGCATTATCTCCCTTTGTGATCCTCCTGCAGAATTGAGATCAATTAAGCTTGATGCATGTATATGTTTGTTTACACACATATGTACTAATATGCAGGCAGCTTTCTGCCAGACCTGAGCTTGGAATCTAAGAATCTCCTCAACTGGGTGACCCCTTTTGAGTTTTGCACTATATAACCAAAAAATTTTAAATTATCTACAAATAGGGACAGGCAAGTAATACCACTGACAGAAGTCTTAGTGGAAGCAAGGTCTCTCCCAGGGTCAGAAACACTCCTTAGCTTTCTATAAATGTTCAGCACAGGCTCTGAGAGTACAAGTGCCTATGTGCTGAATTATGAGACTGAGGAACATAACAGGATGAAGATGTGTCCAGAACAGAACATGAAGCTTCTGGGGGAACAGTCAATAGCCTTCAAAGTTCCATCTCTATACAACAACAGAGCAGAGGTTGAGAGGATCTAAGACTTGCAATTCATTTTCAAACTGCCCATTTCAAGCCCCCATTTCCATTTTAACTCCTCTTAACCATGAGTACATTTTCTTTATTAGAAGTATAATCTACGTGTAATCATAAGGCTTAATAATTATGTCAAGTTTGTTGTTATCAATCAAATCCCAGTGAATTAAACAGATTTATCTGGTCTTTTTATAACATTGAAAATGAGACCTTTCCCCGCCCCCAATTGCTATAAAAATCCAGTATTTGCTGGATATGTATAGACAAAAACCAATAAGACATAGCACCTATTCAACAACTACATTGTTTGTCTTTTAAAAAATCCCCAGCTGTCCTGTTCCTTAGAGTTCCCTTTTAATTTATTTAAGAAAACCTAAGATCCCAGTGTCATTGGTTATTAGGTTTAAGTTCTTTGTTGTAGCAATAACAAGGTCCTCTTGGCTAAAGGAAATTTAATGTCATCCATAAATTTTAAAAATATTTTCATATAAGATTCTTGTACAAAACTATAGTCTTGCTGTATTTCAGTGTGTTAAAAAAGTCAACCTTGCCAACACTTCTTTTAATTAAAAAATTGCAAGCCAATAAAAAGCATTAGTATTCCTCTTAGTAAGATCTTCTTCAAAGATATCACTTTAATTGTGAAGATTTTTCACTGACACAGTCTAAGAATCACCTCTATTTCTTTCAAACTATTTGTTTTATGAACACTTGTCTGAAGTTATCTCACAATTTAATCTCCAATGGAGCTTTTTATTCTTTGACAGCACATTGGCTATATACCAGTTTGGGGTTTTTTTATCCTTTTCACAGTTTCTTCAGCTCAGCTGTTCCATATAAGCTGCCAGCATTTTTAAATGGCTGCTTTCATTATTATTTCATGTGTGTTGGTTTCAGCAAATATTGTAACTACAACTGTTGTTTATTATGGGTCTTTTTTTTTTACCCTATAGTCAGTCAACTGGCAACATTCCAAACTCCTTTTTAATTTCCTATGACTAGAAAACTGTGCTTGCAAGGTCTACTCACTCTTTCAGATGTTTGACATCATTACTATTTAATATGCTCCTTCAATAAATGTTGTTGGCACAGCATTTCCTGACAGCTTTACAGTTCTTCTTCCTCATTAAATACAGCTGTAATTGTGCTTAAAAAAAAAATACTTTGTACACAACTATTTCCCACTCTGTCCAGCGATACTATAGGAGACCAACTTGCTACAAATTTGTTATCTTCCCTGAGTTTCCTGACAACAACTGCACCTAAGACCTAATGTAGTTTTCAGAATTTCCACAAAATTTTATTATCTACTCACCTAGGCAAGAAATATGGATAATGGAGTGGTTCAGCACCTCCAGTTCATGCTTATCAGTTTCAACAATAGAGGAATGAAGAGGTTTTAAAAGTCACTGGAATCTTGCCTTAGTCATTTAAGCAATCCAAATTTAACTAATGCTTCCAATTCTATTTAGAATACATATATCTGAAAAGCCATGATAGAATTTTTACATAGCCTTTGAACCTTCACGATTTCTAGGTTTTTTTCTCATGATGACATACACAGTAAGTAGATGTCTGTATCAATAATGGACCAAGGAAATGCAAATTCTCATATTTCCTAAACTTTCCTGTTCACTGCTGTAGCGGTGTAGATTTTGTATGTTGAATTCAAGCGGTTTGTTCACCTTTTAGTTCATGTCCCTGTTCTCGCCCCTGTCACTCAATGTATCCCTCCCCGGTTCCTATAGAGACCAAATGCACCTTTTCCCTGCCTCCCCCCGCCTCTGGGGAGCTGCCTGTCACTCGGGAGCCCGACCCAGCTTCTGGAAAGCTCTGGGAAGGGCGTCCAGTGATAGGCTGCAGCCAGAGAAATCCCCCTCCTCCCTAACGGAATAGGCTCCTAGGGATGTCCCTCATCCCCTGAGCTGCTCCCCGGTGTCTTCCCATTGGCTTTTCCCTTATCCACTCCCCTTTCCCCTCCCCAGTTCAAAAAGTGAGTAGGGGCGGGGAGCCTCGGCTCTAGCTCTGGATCTGGGCTGCAGTTGGAGAGTAAATGCGTTTGCTCCACAGCCAGTGTCTTCTTTCTTCCTTGCCAGCATCGCCACACACACACTGTGCCATGAGGAAAAGCGGGTTAGCGGTTCGCAGAACCCACAGGATCGGCTCTGGCTTCCCGTAGTCAGAACCGTACCTGCCTCGCTGCACCGGTGCCAGAGCTAGCCCGGGCCCGGCGGAGGACACCCTCTCCGGAGGCACCGCGACACACTGCCTAGCCCTCTATTTATCCCCCTAGTCAATTCTGCTCTACAACTTGAAATTTCCCCGCAGGCAATTTAAGAAAATTTTTTTAGGGCAGTCAGTTTTCAAAGAAACCTCTTCCTCATCCTCCTCTCCTTTGTCTCCTCTGCCTCACTCTCTTCATTCAGGGCTAAACATACGCTTCAAAAACAATGAACCTTATTTTTCTAGCATTTCCTTTATAGTGGGAAGAAGGAAAAGGTATTTCTTAGTCTGAAGCATTAAAAGTAAGGTGAACAGGAAGGTAGGAATGGTGATTACAGGCATGCCAGCAGGAAAAAGAGCCTGCAGGCTGATAAAATTGGAGAAGGTCCATCATTAGGTGGTAGAGATGCAGAACTACCAGAAGGTATATGTGTTTCTTTTTAAGCATTTTTTCAACCATAAATAACATGTAATTCTTTTTTCTATTATACTGTAAAGCTGTCTGTTATGTGTAGCTGAAACTCTGAGGTTCTAATCCCTAAGCACAGAAAAACCTTCACCATGGGGTAAAGATTTGCCTCATGAGAGAAGCAACTTTCTGAGGGAAGGGTGGCAGTTTGAGACTGTGACCTGCCACTGGGACCCCTTTAAACCCAATAATATATTGTTTGAAATACAGGATCTTGCCTTTCCTATCACAAATATAGTGACTTCATTTAGGATGGAACAGTGCATCCTATCAAATACATTTTTAATCCTGTCTGTTCAGTTACTCCTCCTGGGGAGAGGATATGTGAATGAGAGAGAGAAAACAAACCATATATAACAGATATTGCCAGTGTTGCTCAGTGAACTTCAAAAAGTTATTCAAACACTGTAATTTGATGGTCATACATGATTCTATTCAGAAACAGAAAGTAGGTCATGGTAAACCTCAGTAGCACATCTGTGCTTCATGGTACTTCATTCAAGCATTTGCATTTATTACAAGGAAAAATAAGTATTAATTGGCTACTGCATTTCAAGATATCTCCTTTTCATCTTTATAATTGCAACAATAGTTGCAGTTTTGAATTCCATTATGCTGCCTTCAAGTTGAAGTAAGAAATGGGTCATTTTGCATCAAGTAGCATCATGGTCCAAGTCATCAGCCATAATTTGCTGTTACAGTTATATCATTATGGAAATTAACAAAACAGTCCATGAATTCAAAATTTAAAAAATTCTTATATCAGGAAAACATATTCAATCTGCATTTCCATCAGATATTTATCAGACTAGGTATCTACTGGAAACGATTATTTGAATTATGCATGACTATCTCAATTATTTAATACTTATACATCTCTAATAAAAAAAATAGGTTCTACCTGTCTAAAAAAGTCTTTTCAAACTTAGTATGAAGATATAGAATAAGTAGATATTCACACACTAAGAACACGTAACTGTTTACTTGTATTTTCCAATTTCGGTTCGCTAAACATAGTCGTATTTGTGTTGACAAGTGAATTTCTTACAAACATTTCTTTCAGATATGCTTTTAGTTTTTAAAATCTGTTTTCATCTACAAAATTACCATCAAAATTGTTTGCATCAAAACAGGAATTACATAAATTAAATTGCCAATGAGATCTACCTTAAAAGAATATTAAGTTTGAAAAGTTGAGTGCTCAAATGAAAAACTAACAAAATTAAGTATGCCTATGTTACTCATATGCACATACATTTTCCATCCCTTGAGAATCTGTGGTGTTTCTAAATCCTCTAAAAATACCTCTTCAAATTTATGCCCATTCAATGGTCAGGAATAACAATTATTATAATGAAGTTATTATAGTTAAGTTTATATAATATTGCAATTTTAATTCCATCTTAAATGTGCAATGCTACTATGTTCATTCCAGTGCTTTATTTGTTTTACAGAACTCAACTTACACCTAACTAAAAAAAACCCAAGTTAACCATAATTTTTAATACAGGAATTTGTTGCATCTGTGAGAAGGCATCAATGGGATAAGGAGAAAACACATGACCGGTCAACTCAGCAAATAAGATTCCACATGCCTTTTTCATTGCTAAAAGTTAAGGCTATACATAAGAGTTTGGCTGGACTAAGAAGCAGATACGATTTTTTGTAAATAAGTTAGAAACAAAATAAGTGGGTTTTTTTCTGAGAAAATTAATACTGGAATTCAAGTGATCCACTCCAAATGCCAGACCCATGGCTTCTGGTAGATCTAAAATTAGGAGTGTGAAAAACATCTCTTGTATTTCCCTTCAGATTCTTAATGATTCATTTTACTGATGCATTACCTCTTGTGTTTATCTTGTCACTGTTTTCATTTTCATTCATATTTACACCAAATATGTAAATGTAGTCCCAACACATTAAATAGCACATATATTTAGAATGTTAAACATACACTGTACATCAAAAAGTGCTCTAGAGTTGCTCCCAACAGAGTTTTGCTATCTAAAGTTAATGAGTTTTAATGTACGGTTTCCTTGTACCTTTCCTTTCTCTGCACATCAATCTGTTCATGGCATCTGTCAAGCATGCAATGACAGGAAAATATTCTCTGGGGCTGTCAGTGAAATGACACCTTTCTCCTTTACTGGAGTTTGAAAATAATGCCCATATTTCTCTGAAATTCTCCAGGCAATGTATGTCTGACTGACAAAACCAACACCATCTGCCCAGGCAGATTCTCAGAGCCAATGACACATAAAAGATTTTATCTGATCTCTGATGTCAAAGATATTACATTAGGCTATCAAACTTCCACTTAACTAAATAACTTACCTGCTCACCTGACATTTGAATATTATGGTTAGATAGAACAGTGACTAAGGTTAATTCACTGTATTATCACAATCAATTATTACAAGCAAGGACTCTAATTTATGAAGAACAATGCAATTACATGTCCAAATAAAGGATGGAACACTTTGGCATTGAATCACTGCATGGCAGATGACCTTATTGAAGTTATATGGATTTGAGCATTCCTAAGATGTTTAGAAGAACACACGGTATCTGTAGGCAACATACAGACCTGTATTTACCCTGCAATTAATCATTGCACAAGCAAGTCCCAAGAGGTTTTCATTTGGAAGCTAGCAAATATTTTGTGGTTTCCTGAAACAAAAAGCTCAGAAATACTCCAAATTAAGAATTTTGCCTGAGTACAGAACAAGGCTCAAACGAACTGACCTCAGTTTTCATTTATGCAACTGTAAAATGAGTATACTTTCCCCATCTGCCTTAGCTGGTGGAAATATGTTTATCCATGTTTATTTGTTTCTTCAGTAAAATTTTCTTGAGAGTTTCTTGAAGAACCATTCTTAATTCTAATATGCTAAATAAAAAAAATAACTAAAACAAGAACAAGAAGACAATAGGGATTTGCTTCTTATAGTCACATTAACATCCAGGCCAATTATAAAAGTACCAAATGTCAAGGCATCACCATTTACAGATGATAACAGAATTTTTACCTAAACAAATCTTCCTTCTTATCATTATCATTAAAACAGCACCTTCAAGTATGATGACTTCAGATGATTCCTCTCTAACCTGGTGATCTCATCTTCTGTAATTCCATTCCTTCAAACTGACTCACTCTTATCCTTTAATGTTAATGACAAAGAAATGATGTATATTGAGTGAGAACTACATTCACATTAAGAGAAAAAAATGTATTTTAACTATCTTTTTTTCCCCAAGGATATGTTAAAAATCATAATCAAAAAATAAATGAGGTCATAGCACCGATCTCTTGTAGGAATGAAGATAACCATGTGCTTAAGCAACATTGTCTCCTACAGGTTTGAAATGCACTGGCTAAGTGTCTTCCTGAAAAATTATGATTGATTCAGTTGGTGCCAGTGTGTCTGAATTTTATTAAAGTTGCAGCAATTGGGGTACATTGTTATAACTTTTCTTGAATGTGGCACAACCTAATTTCAACATTTCATTTGACAAGCAAGAACATTTTCTATAAAGAGTTGATTATTTTTCTGCAATAGGAATCCTTTCTTAGAAGCAAAATAATTAACTTCAATTTTCTGGGCAACTCAAATTGAATTCATTGGGAGATCAGGTATGCTTTCATACTCCATGTCTCTTTTACCCCTCTATATGTCATATAAAAACCTATTGTTGCTATGAGCCA
Organism: Donacobius atricapilla; assembly: GCA_013397315.1. Classification (NCBI taxonomy): domain Eukaryota; kingdom Metazoa; phylum Chordata; class Aves; order Passeriformes; family Mimidae; genus Donacobius; species Donacobius atricapilla. The sequence continues at coordinate 220,220 of WBMY01009726.1, read as the reverse complement.
CAGCCATGTTCTCTCACTATTTAATATAAATATTTAAACTCAAAATGTATTTTAATGTTATTGAATATCAAATGAACTAGAAGAGAAAGGCTAATTTGATGGAAGTCTAGAATGGCTATTTTGATGAGTCATTTGTAAATCATTTTCAAAATATCATTCCTGAACTCACTGCCAAAAAGGGTTTTAGCTTAGTGCATTCCAGCACTTCCTTCCGGAGTAAAGTATGACCAGACAAGATTTTTTTTTTTTTACCAAGTGTACATCAGTCTATAAACATGGAAAATAAAAACAGTTTAATATCTATGCAGCAAGGCTTCTTTTATTTTATTCCAGAGTAGCTGCTTGTGTTTCTGCAGCTCCTTCTAGTATGCCTTTGTTTTACTGCTTTAAAAAAATTCTTCATTTTTATACATCACAGTAGACAAGAAAAATATTAAATCTGAGTTGTTATGATTCTCCGAATAGCAGAGGAAAAACCAAATCCTACTGACTGCTTTACAAAAACAGATCTTCATGGCTTATAACTAAACAAAGGAGACCTTGGCCCCAACAGGATTTTAACTGGAAAGAAATCTTGTAGGGGATCAACATTTCCCAAATATTTTTTCCAGAGAGTATCACAGTAGCCTCACTGATTTCTGCAACACAGAATAAAAAAGAAAATATACCATTCATAGAATGCAGTTTCTCTTTACTACTCCTTTTGCAAATAAGTATCCATTTATTGCCAGTTTGACCCAGGAAAATCTTACAACCTCCAGCTACTAGTCTGAAATTGTGAGACGTGAACTCCTCTGTTAACCCACCTTCTAAAACCACCTTCCCTGGTGTGGGACCTGGAAGTCGCCTCCCTGATTCAACACTCTAAGAAAGAAAGCAAACCATGTCAGCATAAGTCACTTGAAGAGCAACATCTGTGCTTGTCTTTCGTGTCCTCCTCTGGTACTTCAGACACACTGAATAATTGAGCTCGCTGGACTCCTACCAAGTTATCTATCTCTGATGACTGGTGTGCTGTAAATTCATATAGAAAACTATTATATTCTACTGAACTGCTGCAGCTCCCTAGATAAAATGGTAAATTTTCCACAGATCTTCCTGTCAACTTCAACCTGCAGGTACAATTTAGGAAGGTTACATTTCTCAGCAAACAGGCAACTGGAAGAGGTTTTTCAGCACCTCTCAGTATTTCCCTTTAGTAAAGCAAGGTGAGGGTTTTTCAGCCCTTAAAGAAAAATAAAAATTGAACACATTTATTATGGTTACAAGACTTTGCTGTAACAGTTCCAGAAATGTTATCTTGAGGTCACTGCATTGTCAGAAGACCTGAAGAGCTGCTTCTCTGCATGGAATATAATAGCAATACCAGGTTTCAGCAGCCTTCCAGCCAGCAGTGGAAGAATTTGGCAGACACTATCTTTACAGGCTCATTATTTCATGTCTGCTCTTTCTCTTGTCTATACTTTCAGCTGAACTCCTTTAAAAAAAATGGACAAAGGAGTATCAGTCTCTAAAATTGCTGGCTCTGAAGACAAATACTTTTGGGCTAAAGAGTCAGATTATTTGTTACATTTTTTTCTAAAAGTTTATTGGATGAATATGTGTATTTTATTTAAATTCAAATTGTTTTAAAAATTGATTTCTTTTTTATTCTCATTTTTATTTTGCACAACTGTGAGCAGCTCAGTAGATGAAAAATGATGCATAAGGTCTGAAAGGTCCAAAGTCTGTGCTGAGTAAGCGTCATTCCAATCTGCTGCTAGAGCTAAGTGGTCAGGCACATGTTATTACAAAGTTCCTGATTCATCTCCTTTCATTAGAAAACTTTCAACAGCAGCAACAACAACAACAAAAAGAATCCTTCTAATACTTTTCTCCTATTTTTTTTCTTTTCTTTCCATACTAACACCCACTCTGTGCTGCCAGTTCAGAAACTGCTTTTCCTGAGTCTGTTAGTGGTTTGCACTATTCCAAACGCAATGGCGTTGACTGGTACCTCAGAAAATGATGTGAATAACTCACAGCATATTGGTTTTGACAACATAAAATAAAGGATCTTCCCTCCTGCTGTTAGTGCCGGAAGGTGCTCTTGTAGAAAATAAAAATAGCTTCCAGCCAGAGGTAAAACTTTGAGGGGTACAATTACACCATTTGTGTAAAGGGAAAATCTGTGAGGGAAAATGACATGAACTTTGTATGATCAGGGCTCGGAACTACCACTGGTTTTTTGAATTACATGGCCACCAGTCACAATTTTACTTGACGTGTCAGTGAAATGGTAGGACTCTGTCCTAAAAATGGGATGAGTAGCCTTTAAAATATTTCTTCACAGGTGGACTTCACATATGCATGTAATATTTTTAAACATACTGTTGAAAAATCATCAACTTTCCTTCCTCACTGTCCCATAAAACAATCTGATAAATATCAAATTTACTTTTCAGAAAAATTATGCATGAATACCTCTGTTATTCAATCAGAAGCATCATTAAATAATGCACCAAGCACTAATAATCTGAATAAAACCAACAAAATCAGGGTTTGCTTTCAAAGAGCACATTTAATCTGGAATAAACTTTAATTATATTACAGAGGTTACTCTTTTGTCTACCACTTGTCATAGAAATGGATTTCAACACACTTCCTTAGCCTGCTATAGGGATCATTCAAACAACATACAATACCCAGGAATGCCTTCATGCATAACTGAACTGCAGCCATCTCTTCAGCAGATACAGTTACTCTTTAAAAACACACAGCAACACAATGCGAGCCTTACTGAAATTAACGTGAAAATAGAAATAGAAATAATATTCTAGTGGGAAGATCTCCGTTTTCTGCTTTGTCCTGAGTACAACAGCAATCCTTTTTATTTATATAATTTCCCAGCAGCTAGACCATTTATCAAAAAAGGAGACTGCCCCAATTTTTAGGCCCTTGTCAGTGACCTTGTCAATGGCAACAGCCTCAGCTTTAGTTGGTCACTTTGCTCAAATCTACCTTCTGATTCTCCTTCACACAACCTGCCACAGCCTTGCTATTTTGTAAAACCACCTGTGCTTATTTACTCATCACATCTGCAGGATTCACTTTTCTGTTCCTTACATAATGCCGTCTGTGGACATTTATGTCTAATGTCACCTATACATCACAATAGATCTTTTAAGTTCCTCAATCTGGTTGGATACTTCTGGATCCCACTCCAATCTCAGATACAGATTTGCAGTCCACATACAGACACCTCTCTCGACTCATTCTCCTTCTATTCCCTCCTGTATATTTGGCCCATCTAACTTGTCCAAATATGAATTTCAATACACTTTGAGGACATACTACATCTGGTTGTCTGAAGAAGTATAACTCATAATTGTCAGCCATTTATGATACTAATGTTTCTCATCTTTCCCTCCTCCTTGTTTCCTTCTGGCTGAGCTGTTCTATGTGTGTAATTGTCATAATACTGTAAGTGCAAGGGCTGTGAGCCTTCTTCTTGGATGAAATTGCATCCAGAAATAAATATCTATCTGTCCCTCCATTTTACATATTATCACTGAGTAAAGTAAAAGAACAAGAAATATAAAATATTATAAACTTTTTTTCCATTTCTTGACTGAACTCCTGATATCACACATGGGAGAGACTGGACGCACAAGAGTGGCAGGGGTTGGGGAAAAAGAACTATTTCTACCCAACCCCTTATTATACCATGCAAAACTTATAACTGATATAAAACTATTTGTAATTCTAACTCATCCTTAGCTTTTCAATATGCTGAATCCTGAAAGGTAAAAGGAACAAAGGGGAAAATAAGGGATGCAGCACATTAATAACACAGATTAGCTGTTGTCTCTATTACTCATCCTGGATTTTTTTATTGCTTCTCTCTTAAAACTTGTTTCTACTTTTTGGAGTCACTTAGAGATTATCATAATAACTTCTAAATTATTTTACTTTAATTAGTCAGGCTTTGATCTCAAATAATTTTCAATATGGCCCAGTGCAGTCAGGGTTGAAAATAATTTCTATGTAGCATCACTTTCAGAATGCAAAACAGGTCAGTCTTTGTACAGAAAACTGGTGATAGGTGAGGAAAGGTTTTGTTAGAGATTGTCTGATTAAAGAGTTCCACAAGTGAGTTTTTACTCATTGAAGAACAAATGAAAACAGTTAATGATTTATTTCCTTTGTGACATGTGGTGCCACTGTAAGATAGTTGTTGCTATATTAATTCCATCAGCTTTTTAGATTTATGCCTTGATGTATATTCAATCTCTTTCCTTAGTACTTCTTTCCCTTCCTTTTTTTTGAGTGATTTTTTTTTCATATACTGTTTTTCCACCTGTATCGCTTTTACATTGAGACCAAAGGAGCTTTTATTTTTTCTTTGCTTACAATTTTTATCGTGCAAAGTTGAAGTTTGACAATAGTGGAGCAAGATAAGAGGCTTTCCCTAGAGCTTCTGCAAATCCTTTGCACAATGCTTTGGAATTTAGACAAAATTGCTAAGCCCTTCAGATCAGTATCTATTTAGTAAATGAGAATTTGTATTATGATCTTCGTTATAAAGAGTGCCATGGGACAGTGAAAAAGTACTTATAGATTATTCTGAAAAGTAAGAAGTAGAATTTTAAGATGCTTTAAATAACTTTAGGGCAGAACATGAAGCACTTAGTCATATTGGTGAAGTACTAATGGCTTGAAAGACCCACAGAATTCCTAGAATTTGTGTAGGTATTCTTCTTCAGGACAAACTCCTCTAAAATCCAGACCATAAATTATTTTCTGTTTTTCTTACATGCATCCAGTAGAGGATGCACGTAAGGCCCTAAATTTCATCTTGAATACAAAACCAAAGAAAACTTTACTCTTTAAGTGCATAGAAAAAGTTTGTGATTTATTTTACCTAACTTAAGACACTTAGGACACTTACAATCTCTTAAGTCAACAGAGAGAGATAAACCTTTAGAGGTGACACATTATTTTTGATTTAAACAACAACTGACAGAAAAGTTACTCTACATGCAGAATGTTCATCCAATACATCATGTATGGTATTCATCCAATGAATAATTAACATAGTTTTCTAAAAAAAATCCCTTATTTCTAGCCTACCGCATGCATAGGATATTTACATAGCTGTAGGATATCAATATGTATTTTGGAAAGGATGAAGAAACATCTATTATCAGAAGTCTATTTCCAATATGTGATAAAACCACCCTTTTAAACTACTCTTTGACAAACTGAATACCTTTAATTTCTAATGCCCTTTCTTTTTCTTCAAGGCTTCTGTGAAATTTGTAGGTAATTTTTTCTGTTTTCTTAAACAATTTCATGATTTTATAAGAATTTGAATAATAGCCCAGGAATAATGGTTAGGATGCTCTCCATTTGATTATCTTCAGCAGCTTGTTAATGACTTATTGGATTGCCCTAAGGATAGTGAACTTAAATCAAATTACTCAGGGTTACAGGAGTTATTACTATTATAGAGATTCCAAAAATATAGGTCAGTAATTATATTTGGCTATATAGGTATGAATACCACCAGAAAAAAACAAACAAACAAACAAACAAAAAAAAACCAACCAAACTAATTGGAAATATTAATATTTCATCTTTAGAAATTTTAAATCTGAAAGTGTTAAAACCACAATGTTATAGCTGTTTATTCTAAATAAAGTTATTTTTTTCAGGATCAAAACACCAAAATGGAACTTCAAATCCATACATAGGATGATCAATGGTTGTTATTGTTTGATAGTACTAGAAAATGATGGAAGTAACAAGTGAAAAACCAAGGTCTACTAGTATCAAAGAGAAAAAACAGTACAGGAATGAAAGCGTGTTCAGTCCATGAGAGAATTTCAACCAAAAATTATAAGAAGACATATATAAAAATATGCTTATATTCATCCATAGAATGAAATCTAACCTATTTATAAGCATGTGCACAAATATATATAAAAAATAAAAAATCATACAAAAGTCATACAAATATCTAAAGCACAGGATATCATGAAACATAAATATAGTGAAAAGCGCTGTTCAAATGAATAGATTTTAACAAATCATATTTTTAATACTGAAGTGTTTACACACATAATTCAAATTAAACTGGAATTTATTTGATGTCATGGATAAGGAATAAAATATAATATCCAAATGGATTATTATGCCTGTAACATCCCTTCCCATCCCCAACCTCTTTAAAAAACACCTTGGTTACAGGAACCCGTAATTTACATAATTTTATAGTGAAATAATGCCACAACAAACTAAGAAAAATATTATTTTTTTCCCCCTGATATCACCCTGTATATAAGTATCAAAGTTGATGCAATCCTCCTTTAGGTAATAGTTGCTGGGAAGATAAACAACTGTAAACAAAAGAAAGTCTGAACTCATTTTGTTCAGGGCTGTATAAATCCAATGTAGACACCACATTTCTTAGGAATTTGGAGAGGTGCTAACTCTAAGCAGTTCTGCTCTATCTACTGATTCTAAATGGTAAGCAGAAAATATTATATTCTCATAGTTAATTATATATGAGGGGAAAAAACACCCACACAAATTTTCAGCCCCTACAATTTGAAAATAAAGATAGATGTGAGAGTCCAGGAAAAGCGTAACAGTAGAAGACAGGATCTACACAAAGGAGGAGCTGCAAAACAAAGAGGACACCATGCTAAATATCATAAGTTTATGACATTTTGAGAGTGAGCAGACATTCCTGAAGTCCTAAAGAGCAGGGAGAATTTGTAGGGATTACTTATCTCTGACACAGAGTATAGTTCCTCAAAGGTGAGAAAAGTTTGGGAAAGGAAAAAAGCACATCAAAACAAACAAGGTTCAACCACAGCAGGAAGAGCAGAGGAAGGTTTAAATGCAGCAGAGGAGAAAGAAGATGAGAGGAATGAAAGTAGTTAGTAGCAGTAGAAACAAAAAGGCAAGGTAAAGAATGAGAGAGATGGAAGGAAATGCAAGAAGTAATAGAAGGATGCAATTAGGAGAAAAAGCAGCATGATGAATTAGAAGAAATGTATGCTCAAGATCCAATTTGGGTTTGCAGAAAGCTTTACAGAAGCACTGAGAGATGAGAATAATCAGTGAAGATAACAACAGACCAAGAAAGTGCATGATCAAATGAGTTGGATTTATTCAAGAAGTAGAAGCAGTTAGATTGAAAGAAAATGGCACTTCAGAGCTGCTCTTCAAGAGATGAATCACATTAAAGCAGATCCAGTGACTGTATTTTCATAGGTATAGCCTGAGCCTAAACATCTAGGATGCAAAAGCAGCACTCAGGTCAGTAACATGACTTGAGGCTCCTCACCTCACACTCTTATTGTGTGTCATTCCCTAAATCTTGTAACTGATAGACCTGAGACTCTAGAACCAAGCCTCCTTGTTCCTCAGCGCTCTACCTGAATGGGTCAGCTGCCCCATCCACAGTGTCAGACCCTGTGTCTCCCAAGGTCCAAGAGCAGACTGGCTGAAGGGAAGACATCTGCTCCTATGGTGGCAGCAGTCACCACCACCACGTAGCTCCTTCCCTCCTCCCACATGCCCTCCATAATCTGCTGCTTCCAGAGCCACAGGACCTGAGGAGGAAGGTAGAGGAGGAAGAACGATGAGGTGTGGGACTCAGCCTCTACCTTTAAAAATGCAAAGTGCCTCCAAATCTAAAAGCTGTGGGTATGAACTTCCCATTCATCAACCACATTGTTATACAAGCCACAGTGCTACTCCGTGACATTTTAAATGAATCAGCTATGGGCTATACACGTAGGATGATGGATTATGGAGCAGGAGCAGGGAAAACACCTTATAAGAAGAGCACAGAGAAATAGACCAGGGCTCTGAGGAGCATCCCAAGATGCAGAAAGACAGAGCTGCCAGTATTTACGTGCCCTTCACCCAGACTGTGCAGAAACACCTCCTCTCCTTGATCACCAGCTGCTGGCACAGTGTAACAAGGGGGCCAATGAGGAAATCAGAACAGCCCAAATCAGGAAAAATAATCAGAACCACCCCCGCCCGCAAAAAAAAAAAAAACCAAAAAAAAACCAACCAAACAAAAAAAACAAGCAAGAAATAAATTAACTTTGTCTGATGACAGCTTCACAACCTGTTGGAGCACAGGAAAAGCCACTCTACTCCTGCCCTTAGAGGGACTTTTTGAAGTCCCTATTTCCTCCCTATTTCCTTGAGGGAATAAATACCAACCTGAAAGGATTAAATACATTCCTCACCTCCTATACATTCCTTAGAATGCATTCTGGTTGAATATCTCTGGTGCAAAGCAGACACCAATTTGCTTTGAAATTTGTCTGTGACACGTAGCTTCAAGCGCCAGGCCCAGAGCCAGACGTGAGCAGCATCTCCTGTGACAGGAGGGCTGACTGCCTTGCCCAGGACCTTGTTGAGGAGAGGGATAATGGGGTGCCTAGGCAGGAGAGTGTAAGATCTCCTTAAAGTCAGGGATATTCTTTATGTCATTGACGAGGACATAAGTGAGAGAACATGGCTGCAGCTCATAACAATTGTCATGGGAAGTTAGAGGAAAACCAAGGTCTTTAACTAAGTAAAAGAAAAGGTAGCCTTGCCTGTCTTGTTACATTATCCGACGGGCATCAGATCTAACAACCCAGGCTAAAGCTTGTTAAAGGTACTAAACTAAAGTTACTCTATTTGGTAATGGAGTTTTGCAACTATTTTGACAAAGGACTCTGCTCGAAGAACTCAAAAACAGACCCTAGAAATTCTATAATAAAGTCCTTTATATTCCAAAACTTTAGCTCAAGAAAAAAAAAATAGTTTGACTTGAAAAAACACTCATCACAAGCAACTATTAACTGGCATTTTACTGCACTGGGAGTGGGATGTTACCAAACAAATGCATCAAGGAACACTTTTGTTCCAACAGACTCTGTATCTTAGATATAGCTATAGTAATTAAGATTAGAAACAGTAAAGAAGAAACAGATCACTAAACTGAAAGACACCATACTAGAAGTTTAATGTTAATTTGAAGTTAGTTGAAAAAAGCTTAGGGCAAGGTGGAATTGTTGTTTTGGGTTTTTTTAAATTCTCTCAGTGTGATAAATGAGATGACAAAATAAAGCTAATTTATTTGTCAGAAAAGACTTTTGAATAATGAGAAGAATGGGTGTATGTGTTTACTAGATTGCCCATTTTGATTTCTCAAAAGAATATGTAAATATATTGTTTCTATGACAATCCTTCTGAAAGCTATGCATTGTGTCACTCTTCCTTCCCAACAAATTATTAATAAAAGGATATAAAATTAATTGCTTAACTTTTGATTCAAAATTTCATTAAATTGTTGTCAGTATTTTCTTCAGGTAAGTAGCATCTGAGCTAGACTGTCCTTTCAGGCTCTTTGGTAGATCAATGCATTCAAATTAACACTGATATTTCTGGTTTTCTGTCTGTCTCCATACTTTCAAAAAATCAACTGCGTATATATCACAAGACTGCATGTGCGTCTGTAATATTTTATGCACATATATACATGTGGAGCTTAGCATTAAGTGGATGCTAGAGGTGTCTGCCTTTTCCAGCTGCCTTAGTCCAGGACTCCTTCCTGCCCAGGCTGACACTCCCCTGTTTGCAGGTTCAACCATTTGGAAGAGCTTACCACATATCCCAGAGACTCATAGGCACACCCAGCAGTTGTGGGATGATACAGGTGCTCATCAACACCCCCATGTCTGACCACAGCAGCAAGCACAACATTTCACTCACACTCCTGAGGCTCTCAGCAGTAGCTGGCATTGCAGTTCTTGCAGCTTGCATATATGCGACATACAGGGTCAGATCACCAAGGGACGGAGTTGGGGAATCATCCATTAAGTAGGAATAAGAAAAGAAGAGAGCTGGGTTCATCGGGTGCAGGGCTCAGCTGGACAAGAGTACTGACTGACCCCATTTTGCACATGACTGGCCCCTTTTACACTGCTTTCTGTTCAGCCACACTTGTTCCTTCCGGCTCCTCCCTCCTCTGCGCATAGCCTCAGCACAAATACAACCCCACCAAGACATTCCAGCACCCGAGCCACTCAGGTTTGCATCTTTATCAGTTGTGAAGTCACAGTTTGTCTGGAGACCATCAGTTACCTTGACTGGCCAGGTTTGTTTCTGACTATTGTCATTGTTAATGCTGGTTGGTTAGGTTTTATTTCTATGTCTACTCTCCTCCTTTCCTCTCCCTGACCTCCACAAAAAAATAAACACCCTTACATGTCAGATATCCATACCAATCAGTGTGAATAACCATGTTTAGTCTTATTGCAACCTACTTTGCCATGTGTCAGTTAGGCTTGTATCTCTTCTTTTTTTTCTTTTTTCTTTTTCTTTTTTTTCTTTTTTTTTTCATGCTTCCTTTGCCCAGATATTCTTAAAAGAATAGACACATTCCTTCCACATACCATTAGAATTCAAATTTACAAGGTCTAGGTGGATTCAAACTCAAAAGTATTATTATCTACAGCTTGAAAACTCAAAGGGTAGAAGAAAGAAACAGTCAGACAGATGTGTACTCTGACTACCTGCACAGCAGAAATCAGTGTATTGAGAAATGTTCAGATACTGAAGGAAGCTGAATAACCTCTTTGCATTTCTTTTGTATTGTTCACTCCATCACCTTGGCATATCAAGCTTGCTCTTTTCATACTGAAATTTTCTGAAATGCAGGCTAAAAAAGCCAATCAACTCCTCCTCTTTAGATTAAAAAAAAAGAAAAAGGGCAAATTCATCCCAGTCTGCTTTATGCATAACCCTATTCAAAGAGAACTAGTTAAGGGATTTTTGAAAGTTTACGAATCTCATTATCAGCAATGATTAAACATGGATGGTTAACCCTGGAGATGAATTTGGGAAGAAAGCTAAAGCAGTGATGTTTGCCTCTAGATAATCAAGCCTTGGAAACACACTTTAATTTGTATCCATTCTAAGCAGCTTCAAATGTAGGGCTTCTCTTCCTGTAATTCTTTCCTCCCATGTTTCATTTGCAACTTATCTTTATCTTAGCAAATTCCATCGAAGGATTCAGACATGTTTTCCTTGTGCACCCCAAATTAAGTCTGTTCCTTTTTCAAGTACTTGGGTGCAAAGGGAATATATTTTTCATATATATACATTAGTTTTATTACTCTAGAACTCATCAGAATATACTCAAAACCTTCTCTATTTCTAAACAAATAATTCAACAAAATAATATGTAAAGAGTAATAGATGCAATATTCATTGGTCACATAGCTTCCCCCTTCACAACCACAAAAGCCTGACTTGTATAAGTTTTTGAAAAATGGTTTGAAGTAACATGGTCTTTCATCATATTCATTGACTGAGTAAAGTTACTGTTATGACATTGTAAAAGACTATACAGACAACACAAGTAATTATGTGCATGCCAGTTTGTGGATGAAATAGCGGAACAGCTGTTTCATGACTCAGGTCATAACTAATAGAAGACATAATTAACACTAGCTAACAGATTTTTAGAAAATGGGTGCTGTTAAACTAGTGTTTGACTATTAAATTTGAACTCTAGTTAGTAAAGAGAAGAGAATTACTACAATGTGCTCAAGACCCTGTCCTTCCCATTCTCTACTTCCCTATCAAAAATTGCAAAAGAAATGCTTAGTGAACAAAATTCTTTGGTTCATATGTAATTTTCATTCAGAGCAACCTTCATTTCTACAATGAGATTGGTTATACCACTGATCTTACATGCGGCCTTGGTGAGATGCATGCATATGAACCGGAATCAAGGTCATGATTTTGTTCATGCTTTTCCCTTTAAGCCTAGTTTAGTTTCCCTTTTCATGGAGAAAATGAGAAAAAAAAATTAAAAACAGTATAGCGTTAAACTGTTTCTAGACATGACTACATGAAAATGGAATATATTTGGATATGTTGTACTTTTGCCCCATTAAAATAAAAAAAAAAATAAACTTTTAAGCACCAAAAGCACCAACGTGTTTTCCTAATTCAGAAATATCACCAAGGTGACTTCTGAAATATTTTGGACGTACCAATTCTAGGTGTGCATGGAAGTAGGGCTTGTTTTGATTCCCACCATTTTATGTCACTATGAACAATCATAAAGTTACAGAAGCTGCTGTGAGCCATGAAAGATTTCTGCTGATCATGAAATCTTCTTTAGAAAAAAGAAAGGAAATTGAGGCAGCTCTATTGCAGCTCATGTGAAATACTGAAGATTTCCCCAAATCACATGGTTCTCATTTTAGATTTGTTTTTTGGTTTTCCCCATCATGCATGGAAATCAGAAACGACAGGAAAAATGTCCTCCAAAATTTCCATAAGACACTTCAACCAGGCTTTGTTGTAACTGTGTCCCCAAACAGTTATTGTTTCATAGTTTTATATAGTTTTTCTCTGAGTTTTATATTGGTCCAAGAAAACAATATAATGTTTAGATATTATATTTGACTCAGAAATATGCTTACTGTTCTGACACAGATTGTTAAGCTGTGTCACACCATCCACCTGGGCCAGGAGTAAAGTCAAATTCACAAACTGCATGTGAAGCAAAATAAAATTTAAATATCTGAATATGCTTTACGTGGTTAAAAGATCATTTTGTGCTCTCTCTGAATTTCAGAACATCCTCCTTGATTTTCTAGGGCTTCAGACACATTCTAATCTGTAATGTAATAATTTGACCAGCATATTAGAAAGATAATTTTCTCCCATAAAATGAAACAAAATAAAACAAAAACAAAAGTTATTTGTATTCTAAACAAAAAGATTTTTGTCAAAGCATGTGCAGATAATTACTACAGCTAAGAGAACACAGAAAACCTGACTAACAGCTATTTGTTTGTTTTGCATTGAAATTCTACCAATTCTTCTATGTAGCATAAATGTCCATGGAGCTGCTTGCATCTTTGTTTGAATCAATGTCTCTGCTGAAATGTCAGTCTCCAGAACAAGTTTGGAATGCAGAAGTATTTGGAATAGGAAGCCACTCACCAAAAAATGAGCAGTTCAAGGGAAAAATTTGCTAACTTCTTTCACAAGGACTTTACATCTGCTAAACACAAATGCCATAGGAATCAGAATCTGATTGTATTTCATCAGTGAGGAACAAATTTAAAAACTCAGTAATATTGTTCAAGTCACACGTGTACAAATATCTGTGCAGTTATAATCTCAACTCTGGAAACTGAACATTCCATCATCATTATTGTTTTTGTTCTTGGATTTTTTCCCTTGTAAATGTTTTCTAGATGCTACTGTCATATTCATACTGAAGTGTCATCCTTCCTATCTTGCAATGATTCAAGAAATTTATGCTTAAGATGACTTCCAATAATTTATTCAAGATGTGAAAGTTGGTTTTAACTCTTTTAACTTTTTCTCCTTTCACCAAAAGGAGAAAAGATTCTGGACATGGTGCTGACTGAGTAAAACAGATACACAAACAAAAATAATTGAACTCACTTTCTCACAGTTGTCTTGTCTCTACAGTACTATCAAAAACTATTTGCTTAAAAAATATATACCTTTCTTTTCTCTAGTAAAAATAATGAAGTAGAGCGCCTAAGCACAAATTGAAAGTTTGTTGCAATAAGAATTTATATTTTCTTTAATCTTCCCACAGGATACTGTGATCTGAGACTGATCCTAAAAAAGTTTGCAACAAGTAGTGCTTGCTTCACCTTTTACATGAACATACTTCAAATAAATGAGCCAGGCATCATCACTGAACTCGGGTTACAAATATGTTAAAAACGTCAGAAAGGCTTCCTTGTTCCTGAGTTTTCTCTTCCTATGTATGCACTGACATTATATAGATATAGATATGTACACACAACATCTTTTTTGTCTCTTATTCTTTTTCACTTAAAGCTTACAAAATAAGGGGTCTGCAAGAGCAGAAGTCCAGAACACCCAGATGTATGGCATAAGGCATCAAAAACTTTTAGTGCAGTTTGAAAAACCACCAGTCATTGTAATGAGATTCATATCAAACTCAAAATTTTCACTTATGTGTGTTGAAAAGTCAACATTCATCTTCCTATCTCAGTAATTCTGGGAGAAAAAGTCAAACTGCTGATGAAGGCCTATGGATATGGATACTCACCAGTACCCACCTGCTTTTGTATACCACTGTCAACAATTAATTTAAAGCCATTATGTGATTTAGAATCAGATCTAAGTTTGAGTTCCTGTTGGTACCTGTGTGGCTTTGGACCACTGCATGGAAAACAGATGTTTTCGTGGTTTAGGAGGTTTGTTTGGGGCTTGTGATTTGTTTGGGTTTTTTTGTTCTTGGTGAGGCTTTTTCAATTCAACCTTGTATTTCATACTAAGTAAAGATTTGATTTTCCTCAGCATGGCCTTAAAAGACAATAATTAAAATATAATGGATCTGAACATCATGGATCTGAACACTATTAACCACAGCACTTTGAGGTTTTTATTACTCATTATGATATGCTCATTCATAGATGTGGCAGCATCTGTCCATACAAACTGCTTTAAGGTCATGGTTAAAAAATGCAAGTCGGAGCAAGGGAGAAAGAAGGGGAAACACATGTTCATATCTAATACTTCCAACAGTCAATTCTGCTTGCAGCATCGGATCAGACAGCTTAGAAAGCACTAATTTAATGGCCTGCATCCAATGTGCTGTGTTCCTTATGATCCAGGCAAGTTTGTTCTCTGGTATACCCTGGAGTGTTTTCTCACGATGTGAAGAGAGAAATAAATTTTATAGGCAATACATCCTTCTCATAAAATGCCCGAACTACCTCATTTTTATCTGAGCAATGATGCAGGACAGAAGGACCTGGCCACTTCCATCACATATGGTATCACTTCAGAGGAAATCTTTTTTTCAGGTACCATCATTATCCCTAAGTTTCTACATTTAAGAAGCACCCAGCCATTCTGTGTAAATGTTGATGATAGGCTCAGCTAAGGCAGCATATAGTATACTGTGATGAAACTGAAGTCTTTGTATGGTCCAAAAGATTCTGATGAATATTTAGTCTAGAAGAAGATATCAAAAGCTAAAAATAGCAATATTCCAGGATGGGAAATTCCAGAAAATATAGGAGCATTGCTCAAATCACTCTAAATGCAAAAATTTTAGAAAAGCATTGAAAAGGCCCTCTATTTTTTTTTTTATATACTTTCCAATTTTCTCAATAGTTGACACTAGGATACCAATGTATGAGAAACACATAAACCCCAGCATATCCCTTTTGCAAAGAATTTGCATTCAGAGAGACAACCAAAAGTAAGAAAATAAAAAAGAGATACTGGGGAATAAAAAAACTGCACTTCTAACACTTCTCTCACCTTAGATCTGTCTGGACTTGATAGCAAGGCAAATTTTAATGACATGATCTAGAAAAAGAGAAATGAGCAAATATGGGAAATGGTTGTGGGAAGTGCATCCCAATCTTAAAGATAGTGGGAGAATCAGGAGGGCACTCAATTAAAAATCTATTTGAGGCTGGTTTTGTTTAGTAATCGATAGCAGGTGTCAACTACTCTTTATTGAATGTAAAGATCATTTGTGGGGTGGGGAAGGATTGTGGAAGGATTTTGAAGGTAAAGCCAAGCAGCTTGCGTTTGAAGTGTCAGAAAAGCAGTAGCTAGTGAAGGAAGGTGTGGAGAAAGGTGAAATGGTTGAAATGACAGGCTAGGAAAATGATCTCTGCAGAAGCTGAGCAAGATTATATTTGTCAAAGAGAGAAGAAAAAAGGGTATTTCAGAAGCTGAGACGTGAGATATTTCAGTAGTGCAGATAGGTAGCAAAAGCCACTTCTTAGCTGTGGTCTGTAAAAAGAATCTGCGAAAACTGGACATTACATGAAAGTGAGGTTTTAGAAAGTGGATTCAGTCAAACGAGATAATCGTCATTCTAGATGTCACCATTACCTAAGGAAAAATTCTTCCAAAACGAAAATGGCTGACTTCTCAATAACCGGTGACTGTTCATCACTATAAAGTCTCTTTGGAATATACTTAGCTTTGCTGGGTTCCTATATTCTGGTTTCTTGCATTTTTATTTCCTCTATCATGTGTTTCCTTCCTTTATCATCACTTTTAAAGCATAGTCAGATTCAAAGGATGAGTGATTTGCAGTGGTGGTGCATGACAAAATGCAGTTTTATGATGAAAATCTTAAGCACTTTCTAGCAAACACATAATTTCGCTCTGAGTGCTGACTCCACAGCTTTGCATCCCAGAGTTCAGTCACTGGCATCTCAGGTCAATAGCTACAGGAAGTTCTAGATGCTTCCTGTGTGCAGTAGCATTTGATGTTTAATACTTCAGGAAATGGCAGAATCTTTGACAGTAGGTACTGAATTAATTGTGTGGTGGTGACCAAAAGGGTTAGGGAGATAAATTTTTAAGCCCAGAAACATATGATCTGAAAATCACTGGGAACCAGTGCTGCTGTTTATAATGGGCAGGAAGTTATTTGCATAGCATAATTTCACTCAGATACTCAGAATGATCAGAAAATTACAAGAACAAAATCCATCAGCTTATAATAAAGTTACTGGAATCTTGGGCACATGTTAGTGAATAAAACACAAAGTCGGCCCAAATAATTATATGAATTTTCCATATAGTTTAGAAGGGTTTTAGTGACATCTTCAAGATCTGAGGTCTCCCTGATACTGGACTTATGTCTCTCTACCATGGGCTGTGACCCTATATCAGAACAGCATAGAAGTCCTGTTTAGATTGGATTTCCATCCAAACTTGCTATACACCTTGCCATATATTTCTGCAGCAATTTATAGCATCTTTCATTAGCATTTAGATATAGCTGCGGGTTTAATTTCTGAATTTTTTAATAAAACATACTATATTAATACTTAATATTCCTCTTCTTCCACAGCCTTTTTTGTGCTTGTCATTGACAAAATGTGGCAGAGAAAGAAAAGAGATTAATAAGAAGAAATGTTCAGGACTAGATTCTTTTTCAACTGGCAGGGGAACTGTTGTTTTAAAAAGGGGTTATTTTTCATCAGAATTTTTAATCATATTGTTGACCAGATTTATGTAGCATTTAATGCTGAGTTAAATAGTTTACAACAATGAGTAAACTGAAATTTTTAGGTCAAATTGTTTGGTGGCTACATACTACATAGAGAGATTGATGCATAGCTATCAGTAACAGCCCTGTTTTATTAATGATTTCCTTCTGGAAAAAGCTCCAATTTTTCATATTGATTGAATGATCACTACTGAGGATATGAGCTTCAAAGCTCAACACAAAACTCTGAATTCAGATACGCTTTTAGGCAGAGGCTTTGTTCCACTTTAGCATTTCTAGCTGGAAATCTTAAGTATTGCAGTCCTTCCTGGAGCATCCCCCAACCATGTAATATTATATGAACAAAATGAGTCTCAAATCTTGTTGTCTCTCTGTAAGGAAGACCTATAGATTAGGCCAATAGTCTAGGCTTATGTATTCACTGAAAAAGTGCCCTAAAAAAATGTTTTATTCTATTCTGGGACATCTGTATAAAACAGTTGAGTTTCTTACAGAGCAGTCCATCACTGCACTGGTTAGATGACTAGCCTAAACCTCAAGTCTGAGAAAGAGCACTCTCACTTTATTCAACTGAAATCCAAAGTACTGATTCAGATAAAATTCTGAGTATTTTTTATTGTGTAATAACAAGAAGGAAGAAATTCTTACTCTGTTTTTAGAAAGAGGCAGGGAAGAAAAATAACAGCATTTCTCCAGGCTGAATAGAAGAATTTGACCCAAATACTTTGAATCTTAATCCATTCTTTGATCATTGACTAAATTTCTCATTACAAGTGATTGTGTCTGCATTTGTCTGAAGTATGCTTGGGATTCCCTGTTCCAGCATTCCACAGAAAGATTTTTATTGCCTTGTGTATTTTTATTTTATTAGCACATAAATACACAACACTACTCTAAGTTGTAGTTGAGAATACAAGATTTTTCTACCACCTTCCAAGGCAGTTGTGTTCTAGAAAATGCCCCCAGTTGCCAACATTGAAAAAAGATGAAACTCAATCATCTCAGTTCATGCAGTCCAATATAAAGGGACTGGATGTGCTCTCTGTTATATGAAATAACACTGGGGTAGAGAGAAGGCACTATCTTCCTATGTGACATGACATAATTCAAGTGATATGCTTCTGGAATCCATCCTTTTGTTATTTTCTTGGGTGGTTTGGGCAGAAGGAGCAGATTGGTTTGGGGTTTGATTTGTGAGGGTTTGGGGATTTTTCTGGATTTTTAAAAATCTTTCATGTCAGCATGATTTCTATATTTTAGAAAAGGATAGTGGAGCTGGGGTGAGAAATTATATGTTTCCTTCTTATATTTAAAACTGCTTTGACTTTATCTTCAGTCCTTTATTGATCTTTTGACATGCATCTCTCCTGACTTGCCTGATGTCTATTCTAAGCAGTGAAATGATTGATCACAAAGTATTTCAAATATGTGGTGTTGGGAGAATGTAATATCTAATACTCTCTTAATAAAACCAATACATACAGCCCAGGTTTTATCTGACACTAATGCATTTTTAAATCCTTGGACTCATCAATATGATTGTGGCTAAAACTCTACTAAAATGTATTTGGCACTCTCTCCTCATGTAGCTGGCAGGAGCAGGCTGTACACAGACCCCCTTGGCCTTCATTTTCCTCTGCCTATTTTTGCAGATGAGTCAACCTTTGATGCTGTCTGAGAGTAGAGCTGGCAATTGCTGGGCCCAGATGCCACACTCAGGGCTCCAAGTCCTGAACAGAAGGATTTGTAGCTGGCTGCTGCCATGTGCTACTTTAGATTCACTGTCTATAACCTGGAGGGTTTATATATAATTTGCCTGCTGCTGCCTTGGTCATTGGTATCCACGAGATGTTCAGTGTTGCCTGGCTAAGATCGAGCCTACAGTCCACAGCCTGTGCATGTCTAGCTTTGTGCTCTACATTTGCCACTCCTGTCACACAGCAAATGTGTGCACTGGGTGGAAGAATAATTAAAATTCCAAACATGAACACAAGCAGCAGACAGAAAGTTTCTCAGGAAACACAGAAAATTCTGTGAAGTCTTTCCATAAAGTCAAACATTTCAAATGTCTGAATGGAAGTCATTTCTTCTAAAACAAATCTTGATGCCAGAACAGTAATTCAGGTTGAGGATCTATATCTCAATATAGATCTCAATGTCCTTGAGATAAATATTTTTTTATGGGAAGGTTGATATTCAACTTTCTGAACTACTACATAAGAAAAAAAATAAAAAAGAAGACATTTTCTTTATAATCAAAAAGGTTATTGATTTTGAAATAGGCAAGCTGGAAAAATAGCCAAAAGTTTCTCTAAAGTAATCTTACAAGAACTTCAAAATACATAATACCTCTTTCAGTTAACTGGATATCTAATATTTTCTCCACATGTGGATCAGTTACTGGCAGCCACCATATATACAAAAATTACTGCAGAAATAAACCTTGCTTTTATGGAGATTATATAATTGTGTTGTCAGGGAGATTAGGGACAAGGAGATCATATATTTTATCATTAGCATGTTCAGTGCAGTCCTGTATTCAGTACAATAAAAGTCCTATTTGTTTGGGTTTTTTTTTTTCTTTCCCCCCAGTCTCTTAAACAGGTTCTTTTAGTAGATTTGTTTGTGCAAATAATATTCCTAATTATGTTTATAGTAAAAAGTAGACACTTGAGTAAAAGAAAAAGAAGCAGGCCTTAGTTTTGTGCAATCAAGCATTCTATAGAGGAAAGAGGCAGCACAGAAAAGAAGTATTATCAAGTGAAAATCTTCAAGAACTGAGTTAACAGTTGAATAAAGGCCTATGGGATGTAGCAGTGAAGGCCAAAGGAATACTAAATAATTTGCCAATGATACCAAACTGGGAGGAGTTGTAGACACTCTCAAAGGGAAAGATGCCTTGCAGAGAGATGTGCACAAATCAGAAGTCTGGGCAGTCACCAGCCAAGTGAAGTTCAATGAGGGCAAGTGCCAGATTCTGCACCTGGGATCAGAAAACCCTGGATGTACAGACAGACTGGGGAATGAGAGGCTGGGAGCAGTGCCATGGAAAGGGACCTGGCTGATAGCAAGTTGAACAGGAGTCAGCAGTGCCCTGGCAGCCAGGAGGGCCACCCTTGTCCTGGGGGGCATCAGGCACAGCCTCGGCAGCCGGGCAAGGGAGGGGATTGTCCTGCTCTGCACTGAGCTGGGGCAGCCTCACTCCAGTCCTGGGGGCTGGTTGGGTGCCACAATGTAAGAAAGACATTAAAGGGTTAGAGAGTGTCCAAAGGAGGGCAATGACAGTGAAGGGTCTTGGGAGAAGCTGTGTGAGGAACAGCTGAGGTCACTTGGTCTGTGCAGTCTGCAGGAGAGTGAGGGGAGACCTCTTCCTCATGAGGCGAAGAAAAAGGACAAGGACTCATCCCTTAACTCTCATGACCAGTGCCAGGACTCTGAATTCAAGAAATGTTTGGACAACGCTCTCATGCACATGGTGTGATTCTTGGTGTGTCTTGTGTAGGGCCAGGAGTTCGCCTTGACAATCCTGATGGTTCCCTTCCAACTCAGCATATTCTATGATTTTATGATTCTATGATCTCTGTTCCTTGGCAGAAACTGAGATATCTGGCTCCGCAAAGAAATGGTTCAAAAAGCTCGTGCTTTCCCTTGTGTTCATATCATGGTGTCTGATATATTTTCCATAGCACACTAGAGGCAACTAAACTACTATTCAGTGATATGAACAACATAGGACCAAAATTTCTGCACTGAGACCACATTTTCCACACTGATCCCTAGTATTTTGAATAAATTGTTTAATATAAAT
This sequence comes from Donacobius atricapilla, assembly GCA_013397315.1. Taxonomy (NCBI): domain Eukaryota; kingdom Metazoa; phylum Chordata; class Aves; order Passeriformes; family Mimidae; genus Donacobius; species Donacobius atricapilla. Next base: position 199,335 of record WBMY01009726.1, on the reverse strand, counting down.
TTGACAGCATGTATAATACTTTTACTGGTTCAGACAAAAGATAGCTATTTAACAAGAATTTTGACCAAATTCAATGACTTCTCTAAGGAGTACTCCATAAGAAGGCTTATTTGCATGCATTAAATTAGCTGTCTTTGCTTTATATGATGGTATTAAAGAAATCACATTCTTTTCTTCAGCATGTCACAAAATCCAATTTGATATTACATCATATATTCTGTTATTAACTATTTATTTGTAGATTGAGACCCTAAAAAAAGGCTGGGTTTAAGCACAGAACTGAATGGTTGCATTAACTGCAATATGGTTTTCAATCAGATAATCTGTATCAGGTATAGAGACAGAGGAAGACATGGAAGAAATATGAGGAGTTTGATAGGCAGCCTGGAATTTCAGTACTGCAGCTGTTTTTTCTGTAAGCATCACAGCAAAAAGATTTAAAGGAGGTATTAAAGAAGAATAGCAAAGAAGTTTATCTGATTGATTTTGCCTTTTTTTTCCTCTTTCACTTCAGTTTACATGAGGCACAATATCATTAAGATCTGTGAAAGGAAGTTTTTAGAACCATTACACATAATATATGCATATGGCAAAGCTGAAAAATGAATACTTGTGAACAGTAACAATACACAGGCTGTTAGTGCTTGTCTTGCCTGTGCACATCCAACAGCTGTACTGCAAAGCAGCACTAATTAATTCAGAATCATTCAATGTATCTTCAACTTCTATAACTAACATGAATGTTAGTCATTCTTCCTGATGATGCTGTCAAAGGCAATGGTGAGAGTTAATAATTGCTGCCTGAAATATACCTGTCCAGAAATAATTTGGCTGTATAATGGTTAGAATGTAAAATTAGTTTTTTTCAGATGAATTGTTTGGTGAGTCAACACTGCCTGAAAAATATAAATATTCTAACATAAGAAAGTACAAGAGTGTTTTTCAAATGTTGTCCATTTATTCTTATGTGCCTATTCTTAGGTGACTCTTTTTCTAATTTTGAAGCTTTGGGTTATTTTGTAGTTCTTGCTTTTTATGATGTGTGTTCTGTCTGCAAGCTGCAGAGAAAACACTGAAGAATCCATTCATTCTTGCTTCTTATGACTCATCATGGTTGTTGATATGGATTAGAATCTGAATGCAATCTGAAATTGTGGTTTTTTGTTATTGTGCAACAGGAATACCATACTTTCAAAATGTAAGAATTGCAGAATTTTGCAGAACTCTGCCAGGCTCAAATATATGAAATTAAATATAAAGGGAATGTAGCCTCAGTTGTTTTCAGAGTTACTTCAAATAGCTGTAGTCCAGGCTTTTCTTCTCAGAATTTTATTTTAACCTTTAAGGTTAAGGATACATATGTGTATACATTTGCATATCTTCAAGTTAACTCCTCTCACTCGTGAGGGGATAGGTATTCCCTGTCAGCCTTGACCTCCTTATTTATGGTGTACAATAAACATACTAAAAAATAAGTGTTCCTCAATAAAAAGAAACCAAAAATACACAAAAAGCTGGTGGAGCTATCACAATACCCCCGAACACAACCTACTACATATAAGGAAACTTCAAACTTGTCGCAACCTAAAATCTCCTGATCTGACTCCTACAAGCTAGGAAGAGATACAGATACAAATCCAAGGGTATGTATGGCATCAGATCAAGTGCTCTCAGACTGAAATGAGCGAAAAACAATACCTTGAATTGCAAAAAGTATGCCTTCAGGTTTTCTTACTGAGTTGTCAACTTATTTCTGGGGAGATTTCTGCTGTTTTCTCCTTAAAAGCCTCTTTACTTTTTGGAGGCCAGTCTTTTTAATGAACCTAATATAACAAAAAGCATAGTTTTCTTTTATAGTAAGAGTAAACCGCCTTCAAAGTCAGATTAGGTTAAATGAACTTTGATGAAGAACACTGCCATTTTAGTTGTACTTTCAGGGTTCTTAAGAACTGGCAAATATGAACCCAGGACTAATCCTGTCTCACGAGGAAGTCTTGTGAATAGTTTTTGAATTTTGTATAATCTTGATGGTCAGGCCTTTGCACATCTGAGAAATTTGCCTCAGTGACTAGCCCATGGTTTCACAAAGATGCTTTGAACATATTGAAGAAGTTCTATGCTTACATAGGAGTTTAACTGAGAAGGAAATATGTGAAAAATGTAATCAAAATGAATAGCGATGTAGAACATTCCATGCTGTCATTCCTATTCTAGTGTTAAGTTGAACCACTTATTTCAGTACTGCTGAAAGAAAATAGTTTTTCAAAAGTCCTGAATGAAAATAACAACAAAAAGGCAGACAAGCAATAAGTCCATGAAGAACTCACGTCTCAAACCAATTAAAATAAATATTCCAAACTTTAAAGGAAAAGAAGAGGAAATTCAGATGAGGATTGAAGAAGGTAGTTGATTAGATGTAACTAAAGGTGGAGGCACTCTGTGGACAGGAAATAGAGACAGAGGTATACTGAGAGGCATCGCCTAAGAATGTCAAGAGCAGCAAAACTGTGAATTAGAAGAGACACAGGATGAAGCAGAGCAGTACTAGAGCCCATCCACAGTTGCTTATGACAGCCTTTAGAAATGCTCTCAGCTACCACTCAGGACTGGAAGTGAAACAGATTATTTCATGAGAAACCAATTGAGACAAGCATCGTTCAGGACTACTATTTGTTCACTTAAAACATACCTAAAACGTTGCCAGCTGATCCATAACTGTCATTTGAATGTTTGTCAAAGGACTACGGAAGTCAAAACAACTGTTTAATTTGCAAGTCACCACTCCTACGCTGCTTGAAAACTGCCTAAAGCTCCAGATCATACAACTAGTGCAAGAGAGAGAAGTGAAACAGATGTCAAGTCCTTGTTGCTGATGCTCTTAGGAAAAGAATCTTTTTCCATTTCTTGCATTAAAGGTGGCAGAAACTACCAGAAGTCAGCACTGATTATTTTGTGGGGGATCTGACTAAGAGAGTGATTGCTCAGTGAAAACGGGAATTATCAAGTGGATTAAATTTTGGAATAGATATTAATGTTTGCACTTTAATACAGCTAAATATTGCAGCCACCATATCATACAAAATCAGTTGGTGAAATCAAAATCTGTGATAGGGAGATAATTTACTAATTCATTTTTTAAATCATATACTTCTGGATAATAGTTGAGTAGTTGTTTTAATCCTGTGTAAAGAAAGAAGGTGCAATTTAAACCTTTCTATAAGGAAAACATAGGAATTGTAAGAGTTCCATTGAAAGGAACTTTCAACTTCCTCTAATTCCAATCCTCTCACCATGAACAGGAATATCACCTACTAGACCATGCTGCTCAGAGTCCTATCCAACCTGGCCTGGAACATTTCCAGTGATGGAGCATTTATGACATTTATAAATTATATTTTTGCTGCATAGAAATTGTATTTTTATTTTGAGAATTGAGTGTACAGGTAAATTAACACTGATCATAGTAGAGCTTCTATATTTTTTGTGAAAACATACCAAAACAAAACAAAAAGAGAGAAGTTTGTGAAATTAAATATTACATTTGTTGTCCAAGTTTAAAACCAGTGTGATGAGCCTCTACTAAACTTATTTATAAACCACCGTACTGTGAATCAAGGAGGGGTGTATCCTGCTGCATAATGAAGTTTTACAAATGTCTTGAAATCAAACGCTAATCAGTGGCTCTTCTTGGAGTTGTATTTTAATAGGTAGTATCATTGACATTAACAGGAATTGATGTCTAGCTGTATAGTACTGAACAGACATAGCAGATGACTAAAATCTTACTTGGACTATCTTATTTTTCCCAGCTTCAGTGTGGCTATCATTAACAATCTTAGTATAATTCTAATGACGTTTAATCTTTTTTAGCTTTTTTAAACTTCATCTCCTAAAGTCACATAAAAAAACAGCTTTAAAATAATAAGAAAAGTTCTAGATTTTTGTATTTGAGAAGAAGGCATTAAAAACTCAAATAATTCCTGAAGATCTGCAGGACAATTGATCTCCAAAATTACTCTTTAAATATTTTGTGATAATAAACATATCTTAAAATCTTTTTGCATCCAATTCATGATTCTAAGAACAGTATATTTGGCAATATTATTAGTTTAATCATAAATTGCCAGTTGCTGATATTAGCAACTAGCAGGCTGAAAATCAGAATATCTATGACATTAAAAATTTCAGGGTCTTAGATAAAGAACCAGATAGTTTTGAGACTATATATGAAAGCCAATATCTTCAAAAAGATATTTTTGAAAAGTTTCAAGCAGCAGTTTGAAGCTTTTTTCAGGAGAGAACAAAAGACACTTTGATCTCCAGATGATGCCTCTATCAGTAGTAGCTATAAAAAAAATGATTATACAAATAGCATATTTCATTATTGTGACATAGCAGTAGAGAATTACTTTACATGTCTGTTACTAAAGACAAATTGTAAAAAGAGAATGTAAAATGTAATTTTTGAAACTTTCAGAAGAATTTTTTTGAATTTTAGAATAGTTATTTATTCTCAGGTAGAATTTTCTCCCTTGGTTTCACAGAATTTCTCTGAGAAGACAGCTTCTTCTTCCACTGCACTACTATCTTGTGCAAAATGTTTGGACTACTTCATCTCATGACCAATCTATAAGCTGTAGAAGATGACCATGGATAACACTTAAAGATAGCTGAGAGTCTCTCTTAATGTCAATGTTTAAGAGCCAAGACAGACTTAAGCTCAATATTACCTCTTTTTATAAATGGAAAAAATCCAAGCTAAATTGTTCTGCTGCTTCAATAATTACGTGCAATTCTTCTGTTAGTAAGCAGATTTAGGGATATAGCTCTCTGCATGCTGAGATGAAGATTTGCCACTAAAGTCTAATTTGATTTATCAATCAGCCAATTAGTGTATTATTAAAAATTCACTTCAGGGTCAATCTCTTGTTGATTTACATAATTAAGTCATCTGCTTTCTAAGCTAGGGTGCTTGGTAATCAGTAAAGTCTGTAGGCCAAATTCCACCCTCCCCTTTCTACACAACTTTACAGCAAGGAGCTGTCTCATAGATTTTGGCAGAAATACATAAGTAACATGCCTTGTGAACATCAGTGTCTGTGAAACAAGCAACACACTAGAAAGACCTTAATTTCCATAAAGGCACTCAAGAAACGGTGTGAACACAGAGAAGCAAGAGTCTTGCTTTTCTCCGAGTAGATTCAAATTAATATGTGATGATCTGCAATAATGTCAGTTTGTAATATTAAATTCCAGCTACTGCTCATGACACTTAATGTGAAATTTAATTCAAAATTCTTGGCCAGAAATGAGACTTTCAGAAGAGTGAAGGTGTAAAGTTATGATGGAGAAATTACATAAAATGTGAATCATGCAAAATTTAATACAAGTACTTAAAGACATATAGGACTAACTGAGAAATGCTTTTTATTTTGAGACTTCTAGAACTCCTTTTAAATCTTGAAGTATTATCTTTGCTCAGTTCTATGTCAGTTGAAACTCTAATGGAAGCTTCCATAAAGTGCAACAAAATTTCAAGTGATCAGAAATTTCATTGCCAAGGGATTTTTCTAGAGCTTAAAATACCAGATCCAGCAAATTCTTCATTATGTATATTCCAGAGCTTTCAGTGGAAACAAAGTATGATAAGCACTAAACACTTCAGAAAACTGCTCCCCACAATTACTATGTCAGGTCTTTGCTGCTGGATCTCACCTGCTAAAGATGAACAAAGAATATCGGTGTCAAAAAGTAGTGGATATGCTGAAAAAACAGCATACAAACAAGATGTAAGTTCATCAGAAATTATGTAATGCAGTGAAGACTTGTGAATTTTTTTTTACTAAATGCAGACTTTTACAAACCTTGATGTTCAGATGGTTCTCAAATCACAAGATGTACTATGAATATTCATTAATTGCGGTGATTAATTGAAAATAAGCATGTTTCTTTGCTTTTTGTGCTACTTGTAAATTAGATACTTGTGGAAATAAACTTTTCCTGAAAAACGTCTTTGAAAGACCAAGATATTCAGGAAACAGTGGTTAGTTTCTGCAATGAATCATATCAAAGAGATGCCTATGGTTAATGGTTGGACTCAATGATCTTAGAGGTCTTTTCCAATGCAAGAAATTCTATGATTCCAGAATTCTATATAAAGAATCCTTTTTTGTGCATTTCACACTTCCAACAGACATGCCATCAGAAAAAAACTCAGAACTTAAAAAGACAAAAATAATTCAACTGTTTGAACCCGTCATGGATATTGCTGAAAAAAAAACCCAAAACATAAACCAAGAAAATTATTTTTCATTACAAATTACTTCCTAAATACTTAATTCTTAAATTAAGTATTAGTCTTAAATCTTAAATACTACCCATAAAGTTAGTTTCATCCTTCTTTTTTGTTGCATTTTCTGTAGGATGCCACTAAATAAATATTTTGCTATAACTCTCCCATATACTGGGGATTCTGTTAGTTTTTTAATCATGTCCTTTATTTTGAACTTAAAAGGCTAAGGTGACTGTTGAAAAAACAAGGAAGTTCTGCTTATTTGAAAAGGACTGAGAGGAACAAAAGTCAAATTGCACTATAAATTTAGGAGGTGGTGAATAATAGTAACAACGCCTGTATGGTTGTTCAGGTCTTTCTTTCAAATATATTATTATTTCAATCTTTTTGAGTTCAAATCATTAAGATCCATCAGATGAGACAGGGAAAGAATGAATTTTTCAGGAAAAGTCAGGGGTACCCCTTAAAGGTGTGCCTAGATGTCTACGTATTTCAGCTGGAAAAGAATAAATGATTGACGTGCATAATAAATACTTTGAAACACAAGACTTTGACCTATCATTCATTAGAGAAGATATTATGATAAGTGGCATCCGCAGCTAGTGCATATACTACATAGACAGGACAATACTTTTACCCAACAAATTCCAAATTGGGTGAATTTTAATACGTAATATATAAAAAAAGAATCAGAAAATCATAAGAAACTGATAATTCTTGCTGCTGTTGCTGACAAGAATGAGACTATGAGCATTTTACCCAAAACCTTTAAAAACAAAAATTGTCAGCAGCTATAGGCTAAAGATATCCATTTTAAAGTGACATAAAAATGAAAGAAGAAAACGTGAACAGTAAAAAGGAATAAAAGTTGTGAACAGTAACCTTTCTGTTATGACTATTAACAGCTGATACATAAGCACACACAGAAACTGATGCAAATCAGTTGAAATTAGTACTTCTTTTTCTTCCATGTTAGCAGAAAATACGTTTTCCTTCTAAACAGTTTAGAGATTCATCCAAAGGATACTGCTCAAGACTGCACATACAGCATGTTGATTATTTTCCTTGTGCAGAAATACATTTTTTGACTTATTTTACAGAATTATGCACCTATTGTTATATCTGTAATTTACTGCGTAAAGCATTTTCCAGATAATCCAGAAGGAATAATTGTCAAAAGAAATTTATGGTCAAAGACCAAACAAATATGTAAAAAGTGAACATGTAAGTCATCTACCACACATAAGTTCACTGTGAGCAGCACAGCTGAGATATAATGTTCTCAGCCAAATAAAAATTCCTTCTAAACAAGTATCCTGTCCTCAGTAATAGGCAGTCTTGAAAGCTTAGGAAAAAGCATAAAGCAGGGTAAACTGCAGGGCAAGAATGCAGCATCTCTCCGTGATCTACGATGTCAGTAATTCTGCGAGACAGAGATACCATCGTGCTCAAGTAGCACTAAAAGTGTCATCTGACAGATGAGGCACCAGAGAGATAATAGTGCAAGTGAGTCCTAGATTTGGCTTAACATCCAGAACTTCTTGGCTGAAGTCTTTTGAAAGTGTCCTCTGATTGTAAATGCTCACCTCAAAGGCTGCCAAGAACAGAAGCACTCCACATTAGTCAGCAATTAAAAAAAAAAAAAAAAAAAAATCCACTTTACTCATCTGAGGAAAGGTGAATAAGAGCCTTAATTTCTGTGGGTTTTTTACTGGGAAGTAGAAAGATCCAATTAAACTTTGTGAAAATATGACATTTAAATACATCTATAGAGCTATCAATATAATAAATAGCTACAGTTCATTACCATTTGAGTTAATTAAGTTAATTTATTTCAAATCCCGGTGCCTCTAACACATTCTCTGCAAAGTGGGTCCTGTAGCAATAGGACAAGAGGTTGTGGTTTTAAACTAAAAGGTGGTAGATTCAGACTAGATCTGTAGAAGAAATTTTTACAGTGGGGAAACACCGGACTAGGTTCTCCAGAGCAGTTCTACAAGTCCCATCCATGGAAACAGTCAGGATCAGGTCAAATGGAACTGAGTAACCTGATCAAGTTGAAGATGTCCCTGCCCATTGCAGTGTTGTGGGGACTGGATTAACTGTAAAGGTCTCTTCTAACACAGAACACTCTATGGTTCTATGAAACGTCAGCAGTACTAATGGATGTGAAACTATGACACTCTGTGTAGTTAGTGAAAGTGATCATCACAGGTGTGACCTAACTCCCCAAAGGCTGAATATTCCTGCAATAAATATACTTTGAATCAGGCCCTGCCTGGATGTTTTGAAGTGTATTTTAGCTTCTGTAGTATATGAAGAGAGTGTTTCCATACCTGACTGTTTATAATAAGCCCCTACAGTGTGTCCACCAACACATGGATTCAGGTAAAATTCTAACGGTAGATGTATGTTAAAATAGTGTTCCAGTATTTATTTCACCTATCTATACGGAATGATTTAAAATATACCAAACTTTTGATTTAAAAAGTTCTTCCTAGCAGAATAACATTCACAGGAGCTATCCAATCTTAATACTTCAGTATATACCTCCAAGTTAATCATCAGATTGCAATTAGTGCAATTAGGCTCTATTGTGCCTGTAGCTGGTGCTAATTTATGCTGCTTTAGAGAATATAAAACCATGTCACTAATGTTTAATTAGAAGGGAAGGGTAGATAGGTGGAGATATTAAAGAATTACAGTGCCATTAACAGAACAGATACATAGAAGTAAAAAAGACCATCTGCCACATCAGTGAAGCAGCATTTCACTGTACCTTAAGAATCCTACTGACAACCCCAGAGACGATGGGTCTGAAAAATACATGCCAAGGGGATCACAGGTGGGTACTAACATTGCTGCTTCCACTCCTTTCAGACCTGGGCCATGCATGTGACGGGGACCTTTGCACCAAGATGCCATTAGGGTGAGGGGTAGGGTTCAGAGAGCCACAGAACCTAGAGTTACAGGGAAAATGTATTGCAAGGGGATCGTGGCAGGGTTCCTATATTCCTATCTTCGCACCTAATATAGTGGTGGTATCTTCACACCACTACTGATGGTGGGATTAGCTGAAGTTATATGAAGATAGGATGAGATCATTTGACTTATTTACCATAGACAGAGACTGAAGGGAGATGAGTTTTCAGTCTGCAGTTTCCTCCTAACGGCAAGTGCTGGGGTAGGAACCAATATCTCCTCATTGGTGCCCAGAAAGAAAACATGAGTGAATGGTCTGAACTTGTGTAAGGGGAGGTTTAGGGCAAGGTTCTTCATCCACAATTTGGCTGAGCACTGGGAGGCATTCCCCAAAGAAGTGATTGTGGCACCAGACCTGCAAGATTTCAAGAAGCATTCAGATATTACTTTCAGGCATGTGGCATCATTCTTGGGGTGATTCTTCACAGGGCCAGGAATTGGAATTCGATGATCCTGGTGTGTCCCTTCCCACTCAGGTATTCTTTGATTCTGTGGCTCTAAAATAAAACCCATTGTGCTTTTGATGAATATTAGGTGGGTAAGTTTTGCCCTTCCCAGCTACTAGTATCAGAAGATTCAGATTGCAAATCTGTAGTATATAGTTTGGTTCAGATTTAGACTACTCTTTTTAAAATCATTTTCCTAGTAGCAAAGTGTTTTTATAGAACATAAGTGACATCTTATTACCTAGTTCAATCTCAGGGATATATATTTTATAGGTTGTTAATATATATCAACAAGATTTTCTTTCTGTATGAATATCCTGGATTTACTGTATTACTTGGCTGAAACAAAAACTCCAAATCTGTTGATTTCTATAAGTTGCAGCAATGTTATTTTTAATCTTACATATTTACATCCGTGTCTCCTCTTTTATAGCAGCATCAATTCCTCACAGAGCAACCCCCAATAACTAACTAGATTTGCAACCTAACCAATGTATTTATGTAAGCAGAGAGAGCCAACTGTCTGTAGTCTGACAAATCATAAAAGGAACTGTGGCATGCTCTTATATTACAATAAAAAACTTATCTATCAAATGGGAAACTGTAATGCTTGCTGATATTTTCAGCTAAAAGAAACAGTAGCACACCCCCTTGATCTTTCCAATCATTTTCTCTAAGTACATTCAAAGCAAAATTATACACCAATCTAAGAAGTGCAGAACAGTTTGTATGCGAAATATGGCAATCAAGTCTTCTACGCATACATACCATCTTTTAGAAAATGCCCTTTTGCAAATCACTGATTTTCAGTCAAACAGAGATGCAATCTAAGGGACCTGACGTTTGTTACCAGCTGAGTGAAATTTTCCAACATATATAAGTGACACAAATACTATTTGCATAAAGGNAAGAGGAGAAGAGAAGATGGAGAAGGAGAAGTCATGCACAGGCTCTCTCTCAATCTCCTGTCCTGTGAGGATGACAGTTCAAGCACTTATTTGGGATTTAAAGCCCTAGATTTCATCTCCAGAGCAGTCATTCAATCTTTGTTTCTTGTGATTTTTTTTTAATCTCCAAACCTTACAATTTTAATTTTAGAGTAAATTAATGAAGGCATTTCACTCTACAAAATTAATTGCCAACAAAAAAGGAAAATACAGTTTTGTTTTCAGAAGCCAGACTAGATTTCATGGTGTGTTGTTTTTTGGGGTTTTTTTTACGCTCTCATTTAAATCAATGACAATGCTTTAAAATATCTATGCAGGTAAAATATTCTCAACTGAAATTGTGCCATATGGGCATATGAAAAATAATTATTTTCACAACAGATTTTAATGAAGAGAAAAAAAATCCCCATGTAAAAAGCATCAAATTGTGTACTTTGAACCTTGCCTCTTTTTTTTTGTCAAAAAATGAATTGTTCAGTGAAAAGATATTAATCCTACACATTATCTTTTTTCCACTATGCTTATATATGAATTTGTGTAAAGAGATATGTATTTAAACATAAACCTTACTCATACTATGACAAAAAATCTGAAAAAAAATCTGAATGGATTTATAGTTTTATTTTCTAATTATAATTGAAGCTGTTTGTTTGTTTACATTTTGGCATTTAATTCTGAATGCTGTAAACATATTCTATTACTTCTCATTTTCATATCACACACTTTAGCAGCTTTAGAAAGGCAGACATACGGTTTCTGTCCAGCTAAGGTAAAGTATGCACAACTGTATTCCTTATTGGAAGGAACCCTAAATTTAGCACTAAAACTTGTCAATGTTTTCCCTTTTGTAACTGGAGGATCTTTGATGACTGGCAAAATTACACACATGTCACCTCTGTGTTGTTGCATGAGCCATTCTGTTACTCTGAGGTGGTTTTTTTCCTGGAATGACTACATGCACCAATCACACATCATGCATGCAGTAAGACTCATAACCTTGCTGGATGAGCACTTCATATCTGATACATGATGCAATAAATCCTTTTTTTTTTTTTTTAATTTGACATATTTTCTATGTTTGGTTTAAACAAGTTTTTCATAGCCTTTTGTTTCCTGATTGAGACCTAAGATTCCCTGAGTTTGTTATTTTCCCAAAGACAATGAGGAACAAGGATATTTAATTTGCCAGTGTAGAGCAAAACAGTCTAGGGTAGCTCAACTGCCTTAACAGAACTTCTTTGTCAAGAGGATTTATTCTTTTTTTTCAATGGTATAGCATGCTTTGTGCATGGAGGCCATTTAAATGATAGTCCCGAACTACATATGGCATATCTGAAGCTGGTTCCAACTTGAAATAATGATTTATATAGTAGCATTTATCTCATCTAAATTTGTCTGCTTAAAAGCTGAGCATAAAGCCCAAGATAATTTTCAAGATTTCTTCTAATGTTAATGAAAGAAACAGGTGCCTTCATGGGACAATTATTCCTGCCATCATTTTGGTTGGGTATGCAGCACTCTTGGAAATAGTGGTCTATCTGTTGCCTGTGGAATTATTCTGGATGGCTAGTTTGCCATTGGCTGGCTAACTTTAACATACGCAGTGAATTGTTCTTCGCTTTAAAAATTCATTATACATACCTCAAGATAGGATATCTTATCTCTGCCTTGTTTCTAGGCAGAAGGTGTTGAAAAATGTTCAAGTGCCCTAGGTGAGGTTTTGGGGTTTGCTTTTGGTTTTTGATCCTGGCTTTAAATCAGCAGGAGAGTACACCTGGTACCCACCCAGCTGCATGGGCATATGTGTGCTCTTTACGTATCAGTGACTGCTTTGTTCTTATGCTTCTGAAGCCAGTTGAAGGACAAAGCAAACACTGAAAGATTAAATAAACATGAGACTAGATACTGGGCTGTATCAGGACTGAGCTGGCACCAAAAGACTCTAACAACTAGCTCACACCAAACATTGTGCTTTCATATGGGAGGAATCTCAGGAAATATACAGCTGTCATGAAGTCTCTTTCATCATTCCCAGTCTCTAGAAATGGAGAAGGTCTGAAATTGTCCATAAGCACAGTGTTTATGATTACCATAACTGCCAAAGTCTGCTCTGAGTTGTCTGCATATGTGCTGGGAGCTTGGACTGTGCAGCTGGGTATATTTGACAGAAAAAAATATTGCATAAATGCCTAAATTCTAAATGAGCATTTTATCTGCTCTTGCAAAATAAATTTGATTTGCATTCAATTAATGACACAAGTCTGCTTCACTGAAAAGGATCCTAATCCAGTAAGTGTTGTGCTATCTTCCATAAAAGTAAAATAAATACATTTTCCTTGAGATGCTGAAGTAATAATAAAAAAGCATATTTTCCACTCAAATAATTTAAGTCTTTTAGGTATTTTCTTGTCTCCCTTAAGTTCTCTACTACTTCATCAAAAGAAAGAATAGAGAGAAAAAATAACTCAGAGGAAAAGAAGAAAGAAAAATTGCTTACCAGCTTAGCTATTATAAAGAAAACGAAGGAAAAAAAGAGAGTATCAGATAAATTTTCTTATTGCTAACAGTGGCAAAAATCCCAGAGGAAAGGATTTTAACGCCATCCCTAGAAGAGAAAAAAAGCCTGAGCCAGCAGCTTGGTATTACAATACTTTTTAAGGTTTCTCTAGGGATGCTATGGAAGAGAAAATAGATATATATGTAGTGGTGGTGGTGAAGGCCTAGACTTTGATCTAATGCAAATTCCAGTTCAAGTTAACTAGTTAAATCTCCTCAAATACTTTCATCATGGAGAATTCCTGAATACAGGTGTGCAAGAGTGAAATATAGAAAAATATACAGCAATACATGTTATACAAAAATGTTGTCCCATCAGGAGCCTTAAGAAGCCCTTGTGTTTCCAGAAGTAGAGCCTCTCCTGTGACTCCAAGTACTACGGGGAAAGGAAAAACTATAAGCCCTTTATTTTTTGAAGAGTGTAACTTGCTTTCTGGTATGTTCTGGCAATCACTTGTTCCCTTTGAAAAAACAGTAAAGCAAACTGCCCCTTAATTCATGGTATATAAATTGCAAAATTGCAACATCTATCACCTTAGCACAAGCAAAAATGCTATGATTTTTGCCAGTGAAAACTTGTGGTAGACAAACTGTATTACCTCACAGCAGAACATCAAATTACTTAACCCTCAAAGTCTGTTTCTCTTCCTTGGTTTTAAAAAAATGACCGTATTAATGGAATTTATGCTGGTTGTAGTTTATAATAATTGAAGTGCAACATTTTTCAAATGCGGGAGCCAAAGGTTAGGTATGTCTGGGAATTTGACTCCTCAGGTTTGAATATGCAGCATGCCAGATGTCAAGGACAATAATTTCACAGTAAAGGCATTAACAATTAGAAATTTGCAGATCTGGAGCACACAGAGATTAAATCAAAAGCTAGTTTCTCAAATACTTTTAGGATGGGATGAGAAAAAGAAACAGCAATCTGCAAGAAAGGAAGAAAACTGTAATGTTTAGCTATCCAGTTGCATTTTAGAGATGTAGAAAGTATTAAATATGCTGAAAGGTTTTATGGGATAGTAGAGGATTATTTAGGTGCTTGCTTCCTGATGATAACATTGGTTATGACATTGAATCATTATAGATATATCGATGCCATAATATCACAAGATTGCCTGATAAACACTGCAGAAATACTGTTTATTTTGCTCTTGGATGCTGCGCAAGCAGCTTTTTTTTTTAGCTGGAAATTAAAGCATACTCCTCAGAATACAGGATCTTGAAGAAATTCAGGTGTAGATAAGCAACATTAAGATAAAGGAAATGAAAGAACCTGATTTAAGTTCAGAGGACAAACAAGCACATCCATATAAACAAAAGTAGGCATGCAGACACACTCAAGAGACTTAACAGATGAAAGATGGAGGAGGGAAAATAGAAGGCTGCAGTTCAATGAAGATCCTTAATTGATTAGAATGCCCACAGCAGTAAGAGACAACTGGAGGAATCAATTAAATATTACAGATGAGTTATGGCAAGCATAAAACTCTAACATAATCAAGTGAAGATAAAAANTAAAACAAAGAAAAAAAAAAAAAAAAAAAAAAAAAAAAAGGCAAGTGAAAAAGATCCAAGATAATGAGATATACTAAAGGTCTTCTTTTTGTGTCATGCACAGTCAAATGTTTAATGTTTTCTTTCTCCACACATTGCACTTTTTGTATTTAATACTTCACTTCTTTGTGGAAATTAAAAGGGCACATTAAAAAATCTGTGACTATTCAATATGACCGTCACGTTCAAGTGTGTCAGGAAGGGGTGTACCATGTCTCTAGCTCAGTCTGCTGGTCATGAGAGGAGGAAAAAACTTTCAAATGAAATATGGTTTAACAAATTTGCATAATAAGATTCTAGATCACCCCCTCACACAGAAGCCATAAATTTCTTCAAGCTAGCTATAGATTATTCTAACACAGTTATATACTAACCACTGACATTTTGGCTAGAAGTAACTTGTTGCAAGATTTAACAAACTCTCATGACTCGCAAAAGGGACTGACAGGCATTTGTAACTGAGGCAAAAACTCAGCGGAGGTTGTAAGCAAGTTCTTTAGAGACCCTATGAACACCAGGCAATTTCATCATGTTGAAAAAGAGTTCTTAGGACTTGTGGAAGCCTATTTTGAATAATACTGATTTACATAAACTGCTGTGGGTATGTTTGAGTTTAACAGAATCTCACAATGTTTTGGATTGGAAGGGATTTCTGATATAAAACACCACAAACACAGGAATATGTACAGTTATACTGACTCCATTATAATGCAATGATCAAATAGTTTAACCTGCAATACATTCCAAGGTTGTAACTTCACTTATCCTAGAGAATTTCAAATGCCATGATGAAATTACAAGACTCTTCTCTTACAATAACTTACATTCATATATCATTTTGGGTTTTTTGGGTTTTTTTTACCTTAGAGCATTGAAGAGCAGCTTAGAAGTCACCTTCAGCTTTCTGTGGGTATTTGTTTGTCTGAGGAGAATACTTGAAAATGTTTTTAATATCATCATATAACTGCTTAGCTGCAGTCAATCTGTATCTTCTGTTTACAAAGAAGGACACCATCTAGAGACAGCATGAAAAGTCACACTGATCCTGATTTGTGTGAAGGTTCACGTCATTTCCAGCAATTTTAAATGAACAAAAATTAAGGGGGAAATAATTTTTAAGTTTCTTAAAGAAACCCTTAAATTGCACACACATAGTTTCTCAAGATGAAGGTCAAATGCACCACCTGAATACTGATCCCCAATCTTAATGTAAAAAAAGCTTTTTGCAGATTTTCAACTTTCATTTTATAAAAGCAATTGCCTTCTACTCTAAGAATGAAACTTTACCTTTTTACCTTTGTGACTGTGATTATGCTGCTGTCTGTGAGTACACAAAATAACAATTTAATATTATTTATAATTTTCTACTCCTTTGTGCACAAACACATTCTCCATTCAAACACACAACAGTATATACATGTTGATCATTTGAACAGATATAAGCAGGGTAAGAAAATCACCACTGTGAGGGTGATTAAACACTGGAACAAGCTGCCTGGAAAGGCTGGTTGTAGAAATACTTTCCTCAGACAAAAAAAACCCTCAACCAGAGTGGGCCCTGAACAACCAAGCCTGGTTGAACCTGCTGCCTTCTTTAGAACAAGGGTGAGTATAGAACAACTCTGCTGGTGCTTTTCAAACTAAATGAATCTGCAATTCTATGATTATGTAAATCATAAATCCTACTTGCTCTGATAGTCTCTTCTCTACTGGGGAAAATCCCCAGCCTTTTTTAAAAAAATCATTCCTCTGAAATCCTGCAAGAAGATGTAGTTCAAAGAAAAGGCAGCTTTCCAGCTGATCTTCTTGCAGGCATGACTCCTCAGGTGTGAGTTTTTCCAAGTCCTGAAAAAGTACTACAAGGAAAAGTGGTAACCCCTTTATGAATGACAACCATGCCTTACACATGTATACTGTCCTACGCAAGATCTGGTGAACAGTTTTCCATACCTTTCATAAGCCTATTTTAGACAGGTGTTAGGATCTTTCATAACCTGTTACTTGGAACTATTTACCTGTCCATTTATAACTAGTTGTTTTCACCTTCATGACCCCAACAACTTTATCCCTTGTACAAGACTCAGTAAAAACCTCAAAAAATAACGAAACCCCTCTATTTTCTATAATTCTAACTCACAGCAGCACTATTCACACAAAAATGCAACAAAAGATGACTACTTTCATGGATTTATGTCCTCATCTCAGGGTGAATACTGTTTCTTGATAATCAATAAATTCAGTTAACGCAGGCTTTCCAGCTACTGAAGTAACTGTTGATCCAGCTGTTATCTGAGGGTTTCTTTGGAAGAACTCAGATATTAAGGAGAAGGAAACCATAAGGGAAGATGTTAGAACTACCGAAGCATAATGAACAGGTTGTGGTATTCTAACAGCATTTTTCCCAGCCTGCAGAAAAATAGCAATGCCAAGGCTGTATTTTAAAATGGACAAGTGTGAAATGATTGCCAAAACAACCAAATCAGTCTATGGTAGCAAAACATTGTTTGAAACTCCAGGGCAAATATTGGGTCATGGTAGAAACCTTCATATTGCTGCTCTAGTGAGTGAAGGAACAAAGAACACATGGCAATGAATTTTTGTAAGGTTCTGCAACACAGACTTACAAAGGTAGACAGGAAATATGGTTTCTACTGGAAATAATTGTTCATTATTCTGATCAACTCTACCACGTACCTATTAGTGCCATCAAACACCTAGGAAGTATAATTATATTTATATGCACACACACACAAATATATTCATATGGTAATTCCTAGTCACACATTTTGTAGAAATTGGTCTGGAATTTAAAAACCAAAAAAGTCAAAGTTACTTGGTGTTATACAAACGTACTCATATATATGAAGTCAATAGGACTATGTACACACATACATGCTTAGAACATAGGATATGCCTCCTTGATAAGCCAAGAATGGAGTAAAGTGCCTCCTTCCAACAGAGTTGCCTGAATAGCCTAAGGTGTTTACAAAGTGGATATAGCAATAAACTAGGAAAGGCTAATCCACTGGACTCTTGCTGCAAATCTGCCAGTTATAAACAGTCTGCAAGGGATTCCTCTTGCTTAACTAAATGCATTGAAATTAAATAGCTTTCCTGTAAAGAACTGTAATTTCAGTTTTTCGTCATTACTGACCACTGCGTGGTCAGTCACAACTCATTAAATTTGGGCTGATTCCAGACATCAAAAAAAGTAGAAGCTGTGTTTCCATGATATTGCAGCTATTGCCAAGGACTGTGTACGGGAAGAAGGAGAAAAAGTATCTGTTTATACCAAATGCCAACTTTTCCATCCTTAAAGTGTACTAAAGTGTGATATTATCCACATTACTTCACTCTTTTTCTTCTGGTCTCTTTCTAACTACACATGAAAACATATCAACAAGAAGGATATAAGGAAAGAGAAAAAGATGAATATTTATTTTCCATTTCCTTGTCTTCAAAGCTTTCCAGGACAAAAAAAAAAAAAAAAAAAAAAAAAATCTGTTGCATTTCATTTTATTTTCAATCTTTTTCTCAGCTGGGTAGCTGGGATTCCTGCTTATGTAATGACCAGCAATATAAATTCCACTTCATACAGATACTCTTCTGGGAAAATTTCCCTGTTTCCTGACTTACCAGTGTGTTCAAACATCCTACTGTTAGGATTGTCTTATTATGGATAGGAAAAAATGATCTCTTATTTGCTGGAGAGATCAATGTACAGTCATTTGGTGACATTTGAATATGCTTTTGTGGGGGGAATGGATTTCATTTTAATACACAAGCATTTACATACTTTCCTAAACTTGTGTAAAAAATTGTCAAAAACCACTGCAACTGGTAAAAATAGAAGCAAACCTTTCATTTCCCGAAGAAATCCTCAAACATCAGGTAGGAAAAACACATTAACCTCCACAGTTCAGATTAATCAAAGTTAGTCATTTTTGCAGGCTTATGAACGTGGTGAAAATGTGTATCTTTTCTATGCAATATTGTGGGGTGATGTTTGATTTTCTTTTTCGCCTTCAGAAAAGAAATCAAGGAAAACAAGTAATAAAAGAAAACAGACAACATGACAAAACAGAAGTATATTAAAAGCCAAAATATTTATACAACAGTGACTACAGAACCCTCAAACCCTCAAATGTTATTTCAACTAGTACATTCCTTCTGGTGTAAGTGTTATCATTGGTTTGAAGACGTTTGAATCAATCCACATTAGTGCTGTAGGCATTGCTATCCTAGTTTACAAGTCCTAAATCATGAAGTTTAGGCTTCCCTGGGAAAGGAACCCAGGAATCTAGGAAAAGAGGGTCTGCTTAAAACTAGAAAAAACTCCTGGCATTTTTCCCCCTCAAAAACACCCAGCAGCCTGTTTTCCATGGCATTTACCTGTAGACAATCCCAATACCCAGCACATTTGCCTTCAAACCCAGGCAAGGTGTTGTTCACATCCACACTGTGTATGCATATACTTTTGTCCTTTGTTGTTCTTTATAAAATAAAGGGAAGAATGTTTATTTTTCTTGTAGGAGATTCTTGATGATACAAATTTAAGATACTGAGACATCTTTAGAGAGCTCAAATAGCAAGCAGCAACACACTGATAACTTCAAATTTAATCCATTCTGATTATCTTGTGAAGCCACACATCTTTTACTTCCCATCCTTCTGATGCCATTAAATTCTTCTAATGATTTTTTTCTCATGTTGACTTTGAGTGATAGTAAGAATAGTAAGAGAGTATTAATTATCTGTTTCTTCATAAGTCAATCCAAGATGTCTGGTAAAAACTGTTATTAAAGGGGGATTTAGATGTCAGAGCTTTAGAAGCAAGCCTAGAGAACTTGAACTTTTTGATGATTCTATGAAGAAATTTTTCAAAGAAGCTAAAACAGAGCTATTATTGAGATATTTCAGGCCATGTGTGTGGACTGAGTTGTGAGGTTGCCACAGTCATGATTCATTGGAGTTTTTTGAAAGTAACCACTGATGCCAGAGTTTGAAACTCTGCCCTCCAGATAAGCTAACTGGTCACCAGGAGTTCAACATGTGATAATACTGAGGGAAAAGAAATTCTCCTTCTGGGAGATAATTCCCTGAATATTATTCCCTGTATATATGAGTGGGAATATGTGTGTTTACGTGCGCTCCAAGCTAAAAAGAGTAACAAAAAATACTTTCCAAGTTTCAGAAGAATATATTTCAGATTAACAAGAAAGTCATGCAGTGGACACCATAAACAAACCAACAAACCATATACTTTTTTTTTTTTTTTTTTTTTTTTTTTTGCTTACTGTTTTTATGATTGACTGAGAACACAAGTTCAGATTAAAGAATAAAAAGACTTCAATCTCTGTAACAGACAACTGTTGCAAAGCTCTGAGTGTCACTATAAGTGACTTGCTTCCTTTCTGTTTTCTAAATAACTTAATTAATACTCCCAGATCATAGCAGGAATACAATTCTTTTGCTTGTTTGAATTTACAAGTCCTTCCCACATGAGGGCAAAATTTATGGCAAGAATTAGGTGATAAGAAACTTTGTTCTTCTCTCTTGACAGTACTTTCCAGAATACTTTCCCTCAGCTACTATTCATGACTATATGGTTTCCACCTACCCAAAAAATTCAGTAAATTTGTCATTGACAGAAACAATAGACAGTTCAGTCTTCCCAGAGAGATACATACATCAGTCTGTTTTCACTGTACTGTTAAAAGGCCATTAAAGGTCATTCCTTCAGGACAGGAGGCCATGAGCACAAACTGAAACATTCCATCTGAACAGAAGAAAATGCCCCTTTACTGTGAGAGTGACTGGGCACAGTCAGAGAGGTGGTGGAATCTTCTTGGAGACATTCTGAATCCTACGGGAAATGGCTCTGCACAGCCTGCCCTGGTGAACCTGCTGGAGCAGAGGGATTGGACTGGATGGTTTCCAGTGCTTGAAGAATAGTGTTTTCCAGATTGGAAAAATAACAACTTCTGCAGAAATAACGTAGCAGAATCCTTATCACAGATTTAATTCTTACAGGCAATGTCCTTGTCCTTTGCTCTTGAGAAGATGTGATGGATGCCACACCCTACAAATTATCTCAATCCTTCTTTGGATGTAACATTATCAGGCTCTTCGATGTCATTCCAATTATTCATCAAGATTTCATACCATTTCAGTAGCTCCCTCATCTGGACAAGGTGGATGAGGGTACTCAGCTGCCTATTTAAAAGTGCTCAAAGATTCATGGATGAAAAGCACATGAAAATGGGAAATACCTTCCTTGCTGGAAATCTAAAACTAAGGGAAGCTTTCCATTCTTTATTTCCAAATTCAAGTCTAAAACTGCCTGCATTTATATTGCATAAATCAAATCACACCTATCAGAAAATTCAAAGTTACATATATTTTATTTTAGCCATTAGCCTGGTAAGCAATATTCTGCAGAGCTAGCTCTGATTCCATTTCAAACTGCAAACCTCGTTAGCTACAATGCTTTGATCCTGTTTTTATCCTTCATTAGTATTTTGGAGCTTTTTTCCCCTCTTCCCTTTACCTCTTTATTGCAAAGCAGCATCTTACTCTCTTCTAATTTATGTATAGTTGTGCCCAGCCTCAAAATGTCATTAAGTTAATAGGTCACACTTTAAATTAAGTTTGTCATATAAAAGTGTAATTTAGATCCAATAAAACAGTTATTACCACTTTTAATTAGGAAAAGTAGGAGTCGGGTCTGTCTGAGAAACATTCTTAGACATAACCATGCAGAGAGCCAGGCTGCAGTTTTTTTCATTTGAGTGGAATCACTGATTATTGCAGCAGCCCTATTCAAATTCAGCTGAGGGTGCATTTGTCTGTCAGCAGAAAAAAGCCCAATTAAGAAAAGAAAGATATTTGGAAATTACAGCTTCAAGTGTTCATTGGATCTCAGGTTTTAGTTGATTGCAATGATGCTGTCTCAGATTTAATAAATTTGCAGTGTCCCCCTTGCAAGTGGTTACAGATGTACTCTTGAAACATCCAAGATCATGCAATTGGGATGAAGGCTAGTATTGATCCACCTAAAAGCAATGGATTTTTTTTCCTCTGGTTGATTAGTAACACTTGTCACACCCTGAGCAACAACGTATTGTCTGTTCATACCTGCCATTTTAAAAAGCACACGTAAACATGGCAACAACTTACAGTTATTTTTGAATGAAGATACATCTGGAAGAGCAAACTTTAGTTCTGTGTAGTATAAAGCTGGATATGTAGGATATAACACAGGATATAAATGTGCAATTTGCAAAACATCTGCCCTAGACAAGTCTGCTTCTGATGAATGTTACTGTTCCTCTCCATTTTATCAACAGTGCATTGCCTGATTGTCAATGCATTGCCTGTTTATCAATGCATTGCCTGTTTATCAAGGAAGCTAATAAAGTACCTTTGAAAGTACAATAATCAAAAAACGGCACGGTTTTTATTTGAGAGACTAGTTCTAGTAACAAGTGCACAGATTTTAGGTTAGTGGAGCTGTACTGAGTGTAAGAGTGTTACAGCAGTGACAAAGAGGAATCAGGCCTGTGGCACAGACACATCTGCAGTTTTAATCTCTCACTAAGATGGGCTTTTTTACATGTAGTGTCTTTTACACAAAAATACAGATGTGCTTGCGGTTGCAGAACAAGGATACTTTCTTTTATCAGAAAACTAATTGGTTAAATATAGAAAAGAACATCAGTAAGAAAAGAAGCTGTCCTCCACTGAAAGGCAAATACATATCTAACATGAAAAACTGTGACATTTACCTTAAAATATAGAGGTTAACTGTTTTATTTAATAGTGTTATCTGGAGCTGTCTTTGCAGTTCCAAGGGATGCACCATATCCCATCTTTTCACGACATAATATACTGCATTAATTAATTTTTTGAGTTTTGTCTGCAAATTTTAGAGAGACAGATAGGTGTTGCCCAGAATTCTTCAGCCTTCTGATGTGTTTCACAGTTCTAATGTTTTCATAGTTCTCAGTTTCTTTCTCACACACAGGTGTTATAAATAGAAGCAATGTTTATGTTAGACGAGGTTGTTTTACATTCCTGCTCTTGGAGTAAGGGACAGCTGGTGGGCAGTTGTCTTGACCAATGGGATGGGAGAGGTGTCAGCCTCCTCCTCTAATCCCTGGACTCTGTAGACATACTATAAATATGGAGTCAGACATTTTAATAAATAGTTTAATGCCTTTTCACCAGACAGTGTCTGTGTGTGTGTTAGTGTGTGTCCAACAACGACAGGTAGGTGGCTAGATACATACATATATATACGCACACATATATATGCTCACATACATGTGAGTACGCAGTCAGAGGGACTTTCCAAGAGTTCACTTTCCAGTGTTGTTACATTTTCAAAGGACTGATTGTTAAATGTCAGTATTTTGAAAAACTAGGTATATTTTGTATATCTTTAGTCACCAGATATTCTTGTTATCTCATATTTTCCATACAGCTGCTCCTTAAAGTATTAGAGTGGCAAGGTTATGTGCTGTAGTAGTTCATCTGTAAGGGGAAGTGAGCAGCTCACCTCTATAATTGCTTTTCTAGAGCTCCAGGCATAGATTTGCCATGAACCTTTAATTCCCTCTCATACACCACCTACTACATCTTGTCTCCTGCTCTGTTCCTACGGCATAGGTACAATTCATTTTCCCAGTATTTTGTTGCAACATCTGCCTGGCTCCACAATCTTACATGCTGAATGCAATAAATCAACCACAAGCAGAATTTCCCAAGAGTCTAGGATAGATTGCTTTTTTCAAAGTTAAACTTCATGTTGTCCCCCTGCCTAATAGATGCCCTGATATTGAGAAAGTCTCGTTTCACAGAACCACCTTCAGTTCAACCACTATCCACTATTTGCATTTGCCACTGCATTTGTTGAACGAAACGCCAAAGATTTGCCTCTTCTAATCCACCCTAATATTCTGGTCTTTAGAATAGCCAAGAAATGACCCCCCAGGGAAAAATGTAAGACTAAAGTAAGCATTTAGTGATATCCTCCTAGTCTTATCTCTTTGTTCCTTAAAAAGAAATCCTTCTTGGATTTGTAGATAATATGTACTCTTTATTTATATCTTTGTATTTTTTACTATTTGTTGAATCAATTTTTTAACTATTTATGTTTTCAGCATCTGTACACTATGTCAGTGGTATGAAACTAAGCAGAGCCAGGAAATATTCCCGAACTGGAACTACATCATCTGCTAAGCTGTTACAACAGTTGCTAGCACAGTTTTGGCTTGTTCCAATTAGAGCTCTTTCAAATAATTCCCAGGCACAACTTGGGAGTTAGGCACAAGCTAACCATTCCAAAGCTAGACCATTCCCAATAGGTAGCTTGGATGCAGTTATTCTGTCTTGGAGGCTACAAGAATTTAGTGCAAATACTAGCTGTTCCTTGCCAGTTAGCCTCTGTGCCAGAAAATTATGATCAAAGTGTATCTATATCTATCATATCTAGTCTGAACTTCTAAATATAGTAAGAAATTATCCATTTTACTCCTCATTTGTCCTAAAACCAGTGTTTTCAGACCATTTCTAATCTACTACCACATCATTTTTCATTTCACATTCCCTAATTCTTATTTATTTACCTTGTTCATGTAATTGCTAAGCTACATAACCAGAAGCATAAAATAGCTGCAGTATTAAGAAATAATCTAAGGGCCTGATCTGAGGTTAATGTAGCAGAAAACTGAAGCCAGATGACATGTCTTTACTTAAATGTGGTAATTTACTAAACTATTATTTTTAGCAAAAAATGTATTGAGAAAGTGTTCAGATGTGTAACATTTATGTGTATAACATATCAGGATAAAAAAAAAAAATTATTAAAAGACAATGTAATTGCCTGAGAAGTGGAGTGCCTACGCCTTTAAAAGCATGCTATCATACTGCTATATCTGGTAACTCAGGAAATATTTGGATATTTTACTAAAAACATGCTTTCTGAAATTCAGCCGTCAGATATATTAATTTGGAGGACAGCCAGGCTCTCTGGTCCTGTTAACCACATTTGAAAACCCTCCTATGGCTGGGAAAATATAAGATCTGTTCCACGTTTCAGCATAGTAAGGGAACTCTGTTAGTAATTCACAATTGAAGAATTGCAATATTCTATCACTAGACTGGCACGTGCCAGGGGACAAGGGTAACCTGGTAAGTTTGACCTAATAATTCTGAGGACCCCACACTCTCCCACAGCTGGGACTTTGATCCACTCAGAAGCTTTTAGCCAAGACCTCTCTGTTGATAGCTATGTGATGAATCCCCAGCATGGGAATTCTTCTTGAACTGCTGAGGAGTCACCAGTTGCCCACCATGCTCAAAATTCGCACTTCACATTACAATAAAAAAAACTTTAAAAGCCTGTCTATGGTCTGGACGAGAATGTTAACAAACCCACACTCTTATCACAGGGCTACACTCATCACAAGGTCTTTCTGCTGTTTTGGTCTGTATGGAGAAAAGGGAAGGTATTTTTATTAGACACAAATTATAGAATAAAATGAGTTTTTCTAAATCTAATAATTTTTAATGTATTTCTCATCACTTTTCAGTTCCACTACGGTGAGGTCAAAGTTTATACCAGACTGTTCTAATGCCAGAAATGATCAATAGATAATTAGCTAACTGTACTTTAGAAATAATCACCTCTCTGTTGAGTCCAATAGCATGTGTATGTATCTTGAGTTAATAAAGCAACATCTACAAAGAATCCAGTCTTTATATGGACATAAACAAAGAGGGAAAGGATTCACTAATTCTCAGAGCATGAGAGATCACAGGAGCCATTCCCCATCCCACTGTACCACTGAGGGGAGGAGGCAGACAATTTGTGAGTGAAGCTGAGCCTAGGAAGAAAGGAGGGATGGAAGAAGGTGTTTTAAGATTTGGGGTTATTTTTCATTACCCTATTCTGATTTGATTGATAACAAAATAAATTAATTTTCTCCAAGCCAAGTCTGTTTTTACCATGACAGTAACTAGTGAGTGATTTCTCCCTGTCCTTATCTTGACCCATAAGCCTTTCATTATATTATCTCTCCCCTGTACAGCTGAGGAGGGGAATGATAGAGTGGATTTGGTGGGCAACTGATGTCCAGACAAGGTCACCCTGCCACAGTGACACTGATAAACCAAAACATGAAAGAAAGACTCTGGCCCTGTGATTTCATCAGGATTAAGTGAAAGAAACAGAGTTGTTCAAAATTAAAGAAAAAGAAAAAAAAAAGTTCACACATTCAAGCACAAATATCTTCAATAATTAGCAATAACAGCAAGGGGAACACAATTACAGGCAGACTAAATTGCTTTTTATTTAAATGTTCTCTTTTTAAAATGTATCCCAGTGTGAAAGTCCCTCTTTAAATTAGTGAGAGCATGCATAATCTCAATGTCTCCACTGGGGGTTGTAAGAATATATGTCCTCTCACTTGCTCAGTTGCACATTTAGGGGATTAGAAGAAAATTATACAGCCCTGGGTACTTTATAATGACAGATATCAATAGTAATTTAGCTAATTGAGTGTATTCCAGCTTTATTTTAATTTACTGGTGTTTTTCACTTTATTCTTTGTTATTTAGTTCTGCCTGAGTATTCCTCTATAACTATAAGCCTTGACCCTGCAAACTCTTGCTCATAGAAATAGACTTTTCTTC
The DNA here is from genome assembly GCA_013397315.1 of Donacobius atricapilla. Lineage (NCBI taxonomy): Eukaryota > Metazoa > Chordata > Aves > Passeriformes > Mimidae > Donacobius > Donacobius atricapilla. The sequence goes on along the minus strand of WBMY01009726.1, from coordinate 172,858 downwards.
CCGTATCAGGAAGGAGTTTTACAAGTAGATCTGTAACCATTAGAGGACACTTAAAAAACTAGGGCAAAGAAATGCCTATCCCTGTTTCTCAAACTTTTTTAATCCACCAAGAAAATACATCCAAGAAATGCTTCTGTAAAAAAAAGAAAGCTTTTTAAAATATAAGCAGTTTCAGTTTTGTCCATATGATTCAAATTTTTGCTCTATTTTCTATAAAATACAAAATTAAACAACATGAGTGAAAATATCATTGGATTTCCATATTTGTAAGCACTTGATGGAATGTGCTGAAATTTATTGGTTTTGTTGAGCTCTGGTAAAAACAAAGAAATCACCTTGCTTGAAGAAAATTTGTCATGTTTTACTGACTACTATGAACATGCTAAAAATCCACCTGAAGGTAATAATAAAATCTAACCAAAACTACTACCAGTTTTTAGGACAAGAAGAGCATTTGAAAAATGAAGCATGATCTTGGTAGAGTATTTTCTGGAAAGATTAACTCCTGTAATTCTCATAGAGTACGAGAAAGACTTTGTCTCTTGCTCTAGCTACCCTTACTGTAGCGTCACTCTACTTCACAACTGTTACAGTATTTAACACAGTGATGTTACTATTTTGACTTGGATAGAGTTCATTTTCTTCAGGAAAATTTATATCAAGCTATTTTTTTGGATTTGTGTTGAGAACAGAGTTGTTAACATAGAGATGTTTCAGCCATGCTCAATGATAGCTGAAACCTTTGTGGTTTGTCGACCTTCCCTGATAGTGAGAGTGCTGGTGGGGCACAAGAAAGTGGGAGGGGACACAGTCAGGACAGCTGATCCCAGCTGGCCAAAGGGATATTCCAGATCGTATGAGGTCATGCTCAGCAAGAAAAGCTGCAGGAAAATAGGAGAAAGGGGAGAAATCTGGAGTGATATATTTCTCATCCCAGCTGGTTATGTGTGAATGGGATGGAGCTCTTATCTGCCCATGTCATATGCTATGAAGCAACCCATTGTCCACTTTTTTTGCAGTCTGCACCTTCCATTTGCAATGTACACCCAGAGAAAATAGCCCATACAAAAATGAAAGAATTTTCTTTAATAACTTAAAAGGATGTAGGTCAGTCTCCTCACAGATAATGCTATACCAAAGAACTAAATTGCATTGGGGGTTTTGGATGTACCCTCTGCAATCAATATTCTTAGCTATTTCTTTTACAAGTTGGAAGACATAGTTCTTATTGTGATTAAACTGCTTCCCAAAAGTATTCCAAAACTGGAATTGCAAGTGTGCTTTAGTGGTGCTTCAGCTTGCTTGTTTTATTTGCAAGGCCTGACCCGCCTTGGAGTCATAGCAGCCCGTGTTCCCTGAGTCTACAAAAAATCATATCTTTTTGGCCTGGGACTGCTGCAGCAGAAGGCACCAAACACATCCTTGATGTGATCCCCAGTGGTCATGTTAGTCTAGAAAATGCAGAACCCTGTGGTAGGCCAAAAAATTCTGCCACTCTAATCGCAATATTGTTTTATTGAAATTCTTTATTTGAAAGTTGGATACACTGCACTTTTAGCTCTACTGAAAGACTGACTAGGTCTGAATTTTAGAAGTGCGCTAGTAGTTTAAATTAGACTATGTCCAAACACATCTTTGCTAATATACTTTAGCAATTAAAATAATTTTATAGATATGTACAGCCTCTACAAAACAATGGGTGGAAACCACACTTAGTCAACATCTTTCTAGTACAGTGATAAATATAAATCCCATGGGACAGGAACATGCAAAATGGAAATTTTCATAATAGAACCATAGAGCTGACAATATTAAAAATATAGGTAATTTTGCCCTAAAAAAGCCAGGACATAACTTGGAACTTTACGAAAAATTTTAAAGCATCCTTTAAGTACTGTTTTTTCCTGAATGTTACCGAATTTTGCAGGATCAGTTTTTTGAGTTGGTGTAAAGCTGTTAAAATATTAATGACATGAATAACCTGACACCACAATACATTTCACCAATCTAATATTGTAGGCATCAAGAGACAAAAAAATAAAAAAGTCAGTAACTTTGAGGGTAACATTTCTCCTTCTTCTGTGGACTATACTGGAAGGGATAACAACAGGTGAGTGCATGTTGAGACCCAGAGTCTTTTGTTGCAGGGTGGAAAGTTGATATAGCCTTCTAGACCATAGTCCTGTTATACGCTGAGGAGCCTGGCCCTCAAATTCATGAGAACTCTGTGCAGTGTAGGCATGTAGTTCATCCATCAGTACATGATTGTTTCCTACAGTATATTCTTGAGTACTTTATCCACTACTGTATTAAATTATTCACGTGGTGGGCTCCCAGTATTCCTCAGGGCGATTACTATGAACTAATAGACCTCACAGGAAGTTTTATCACTGTAAAGCCTGCATTTTTCTTGGTTCATTTTCATTCAGTTGTTTCTAGTTATGTTCCCTTGGACCTCTCTAAGCAAATCCTAGGTGTTTACACAATTCAATTGCTTGCAGACATATTACATCCTCTAGTAACAAGAGTCTGGCCAGTGGTACCCACTCTTATTTTTCACTCCTTCTTGATAATCTGCCTTCCTCATTGTATTCTTCTGTTGTGCTTCTTGACATGATAATAATTTGTAAAATGGTGGATTAACAGCTATTTTGAAATCACCTGCTTTAATATGTAAAATATAGGGACTAAGGACTAACTTTAAAATCTATTTCCATAAGTACATATTTTATCATCCAGCATCAAGGATGTTTTGAAAAACTGATGTTCTTAGTGAAAACACACTGAAAGTTGAAAGCTGAAGTCCCAGTTGGGAATACATGATCTACTGACTCCCTCTTATCATCGTCTGCTGCTATTAATTTTCTGAAACAAACCATATTGACAAGCATGTCCACAGGTTATTTAGCTGTGACCTGCCACTAGTTTTCAGTTTTTCATGCCAAATGAGAGCATACAATATGACTAGAAGTCCCTTGAAATATTGCAGAAAGTTGTTCTCTGAGGCAGATGCTTGTACTTGACTACCCTACATATTTCGGTCTTGTGTACTATGGAATTCCATTGATTCCTTCCTTCTTTTTAACAGCTTTATGAGATGAAAATTCAAACCAAAATTCAAATTCTTCCTGAGTAATGCAAAACAACAAAAATCTTAAAACTCTGAATACATAACTCTCAAGTGTACTGTAATTAATAGAAATATTTAGGAATAATTACATGTGATTTTCATTTTCTTTTAGTGTAAGCTTTTGTAAGCTACACAATTAAGTCTCTAACAGCACCTTCCAGCTTAGGACTTAGGTGAACATAAGAGGGATAATTTTATTACTTAAATCATTATAAAGATAAATTATTCCTTTTATTAGTAAGAAATATAGAATTTTTAAGGAAGCAGTGCAATGAGTTTTCACCTGTCTTAGAGTTCTCAATCCTTCCACCAAGTTTCAGTTTACAGCATTTAGTTATAATCCTTACTAATGTTTTGTCCCAGTGATTAAAAATGCACTGAAAATGAAGCAGGTGGATAATTAAAATCAGCCTAGATTTTCTGTATTACTAATTTGGATGCAAATTTTAATGAAAAAAATATCTCTATGGACAATGGAAGACATTCAAATCACACAGTTTTTAGACCTTCAGAACAGACATTTAAGTTAATATAAGTTGTACAGGTTGCCTGAAGAATAAATTGGGACTTTCAGCTATCAAAGACCTCAATTATTCTTTGGTGACGTGCAATGAAGAAAACTGATCTAACAGGTACTTCTGCTAAATCATTAATAAATAACTAATAATTCTAAGCTTCATATTTAGGATTATTTTATCAGTCTAAGATCAGTGTACATGACCTCCAGATGGTATAACTTGAAGTCAATTTGAGCAGTGCATTTAGTCACTGCTAAGGGCTGGGCATCAGAAGTCAAGAAACTTTAGGATTCTATGACCTTGGCAGGGCAACTCTTGAAGTACATACTAAGTTCTCACAATTTAGCGGGTCAAGGTCTATGGCAGTATGAGCTATCTTTTTAATCCACTTGCTGCATTCCTTTAAAGTTGATAAGAGTAGAAAAAGTTGAGAAGAAGACTTTAGCGCTGAGCCATAAAGAGGCATGAGACAAGAAACCTCTGATGCTCATCTCTACTGTGGCAGTACTTTCTGATGGAAGCATTTGCTGTTATCCATAATTTTAAACATCTCTCTTTCTTTCTTGAAACGCTTACTTTTTTTTTTTTTCTCTGAGACCCCCACTGTAGTTATACAAATAGTTAAACTAACCTTTTTTCAATTTTTCTGGCAAATATGTTGGCCATACTACTAGTTGCATATAGCCAAAATTAAAGCACCAAATGCCATTTAACCATGCACAAGAAATAAATTATTTGTGTCTAACTCCAATAAAAAAATATTATTTATGCTGTACTTTGGAAATTATGCGGTGACAGACTCATCATGTCTGTGGGCCCCATCTAACTAAATATCATTTAGCATGATTGAAAGAAGGGAAAAATGCCAAGTCAAAGCATCATTTTACAAAAACTTTAACAGCTTGCATTCCCTCCAATTAACTGAAAAGAGTAAGCCCACACACTGTTTTGTGCACCCACATCCATCAGTGAGCACCTGCTACCTGGTGGGGGCTTTTCCCACTTAGGTTTGCTGTCAAGGAGAAAGCTTGCAATGTTGAAAGGTTTTATGGGAACTACTGTCTTATTATTTTTCACTTTTGTTACAACAGTTGAAAATGGAATAAAGTAGTTGCTCTTAAAACCTTCCATAAAAGAATAGAATGACGCTTTACTAAAACCAGTTGATCTTTTCCAGTCTCTTGCAGCAGTTGCCTCAAAGGTGCACGCCAAAAAGTTGCCTGTAGATTATGGGACAGATTTCATGGAGGTGTTTCTAACTCACAAAAATATCAGTGATTTATAGCATTGAAATGTGCACATTCTTTAATAATCTATACTAATATTCCTCTAAGTATTCCTTCTTTCTTTCTCTCTTTCTTTCTTTCTTTCTTTCTTTCTTTCTTTCTTTCTTTCTTTCTTTTTCTGTGTCTCTCTTTCTGTGTCTCTCTTTCTCTCTCTTTCTCTCTCCTCTCTTTCTTTCTGTCTTTCTTTCTCTCTTTCTTTCCTTCCTTCTTTACATCTTTCCTTCTTTCTTCCCTTCTTCTTTCCACTACAGCTATTTGATAAATTTTGCTATCATATCAAGAACGCAAGACTACAGAACTACTGTATGCAGTACCAAAAATTCAGCATATAACAGTAACTAGTGGCACCTACGGACTTTGCTCTCTCAGATGCTTATGACCACATGTCACACTCCTTACCTCAGCCTCATGTCGGAAGACATATAACTTTGTTATAATAAGTCTTTTGGAGAGACAAGATTTACTGATTCAGCCAGGAGATGAGCAGAGTTCAAAGACTTTTTTACTTGTAACTCAGAGCATGAGAAAAGGTTCTGGCACTTACCTGAACCTCAGAGTTTAAACACACCCTAAATGACACAATTTGTTCCTACATATATGATGAATGTTGACCTCTGATGACTTTTGCAATAAATAGCAGCAAAAAATATATAACTCTCTCTGCTCTTACCTACTAGAGCAACAATATTTTCTCCCATCAAGATGACAGCTTTTAAAAGCATACCTCAAATGCTGCACTCATTTTTTAAAAAAGAGAAAAAGCAGAATTGAAGGAAGAAGATAAGAAAGTCTTTCTCAATACCTATTCAGACCTCCTGCATTTTGGAGTATAAACTGTCCTCAGATAATAAATAAATAAATAAATAAATCACAACCAATATAACTTCCATATTTGACTATTTAAAACAAACGAGCAAGATTAAACAAAACAAAACCAAAAAACTCCACACCTTTCTGAACAGCACACAGTGAACAAAATATGCTAAGAGGAAGCCCCTGTGATAGCCAGAATTGGTCTGTCTAGGTTACAGACTTAAAGTAGATATTGAATGTAGCTAATGTAGAATTGAGCTAGCTGTAGAAGATATGAAGAAGGCAAATCAACAAGAGGAAATACCTGAGAGCTAAAACCACTAAAGATCATGATTAAGTGCTGTAAGTGAGAATTTCAACCACATATTTGAGGGGTTTTATATATGTTGACTTCATGGGATGAAGCAGTTTTGCACTAGGAATTAGAAAAAAAAATTATACCATAAGAAGGTGTAAACAGCAGTCAGAACTGTTCATTCATGACTAGCTACTGTCACATTATGATGCATTATCTCCATTAGGGCAATGTGGGATGCTCCACCTGGCAGTCAACATTGTTGACTGAAGGACAATGCACATCTGTTCCTAGAATCTGTAACTGATGGACAGCATACATCTGTTCCCACCATCTGCAACTACACAGCATCTGGGGTTTTCAAAGTATCTGAGGATGAGCTCCATTGACTTATTAACTATGCAGCTCTTGTGGCATCTATGTAAAGCTGAACCAGGCATTTCACCATCACCCAAACCTTAATTCTATTATATAAAGAGAACAGGCCATGCCACATTGTGATTTCATACACCTAAGGTCTGGATAACCTTCTAGAAGTCTCTGCCTCTGTTGCCCACAGACAAAGCAAAAGACAACACTCTTCTGACTTAATTGTTTTGGTTATGTATGTGAAGTACACAGGATAAATGTGGCCTCTGTACTGTGCTCAATCAAGTCCAGCAACACAGAGTCTTTAAAATGCAATGAGGTATGAGGCTCCAGAGGGGTGTTGAAGAGGAGATGTTCTGGTCCACTCATTTAGGAAGAATTTTTCTACCAAACATTCACTTAAGGTCATCTGGAATGATGCTTTAGTGATGTAAATGTTTTTATATACACCAATAAATGAAATGTCCCAATGAGTCACAAGTTCTGTAGATTCTCACACTCATTAATTAGAAAATACGTCAGTTTGATGCATGAGAAGGTGAAATCCTATTTGATGTCACCACCCACCATCAGAAAAAATGAGAACTGAATATTCAAAGTTCAGATTTAAGTGTTAAGATTCAAAATATGTCTTAATTTAATTGCATTTCACATCTAAATAACATAAAAATTTTGTCTAACAACAGATCCTCTTGAATCATTTATGACTTTGTGTGTTACAACCCAGTTCTTGCACAGGTAAAGATACTGTGAATATGAATAAAGATTTATATATTAGGCCAAAAGAGCACAAAGAAAGACAAAGCTCATGAACCCTCTCCCAGACAGAATCTGAACAGCTGCAAACCATAGGCTATATCCATCTGATATTCTTGTTTCTATTAATTTGCAGAATAATGGTCCTCACTAGTACCAAACACTGATATTGTCCAAGGACAGGAAAAAAGTCAGTCAAGGAGTTAGGATCTAATTTGTGAAACAATGCAAGCAGTTGGAGACCTTACAGAGGGAAGGTGAGGTTCGTGGGGCCAGAGACATTAAATCAAGGCAAGTAGTATGTGTAGATCCAATTCCAAAGTGACCTTGCATTTAAGCATATATCTTCTTTTGCTCATGATTAATTATAAACATCAAACCTTTGTTGAGAGATGTGAATGATTTTGCAACAGGCTCTGTGGATTAGACCAGAAAGGACTTTTTTCCTTATTGTATCTATAGCCGTACTACAATCAAAATAGGGTGATAATAGGAAGATAATAAATTCAATATTATGATCAAAATCCAGTCCTTAGGTATGATCTTAGGTGTTTACATAACAGTCAGCATGCAAATAAAAAATTCCTGTACCATAGTTGAGAATCACAGAATCACGGAATACCTTGAGCTAAAAGGGACCCAAAAGGACCATTAAGCTCCTGGACCTGCACAGAACAACCCCAAAAATCACACCGTGTGTGTCAGAGTATTGTTCAAAAGCTTGTTGAACTCTGTCAGGCTTGGTGCTGTGACCACTTCCCTGGGGATCCTTTTCCAGTGCCCAACCAACTCTCTGAGTGAAGAACCTTTTTTTATTATCCAACCTGAACCCCCTGACACAAATTCCGGCCATTCTCTTGTGTTCTGTCCCTGGTCACCTGAGAGAAGAGATCAGAGCCTCTTCTTTCTTCCTCACTTCAGTCTTCATGAGGAAGTGTCCATCCTTGTAAGGAATCTCTAAGTTTCCTCTCTGTCTTCTCTTTCCTAGGCTGTGTTCATTAACAGTAGCAGCCATGCATTTGTATATGCCATGATTCCAACTTTTGTGTTCCAATCTTATAAACAAAAAGCAAACTCAGTAAAATGTGCAATTCTGCTTCACTAGAAACAAATTTGACAGAATTTTGTCCAGACTATCACTTATGTCTATCCACAGTAACAGGTTCTGAATAAGACATGGACAACTCAGAACATCTATTTCCACATCATTAATAACAGCTATAAATCACATATATCCATTTGTATTCTAGCAGAATATATGAGCTCCAATTCAAAAGACTGTGTGCATCAATAACTACATTGATTTATCAAGTATCAGAAAATTAAAATAATGCAAGTATTCTAAATGGTGTTGCACAAACCATCCTGCACAAACCATTTGTGACACTTTCTCTAACACCACCACTTCGGGAACTTTGTAATTATCTGAATCGCACCAAAAATTAAATGTCCAAATACCACTAATATATGACAATTTATGGCCTATTCCTTCATGGCAACTGATGTGTTGCATGTATTATACTTAATAAATCATATTAATAACCTATTCCTATTTTGCAGAATGACAGAGAGGTTAAGGTTGTTGCAGACCACTGTTGTAGCCCTGGTGTTTCAGCCTGTGATGTTTTCATTTCTAAAACTCAGTTCTCATGGAATTTTCTGTAAACAACAGAAGATGTTTTTGCTAATCCTATCTTGTTTTCATTCTTCTTTGGAAGTGGAGACAATTTGATGTCTCTCTGTGTTGGCCAATGTGATTGAATGGGTGTTACTGATAACAACAATCAGTTTAGCTCTAGCGACCTAGTATATACAGAGGTCAATTTTTTAATAAACTCAGTTTCAACCTTCTGACAAATTCTGGAGTCATGTGGTCTGATTTCATGTCCAACAGTGACACATTGCAGATCATCTAATCCAGTATATTCAAGGACCAAGTTGCCCAGGACCCTGACTAAAAAGGGTTTCAACATCTTTAAAGGTGGAAAGTATATACAAGCTCTCTAGGCTTGAGCACTGTCACAGAAAAACAAGTGTTTTCTTGTGTTCAGAAGGAATTTCATGTGTTTTGATTTATGATCATTTCCTCTTGCCCTTGTCACTGTGTTCCACTGGCTAAAGTCTAGCTGTCTTCTTCTTTTCCTCAAGTTACGTGTTTATACACATTGCTAAGATCCCCTGAGCCATCCTATCACCAGGCTGCCCAGTCTTAGCACTCTCAGACTCTCCTCATACGACAGAGGCTTCAGTCCCCTCCCTTAGCAGCCCTCCCCTAGATTCTCTACAGTATGTCCTTATCTCTCTTGTACAGGGAAGACCCAAACTGGACCAGTCACTCCACATGTGTTTTACCTGCACGGTGTGGAGGGGAAGACTCATCACCACCTTTGGTCTGCCGGCAGCGCTTCTCCTAATGTATCTGTTTGCCTTCGACATTGTTGGCTCATGGGCAGCCTGTTGCCCCCCAGGACCCCCAGGTCCTATTCTGCAGAACTGCTCTCCAGTCTGTGGGCCCACAGTATGTACTGGTGCATGGAGTTTTTCCTCCCCCATGCAGGACTGCTGAACTGCATAAGATTCCCATCTGCCCATTCCTTCAGCATGAGTAGCTCCCTCTGGATAACAGTACAAGCATATTGTCCATCAACCACTCCTCCCAGCTTTGTGTCCTCTGCAAACTTGCTGGCAGCAAACTTGATCCCATAATCATCCATTTCATTAATGAAGGTGTTAAACAGTATCAGAATTTATATTGAGCCCTGTGATACAAGTAGGTGTCTGTCAGCTGGTGACTGGCCTCCAGTGCCAGTGGTTTTAGAACTAGGTAGTTCAGTCAGTTTTCTCTCTACATCCCTGGCCACCCAACTTCCCAGAAAAGCCTATAACTTTAATAGGTTATGTTAACATTAATATACATTATATTTTGCTTTAATTTATTAGTGCTAAATAGCAAAACAATTTGCCTGCTGTCAACCACACAGAGTCTGCTCTGACAGATCATAGCTACCCAGACATGAAAGATCCCGAGTAAGTCCAGGGGATGAAAGATATTAATAACTGGTTATGTCTTCCACATATTTGAACTCATGCCATCACCCCAGCCATGGCAACACATAATTCTGGCTCATCTATGGTCAAGGAATCAAAATCAGAGGGTGCACTGTAGAAAGAAGTCTAGCAGCAAAAATTGCTCCCATGGTTACAGAAAAGGGATTGTTGTGCTGAGGTGGGACATTAACAATATTGCTCACCCAGAACAAATATATTTACCATAACTTATAGAAGTATAACAGTGGATAAAGTTGGCCAGCTATTTACTGAGCAAAATTCCAACAGGTCAATCTAGAAATTTGCTCTCAATCTAGAAATTTGATTTTTCCAAGTCTGAACAGATCACCTAATTCTCCCTATGAGTGCTACATGTGGTTGATTAACCTAAACTTAAAGTAGACATTTAAGATTGACTTTCTGATTGAAGTCAATTTCTGCGTACACCTTTTTGTCCAATGATTATAAAAAGTCCTTAGGTGACTAAGACTTCATAAAGGTAGACATAATGGAATCCACATTCTGAAAATGCTTGGAATGAGGAAAACAGAGACCTTTGGAAGTAGTGCACCTGTACAGATTCACAGAGAAAGAATTCTTAAAGAGAATAAATGGGTTATTTATGGACCTCAGTGATCAAGAGTGTGATGATGAAGGTGACAGTGACAGATGAAAAAGAGGAGGGTGAAAGCAGTCACAGGGCAGGACAGTAGATCACACATGGACTTGTAAAATTGAAACTGGCAGCAATCTAACAAGGAGATGTCAGAATTCCTCATCACCTTACCAAACCAAGCAGAGGGAGGCAAATCCAGAGTGAGAACTTAGGTCAAGATCTAAGAGTCACAGTCATTAAGCTTGTGAGTGGGTAAAACCAGTTTAAAAGGTACATATAAAATGTGATAATGAAATATTTATTAAGTTAATTAGCATCATCAGAGACAAACCATTCACTTTTTATGTATTTAACTAATCCATGTGAATGAAAAATGATTGAAAAAAAAAAAAAGTAGACTAAGGACAGCAAAAAGACATTCATGTTCCAGATGGATGTCAAATTAACCAGTCATCCTTTGATGACAATGCTTAAGAAACCTAAAAATGTAATAGTATGAAGGTTACAATGGGTAATTCAAGGGTAGGAAGTATTTGTTTCTGGCAGAAGTGCCCCAAATTGCCCCATTTGAGAGAGTTACAGACATGTTCCAGGAATTAATATTTAGAACTGAAAAGATTAATCTATTTTTTTCATGTTTTCTGTGATTTTTAAGATATTTGGTTTACTCTGCTAGATTAAGAGCTCCTCTCCTCACCCACAATATCAACATTCCCATGATAATATCAGCATCCCCATAATGCTGATATTCATATCTTTTAGAGAGTGAGTTCTTTGCAAATTTTCTCAAACCTACTTTCTCCTGAGGATTATGCCTATTCACGCAGGAATATTCGACTCTGAGTGGTCCCAGTCTTGCTGCTCCTGGATATTTGACTGGTTTCTATGTTATTTCAGTCTGTCTCTGAGTCTTAATATTTTGGCTTCTGTTTCCCTTCCACCTCAAGCAAATAAAGCATTGTCTTGACCTTAACTTTTTCTGGGAACTTTACCCCAGAGTATTGAAAAGATTCCTGGTTTGGGATGGATGATATTTTATGTTTTTTTCAGTTCCTTGGACTAGGAATCAAAGGAACTGCTCTATCTGTGAGATTACTTTGAGAAAGGCTAGAAAATAAGTTGTAAGAAAGTTATGTGTAAACTGCTTTGCATGGAAGTGGGAAAAGTGCAGAGGCAATACTGTTATGTTTTGCTTCATATTGTCCATTTTAAAAGTTTTCACTGTAAGCTTTTATCAATATAACCATAACCGTTTATCAATATAAGTAATTGTTTATATTGATAAAAAGACTACTCCTGTTTAAGATAACACAGTATTTGTCACTGTGTTAATAAAGAAACATTAATGAAATCCAATATTCTGTATCCAACAGTAGCCAACACTGTAGACTCCAGGGCAAATGACAAGTGCACTGATTTGTAACACTCTACACCTCAAGCAGAGATTTGTATTGCATGTTTCAAGTGTAATTCTATTATAACCAAAAATTTAAAGCACTGCATGCATATCCTACTTATTTGCTGAACTCACTACAAACTGTTTATTATTCTTAGAAAATTTTTTCATCATGGTAAGGAAGATGCCCCGAAGGGTTGAGGAGAATGAGTATACATATGTAGAACCCAGAAACATTCGATCTCATTAAGCAATGAAATTTGTCAGTGTAGCACAGGAATGAAAGAATATGACATTGCTAGTCTTATTTACACAAATGATTAGAAAGAGATAAAGTAGCTGACCCAGACAGCTAATAAATACAGCATTAAAAGCACAGCATTTTCTGCCTTATTTTTTCTGACCTACTTTTCTTTCCCATAATTGTCTTACGGTTATATCTGAAGTTCACATATTGGTTGCATCCATTACTCTGGCTTCCTAGTTATTTGTTAAATTTAGTAAGAATTTGTTTGATTAGCTTTAATTTAGCTCCTCTTGGGAGCCCTGAAGGACTGAGAAGGATAACCAAAGCCTTCAAGTAGGTCCTACACATGTACTCTATCTCATTAAGGAATGAAAAGTGCTGGGTTAGGGGAAGAAAGGAGAAAAAGGGTTATTCCTATTTACACTGATCTTTTCAAAAGCCGGGGAATGATTCTCTATGTTGTTAAATTGGTTTTATTCTGGTTTAACTATTTAAAGGTTACTAAATTCAACAAACTTTGGAGTTCATTTAAAACCAAGAGAGTTGGATACTTCTCAGTATATGAGGTTTGCATCCTGAATGAAATTTTTAAAAACGACTGTACAAATTCTTACTTTTTCACATCACTTTGTCATAATAAGAGTGCCTCACTAATGTGCATTTCAGATCTGGATCTTAAAAACATTAGGTGCTGGCCTTAAAAAACCTATACATTTATTTAAGAAACAGATACTATTTCAACCACTAGCAAAAAAAGGAAGCATTTGTTCCTCAGTCTGTTTACCTTAGTTAGCTAGGACTCTTGCAAGATTTAAAGCAGAAAGAAAATATTTCAAAATATTAAAATTTTATTTTTTGTTACCATTGTCAAACTGGAGTATGTGATTTATTAGATTTTTATGTACTCCTTGTGCAAAGTTGGCTATTTCCACGCTGTGTGCCAAGCTGTCCCTTCCAAACAGGTGAAGTCTTCTTCTACCAGTTCATAACATTTCTGTTGCACTTTTTAAAAGGAGCTTTAGTTATATTTGCAATTAAAGTAGTTGCCCTTGAGAAAAGCAAATTAATATGCATTCTTTTCAACATTATGATTATTTTCTTCTTTTTTTTTTACCAAGCTTTTTTCTACTTTCCCACCCTAACATAATTAGTTGGATAAACACATAGAGAGGTACAGCAGGAACACATTCCCTTTAACAATTTTTGTTCTTTAAAATGTAAGTATTTTATCTTCATTGAGAATTAAAAATAAAATTCCCACAATGCATTAACTTTCAAAAGTTAATAAGTCACCTAGATGCATATTCAGATAGAGGATTAGTTCCTAATAGGCCTCTACGTCACTGAACCTATGTCTGTCCTTAAGCAAGGACTGTCAAAATTACAGCTCCAGTATGCTGGAGATCACAGAATCATAGAATCATAGAATGATTTGAGTTGGAAGGGATCCTAAAGATCACCTGGTTCCAATGCCCCTGCCATGGGCAGGGACACCTTCCACCAGACCAGGTTGCTCAGAGCTCCATTCAATCTGCCCTTAAACACCTCCAGGGAGGGCATCCACAGCTCCTTTGAGTAACCTGTGACAGTGCCTCACCACCCCCACAGCAAAGAATTTTTTTCCTAACATCCAATCTGAACCGAAACACTGTCAGTTTAAAGCCATTCCCCCTTGTCCTATCATGACATGCCCATCCTAGTGGCCTCTCCTTTCATGCACAGGGACAGCTGTACAAACAACCGTGCTGGGTCTTCTGAACAGCTGCCTCACTTTATGAAAACATAAAGGCCAGAGATTTTAAAAATTAATTTTTATTTATGATGAAAAATTAGGTTCTCATTGTAATCTCTCAATAAAAACAGCTTTACCCATCTGCAAATTAATCATCACTTGTTGTGAAAGTGGCTATAAAAACCCAGAAGTTGATAATGTTGGGGTTTTTTATCCTACTCCATCCTTCCCCAGTGATGGACTTACTGGTTATAATGCTATCAGTTTATGAATGCATGACAGTCTTGCTGTATTCAGGAACACGCTGAAGGATTACAGAAGCATAAAATGAAATTTTCTTTAAAGGGAACCCAGTACCTGAAGCCAAGTCTAAATATCTCAACAGAAGGATGAGGATTTTTGCAGGCAACAGGGGAAACATCACCACTTAATGCCACCACTTTAGAGACTGGTCAGAGGAGATCAGACTGAGAAAAATGCCAAGGCAAGTGTCTAAACAAATGGAGAGACCTGTACTCAATGAAACCTGTACTAATGAAATAATTAATGAATGTAAAATTAGACACTTGTTTCAGCATGCAGTCAAAAAAGATGACAGGACCTTGTCCTTTAGGAACAGCAAAGAGAATAGCTTTCACAATTTCAAAGAATTCCCGACCAAGGTGTTGGGAAAGCCATAAAGCCTCATCAGAGCTATTGTTTTGAATCCTGGCCCTGTCTCCTTTCCCAAAAGGAGCCCACAGAGGGCTGGGATTAGTGCAAAGCAGCTGTCCAACAGTCAAGTGTTCTTCACACCCTGGTGGCCGGGGGCAGGATTTTTCCCTTAGTTACAACTTGACACTTATCCAGGTGTTGTTTTCTGCTGAGATATACTGAGATACTCTAACCTGTGCCTTCTACAGTTACTGTGAGGCAGCTTGTTTGTTAAAACAAACAAACAAAAAGGGGCACACTATAAAAACTGACCCTGCATCTGTACTGTATGATTACTATGATGTTTGAGACCTGATTTAGTGAAGGCTGCCTGTGCTTGACTAAGAAATGAGAACATTAAATTGGTTTTGTTTTAAAAAGGACATTGACTCCTTTTTTTTTTTTTTTTTTTTTCTTTTTTTTTTTTTCTATAGAAGTTGCATACCCTTGTCCTTACTACAGCCTGGCACTTACCATAATATCATCCCGTGCCATTAGTTTTGTTCCCTTTCCTCTCATACTCTTGTTCAATTATCCCTTTTGTACCTCTCATCTGTGGTCTCTGAGCCTCTAATACATGGCTGCACCAATTCCACCATCCCCAAGGCGAGTCAGGTTAAAGATTAATGAGTAGACTTTACACAGAGGCTTTACAAAGGTTACACATAATTACAAATTGGTCTTTTATGCAGTGGTGAATATGTGAAAGCTACCAAAAAAAAACAAAAAAACACGGAAAGGGAAAAAG
>WBMY01009726.1:126139-157187 GCA_013397315.1 Donacobius atricapilla | reverse complement strand
TGTATGGGATTTAAGTCAGCCATTTAAATCCCCCCCAAAAAACCCCCAAAAGTTATAAAGTTCTACCCTTTGTTTCAAAGATGGTGATAAAAACAAAAACACCATATGGTGGAAATTAGACTACATCTCAATCTCGCAACATCACTACCTCTTAATTCTCCTTTCAAGTTAAGTAAAATGTTTTGCACTAAGAAGATATAAGGCCAAAAAGGACTAAAATTATTGGTAACTCTTCAGCTAACTAAATTCTCATATTTGACCATTTGTTAAAGGAAAAAAATAATCAAAACGTTTCTCCTGTAGGAAAAAACCTTACAAGATTGCTTAGGCTAGCTGCTTGGTGAGAAAGACATATGCTGGATAATTATCTTACTCCTGTGTGTTCTTGTCTTACAGAAATACCTTAAAATGCAAACTTAGTATCTGAGACAACACTTTCATAAATGCAAGTTTAAATTTAGGTTTACAGAACCATGGTATCATACTAATGAAATAGTCTGATTTTAAGTCCTAAATTCCACAAAGTCCCATTTAAGTTAATGGAAACTACTTTGGAATCTGTCCTCAGGCACTACTTGCTTGCTCCCTTGTTTTAAATCTTTCAGTATAGTAGATAAATGGAGATTAATAATAAAAAAATTAAAAAGACAAAAACACAAAACCAACAACAAAATCCCCCTCCACCTTTCATATGGTGTTTTTAGTGTTTAAAAAATGGGCTACACCTGTGAGAAATGAACAAGAAATTTGATACTTTAGAATTTGCTTCCAATTCGGGATTGCAAGACAATGTTTTTAGAGGTTCTTTGTCTCTTAGTTTTCAGTTAAGCTTGGGGGTGACTGGAGCTCTATAGAAATACTGCAGATTTCAGTATCATTACTTTTCTCAGATCCTTGCTGGTGAAAGGACAAAACCTGATTATTCAAGAATACTTTTATGCAAAAAGTGACATCGTTCACTTGTGATACCACTTTTAAAGAGTAAGAGAATAACATAGAACTCATAAAACCACTGAAGTCCTGAAAGTAATTTAAGCCCAGATGCTTTATACATTTATTTGGATTTCTCTTTTAAGCATTTGCAATACAGGTGATCTGTTTTCTTCTGCTATTTTCTTTCTCTTTTGTCTTTTCTTTTGCCTGGGAGCAGCATCTCTCTATCCTTTATTCTAGTCGTATATGAATTTAACTCTTTCAGCAAGAGGCTGTTGAAAAGATAAAATCTAAAACTTTGCATTTGATCACTAAGAAACAGGAGTTCTTATTTGAAACACAAGATAAATTTTTGGATTTTATTGTCATTCCAATTATTAAATATAACACTTTAGCATTACATGGTCAGGGACCAGGTCCCTAAGTGATTAGATACACATTATGCAAAAAGCTAAACAATTTTTGGATTACTTCAAAAATTATAATTTATGATTATTAACTTGTAGCTCATGTGGTTTATGATTAATTTATTAAATGTGAATGTCAGAATCTGACACAGAGTTCAGATTTTTTTTTTTTTTCCACAAGTGAATTACTGCATCTCAACACAAACATTACCACTTACTGTTAAAAATTTTCCTTTCTGGAATTGTTCTTTTTATTCAATAATAACATACTTTTGTAGCTGATTACAAAATAAATTTAACATCACAATATTTTTGAGAAGGAAGCAAAAGTTGAGAACCAAAAGAAAGCACAACCACTCAGGCACTTACATGAGCAACGTTTTTCACTGCAAAACTTGTCTTAAGAGTGAGACAGCTTTATTTAAGCTTTTTTATTAGAGTGTTGAAACACTGCATGATATGTAAGATACTTCTACCTATATATGTAGTTTCTATCTCTTTTGTAGACAAAGTTGAGCCACTGCAAGGAAGGAAACAGTGCTCCAAAGGCGAAAAAAAATAGAAGACGCAAAGAAAAGAATCTTAGAGTGCTTAAGCTGGAGGAGGGTTAATTTTAAAATTTTTGATTTTTTGTATTTTTTTACTACAAAATTATTGCTTAGTATAAAAGGAGCCATGCTTTTAAAGCAACACACACCACCCTACCAGTAAGAGGGAGTCAAGTTCCCTTTTGCAGCATAACCAGAATCTCTTGATTTTTCTTTATATTTGACTTTGAAGTAAAACTTTTGAGAATGTATTTCTTTTCCTAGACATGAATAAGAATTTCTTCTTTTAAGAAGAGCACTGCTAGCAGGCTGAGGGAGGGAATTCTGCCCCTCTACTCATCCCTCTTGAGGCACATCTGCAGTGCTGTGTCCATTTCTGGGCTCCTTAGCACAGGACAGACAGGGAGCTCCTGGAGCAGGTCCAGTGGAGAGCTCCAGAGGTGAGTGAGGGACTGGAGCATCTCTCCTATGAGGAAAGGCAGAGGGAGCTGGGCCTGTTCAGCTTCAAGAAGAGATGACTGAGAGGGAATCTCATCAATATCTATCAGCATCTGAAGGCAGGGTGCCAAGAGGATGAAGCCAGGTTTCTTTTGGTGGTGCCAAGCAATAGGACAAGAGGCAATAGGGAGAAACTGCTGCACAGGAAGTTCCATCTGAGTATGAGGAAGAACTTCTTCACTGTGCAGGTGACCATGTGCTGAAAAAAATTTCCCACAGAGGTTGAGGAGTCTCCCTCATTGGAGATATTCAGGAACCATCTGGATTTAATCCCATGCCATGTGCTCTGGGATGGTCCTGCTTGAACAGGGAAGTTGGACCAGATGACCCCCTGTGGTCCCTTCCAACCTGATCCATTCTGCAATGGGTACAGGAGCAGGAACTAATGTCTGTGACTAGATTCTAAGTACTCTTTGTTGTGGTGTACCAAGTTAAGATTTGTCCTGCTGCCTTGGAGATGAAGAAAATATTTAAAGAAAAGATGAAAAGGAAGTAAAAAAGAAATTTGGTATTGGCTAGTGATAGATTCTGCTGTTCTTCCAAAGGCTATTTTAAAATTACAGAAATGTCTTATAGTTCCCATCATTAAAAGTTACAACACAATTCTTTCTCCCTGGACCTGCAGAGCTGAATCTTAGTCTCACAAACAGATCCACATTGGCTTCAGTGAATCAACTGGTAGGTTTGATACAAACACAGACATATATATTCATATAAAATCATGTAATTATCGATGTGCATAACAATTTGCAGGACAGGCACTTCATGTTTATGTCTGACTTGCTTTAATTACATTAAGCACAGCTAAAAATTCTTGTCCTTCTGCCAGGCTGCCACACTTTTAACTCTGTATGAAGCTTCTAGGAAGGAAAATAAACCTGTGTGCAATCTTTCACATTCATGGATTCCTTCTATTGTTTATTTTACTTCCGTCTAAGCTTGAAGTTAACAGGTACTTCAGTTATCAATATGAAAACAGAGCATTTTGTATAGATTACAGCTTGCATGAAAGCAAAGGACAGCACAGCATGCTTGCTGGTGCAAAGTAGGAGAGTAGAGGCATAAATCTCATCTTTTTATTGTGAACAAATCGTTCTGCTGGCACTTTCAGTGTGTATGAGAGGCAGGTTTGAACATCCAGCTGCATTTTCCACTCTGGCTTTTGGAGGCAGAGTGTAGAAACTGGAAATGTTTTGACTCATAAGCAGCATACTGAAAAATATTTTGAGAAAATGCGGAAAAAACGAATATAACATATTCCAAAGGGAACAGTCAAAATTACTGACAAAGCAATCTCATTGCATGACTGTGGCTTCTACTGCTGTGTTAAGGCTTCTCTTTTTGTCAGTGCCCACACCTGGGTAGCTACAAATCCATGGCAATGTTACACTCATACATCAGTATGCCTGAGTATTAAAGATATTATTGTAAGCCAGTAGCATGGGCTGCAAAGGACTCGTGAGATAGTGACTGTGCTACATTTCCTTTAAACTGTGCTCTATTGATTTGCTGGTTTTTCCTGCTGAGTGTGTTGTATCTTGATGGCTTGCATATCACCAATCAAGTGATGTAGAAAATAGAATTTAGATTATTTGTTTTATTCAATTATAGATCCATTTAACTTATACTAAATTTGCTTCAGTTTTCAGATGGCTATAGCACAAGAACTGTGAACTATACCAGATGGGTTTACTGCTACTGAAAAAAAAAATTAAACAGCCACATTGAAGCCTTTTTTCATCTGAATTTTCTCAAAGTCTGTTATTTGGTGACTTGAATTTCATGACAATTGTCTCACTAGGTGACACACAGAAGTGTCCTTAAACCTTGGGCCTAGGGTTACCACTGCACTCATATATGTATCCACCAGCAAGAAATTTAAACTGAACAAAATAATAGATTTTGAAGGATGGCAGAAGCAGTATGGTAAGTAGCACTACCTTTAACTCGATGGCATGTGTTTTATTCAGGTTATGTTCTAAAAAACTTGGCAGCTAATGGTATCCTCCATTAATATAAAATAATATCTTCTATCATTTCCTTCTACCTTTTATGTTGTTCTTTTTATCCCAAAACCACTTTGTTGTTCTCTGAAAATATAAATACAGGAAAAAAATGACAGCTATTCTGCATGGCAGCAATCTGAAGAGAATTTGAGTATATTTGATGCTAGATGGATTTCTGAAATATACAATATAAGTATTTCATGAACACTGCATTTGTAGCAACAGAAAAAACATGCAACATATGGCCATTTACCTTAGTGCTACAGTGCTATGCTTGACCTGAATGGTCAGGGTTTAAAAACTTATGCAGCCAAGCTGAATAAAGTGATATGCTCGTACCCCTAAAGGATATGCTAAATGAACTGGGTTAAACCAAACACCCAACATTTCATCTCCAACAAGGGCCAGCAACAGATGCCAATGGAAAGGAGTAAAATAGGTCAAGCATACAATGATGCTCCCTCAGTCTCCAGCAACATGTGGCTCTTGGCTTTCCTAAACCAGAAATGTCATTTTGAGGTGGTGTTTGGGGCCAGATTATTAAGAAAAGGGGGGCTGAGGGGAAGAAAAAGTCTTTAAAATTGAATGTTTCTACTGTAAAACATCTATAATAAATTTCTAAAATACTACTCTATTTCAGTTTTCTTGTAGATTGTTTACTACCAAAAAAATCCTACAGGAGCTTTTAATATTTAGTGTTAATTGAGGGTGGGTAGGTGTTGAAATTATGCAGAAATACTGAATGTTTTCATTAAGTTATGAAACCTCTATGATATAGCTCACAGTATCTCAAGAAAAATTGCTCCCTTGTAAGTTGGTTACTATTCACATGTACTGATGTACTTACTCTTGTGGGCTATTGAGGATTGAAAAAATTATTGAAAAAATTTCTGAAATGCCACAGATGTCCCAGTTCAGAGCACCAGAGCCACAAAGCATTTAACAGGGGAAACAATCCCAACCAACCAAAGAAACCCACAACAAAGCAAGCAAACAAAAGGCTTACCAAGGAGCAAAATGAAAATAAGGCAGAATGGTGGTTATACTATCATTTTACCCTTCTACCCAGTGCTTACTTCCCCTCACACTCTACTTCTTCCCTGAAATTTTATTCTGTGTTACAACTTGATCACTGAAAACTCACCTAAGGGGAAGTGGTCTCAACCTAGAACCAGCTTCTTGGAGACATACCCCCACAAAGGCATCCCGGGGAACATTAATAGATGGGTGGATATATGGTACATGTAGGATGAAGAAGAAATCACAGTACCTTTAATGATAATCCATAGGGCTTACCTGGAAACAGATCTAACTGACAGGAGCTATGTTCAGTTGAGATCACAATTATGAAAAAGCCATTTAAAAGTACATAACCTGACACAGAAGTTCATCACATTCTGAATAATAAATTTGATATATTACCAAAAAATTAATTGTGGTATATATTCAATGAATTAAAAATGGCTGATAATCATCACCTAATAGGAATATTTTTAGTCACATCTCACCATGATCTCTTCTTGCCTCCATACTAGTCAATATTGTTATCAATGATTTGGAAGAAAATATCATTAATAGTAAGGTCTACAGATTGCACAAAACCAGTAAAGTGGTAAATTAGGAAAAGGACAAGTCAGTTTGACAGAGCAATCAAGTTCACTTAGAAGGATGAGACCATCTGAGCATCATGCTTTCTAAAACAATTGAATTTAAGGACAAGCATCAGTGAAAATGAAATTTAAGTCAGAGTTGAAGGAAGGAATGGTTTTTGAAAAAGTGCTCGTTTTGAAGTGATAAATAGTGTTTCCAACATGACCTCCTGGTAAAAAAAAAAGGCCAAGCTGTATTCAGAAATATTCAGCCCAGCATATTCAGAAATAAAAAAATAATACTGAGAGGAAGCACAAACTATTTATTCCACTGTATATAACCAATAATAATATAAATAAAACAGAAAAAAAAGATAAAAACTCTGTTGTCTGCAAAAGAGGATCTTTATAAATTGGAAATGTTCAGTGAAGATGTAGAAGAGCTACCTAAGACCTGGAAAAACTCACTTTTCTTAGGATCCTAGAGCTGTTAATGTATGTGGGAAACATTATGAGTTGGTTTGATCACTCTGCATGTCAGGGAAAAAATTCTGGCTAGCAAACAATGATAAAAAATCTTTCACTAGTTTAAAAATTAATCTAGACAAATTTAGAGTAGTAATAAGTGATTTAAAACAAATAAAGCTATCAATTGGTAGAAGAATTTATTTTGCAACATGGTGGAACCTCTGTTACTTAAAGGCCCTACCTCCTGTAAAATATATTCTTCATTCCACCCAAACTTGTAGATTCAGGAAGAAGTATTTATAGAAAAGGTCCTCATTTCTACATGAGTGATCTAAGATGTTGTTATAGATGAAAAAAGTAAAAAGAGAGAAAAAAGGTGCATACAATGAACTAAGAAGAAAGTACCTTCCTTGAAATATAAAATAAGATTACCTCACTAATGCTGATGAGGTACACCAGGATAACCATTTAAACATTTCTCAACTTTTTACACCTTAGTATTCATCTCTGCAGTTCTAAACAAGGCTAGTAGCAGAGGGAGTAGCTTTAAGCACAACCTGGCCACAGAAGGAGAGAAAGGGACTCATTTGTTGGAAAATGGATTGCTGTATAATTTTGGACAAGTTTTCTGCTGTTGAGGCACTGAGAAAATAGATGTCCAGTCACTTGCAGTTGATGACCCTCAGCCAGCAGTGTAAGTGAAAAGCAAGTGACACAGGTCAGAGCACAAGGGGAAAGAATCATGTGCAGGATTGTGTCTACACAGGGCTGCTGTAGGGTTGGATAAACATTTTGTGCAGTATGTACAGCATTGTCACTTCTGTGAACTTCATCCTAAACACACTGAGCTCAGCTAAGCAAGAGAAAATATACACTGGTATTGAAATGGTCCCCACAAGAGGTGGGCCCCTACAAGACGTGTAGCAATGCCCACCTGTAATAGGTGAGCAGCTCCTGATGGTCTGGTCTTCTCAATCAGTCATCAATTAAAAGTGACACCATCACAAAGACAAGCCATAGTCTTGTGTATCTCACGTATCCCTCAACTTCCACACTGATGCCATGTTTCTGGTTACGACTTGTGAGAGCGTGTAAATACTTTCATATTCATATTCCACAGACAGATTAAATCATTTAATTGTGCGAACGTTATCTTGTTTCCTTTTATTTTTTAAATCAGAGTATCATGCCCAGATATAGGCAATCTAATGATCTCTAGGGTTTTATTTTGATGTTATTGTCTCCAAATCAAGAAGATTTGGGCTATTCACATAGTAGTCTGCAAGAGTATTACAACTGGATTATCTTTGATGATATTTACTTAATATACCCAGTACGGGTCATAAGCTCATAGTAAGAAAGCAACCTGACTCCACATCTTACTTCAGACAGCAGAACCTTGCATACTCCGAGCGGCACTGTGGGTTTGCATTAAACTGAAGGCCGTGTATCAGCCAATCAATGTTTCCAGCAGCTGCTAATTAACACCATTCCAGATTGGACTGTGTTAGTGCCACAGGACAGCCTGTTTGTGTGACAGGAATGTGTTCCCAACACAAGAGCAGATTCTGCCTGTTTTCTAAGTATTTGACCATCAGTGTACCCATGGCAAATAAAGCCAGGTGAAGCTCTGTCCTGTTTATAGCTGCAATATATAAAGGTCAAGGAGGAAAAGTCTTAGAGAAACCAGTTTGCTCATAACTGGACAAATACTTCTCAAAGCAGCTGTTTTAGACAGACAATAAAACTCTCTGAGCATGACCCCATCTCTAAATGCCATAATACTTTTGAGAATACTGCTCCAAGTCCTGACCTAGTATATATTGAGGCAGCTACCTTGCTGCCTCTGACCTTCCTAGAGTATGTAAAGCTTTTTAAGCCTGCTAGTGACTATTAGTGTCATAACATGGAGGGAAAGAAATTTTTGCCAGACACTCAGATAAATATGTCTTTATTTTTAGGACCAAGAAAAAGCACTTTCATTAACAGCATCCTCCCGGGGGTTTTCAGCCCGGTCGGAGTACATGCTCAGCACCCAGAAAGGGAGTGTCTTCCATGAGTGTGAGCCTGCAACTCAACTTCACAGGTCTCCCAGCAGAGCAATTGCTAATACATGTTGTCTCTTTGTGCCATGTAAATGCACACTCGCCCTTTCACTCCATTTTTCTGAGTTTAGCTTTTATTTCAGAGACACATAAAGGCCATCACTGGTAAGAGAGTTTATAATGGAGTAATAGAAAATATCCTTGATCCATCACATAATTTCTATATGTGACTACTGAGGCTTTCTAGGTGGTCTCTCCTTTTAGCAAAAACCTGCCTTGAGTATCTCACTGGTATCTTTGGTAACACAATGTGAAAAACGGTGTCTGCCTCTATAACACAATAAAATTGACCTATAGCTCAGTCTGTTTCTGCTAGCTGAAGGTTATTTTGCTTTGACATATCCTTGCAGTCTCCTCTGCTTTAATTAATAATGTTGCTGCCATGTATTATGAAAGTCACTCTTTTGCGCATGCTGGTATCTTTCCAAATTAGGCATTTTAGAATTTAAGTCTTAAGAAATACATGCAGTATTTTCAATCAAAAGTCCAATATTTTTACATGCACAAGAGCTGAAAGATTTTTTTTCATGCAAGTGGTTGTAGTCTTATGCTTTTATTATTTCTGCTTGAGCAGAAAGCAATAAATATGTCTTGAGACAAGGGAGAATGTTAATAAAATACTGTCCTTTCCTCTTTGTGCTAGAACCTGTTTTAAAACCAGCTTGTCTTTCATGAACAAATTAATTGGATTAGCTCTGCTTCAGCCACAAAGGCCAACACTCTGTGTCACAAGCATATTCGGATAATGAACCATCACTGCACTGGTATAGTAGGGGACGGATCCTGAAATTGTATTCAAACAAGTATCATTACTAACATTAACATTACAATTCGGTTTGTCAGACACAAATAAGAAGACACACAAAATTTAAAAAGTCCCTGCACAAGTGAAATAATGATTGAAATAAAAAAACCCACCCGGTATGGTGAATGAGGGTATAGAAGGGAGGCTTATCCTACATAAGCCAGCTGGGGAAGGTCCTCACTGTCAAAAGATATTAAAATAGTATCCATAGAGATATTGTCAATGAAAATCTCACCCTGGTTTGAGAAGACATCAACAAAAGGAATAAGACTTTATAAAAAAAGTACGACTACTTTCCTGAGGTAGAAATCAGACTGCATTCTTGGAAAAATATTTTTTTTATTTTGAAGAGAACAAAATAGCCATCTATTTATTCTACTCCCCTTCATCTCAATAATAAAATTTTAAGCTGAAACTATTACGCAGTTAGTTTTTACCCAACATTGCTCATTTTTTGTGTATGTAGATGTCTTTACCCATCTCATAATGGTATGCACTCCAACCTCTAGTCTTCACACCTTTCATTGATCCTTATTCATGTTTTATAAAAATAACTTTGGGGGGATTCCGAGTGTTTGTGAAATATCTCATCTCAGAAAGGGTGTCTGTCTGCTACTATAACAAATAATTGAATAAGAAATAGTATAGTCATGCAGGAACCTAATCTATGAAATTGAAATGGCTGTCGTTTATGCAAAAAATAAACTTCTCCTTTAAAAATTAAAGTGATCTTTTGTTTCTGTTGCTGGCATTCTAGGGCTGGCTATTGATACTGAAAGACCTATAAAGGACTACTTTCTAGGACATTATGTTATGTCCTATATGGACCATTTATCACACAATCTTTTGTGATGATTTGCTTAAATGTTCAATAATCATAACGCTTAATAAGAAACAACTGGAATTTGTTCTGAATTGAGTTCCCAGTAAATTTTTTTGGAGAGGACTGACTTGGCCCTTAACGGTCAATGAAAAATTGCCTGTGAATCAGACCATAAGGACAAATGTCCTCTCCAAAACATACAGAACATCTAATCATGGCAGACTTTCTGTTGTTCGAGAAGTTGATTTCACAGTGTTATTACTAGCAGTTATTGCTATTTTACTTTCTCCCATTACAGAATGGCAGCAGCTTAAAGTAAAACCATAACTTCTCATTCTGGGTGTTGTACAAACATCCACCAAGAAGTAATAAAGGTTCCAAGAAACTTCCAGCTGCAGATTAAGGAGGAGAATTTATCACTAGTCATCACTTCCTGAAATTATTGATTTGCAGCTCCTGCTAGGTGGGAGGGAGGCTGTGACACTTACACCTGGCCTGAATAACTATTCATGCAGGGTACCATGTATGGTGGAGGGTACTGTAACATAGGCTTCTGCATCCAAAGGAATAGCTCCACAGATGTCTAGAGCTGGGCCTGGAAGATTAGGCATTCTTTAAAGAATCTTTCTATGTAGTTGCAACCTGAGGCTTGCAAACTCTTTTTTTCTTCTTCCTTCCTCCTATATTGTTTGTGAACAAAGTATGGGTGATGAATTTCTAGCATCTGTATATATCCACTTGTAGAATCTAGATACACCTTTCAGTTATGAGAGGCATAAATCCTTATTAACTATTAACTACTGTTATAGGTAGCATAGAATTATTCAAGCAATAAAAGAGTTTATTTTTTCCCTTGGTTAGTTGTAAATGAGCCTAGAGGGAGCCCAGGAGCTCCAAGTTAAGCTCATTTCATACTTGTAGCAATAGCTTTAAAACCTAATCCTGGATATGTTTATACATTTTTAATAGGACCCCAATTTTACATACAGTATCCTCCAGTGGCTTCAGCTGCTATAGAATTCTCCTGAACAGTTTTTTACTGTTAGGCTCAGCAGGTTCAATGCTTGATTATCTTTCCTCCAGTTCGATATCTTCTCTTTTCCCTTTGCTATACACTGACAAGGGGACTATATGCAGGTTCTCTGTGGAAGATGCCTTGTACGTGAACATGCAAGCAATGTGGAATCGATCTGGCTGAATCCAATATTCAAGGAATTTAATTGAATTATTGAAATTCAGGGCTGAACCCCTGGAACATTGATCCTGTATTGTCAGCCTCAAAACCAAGGTGCACTGGCTGTTTGATAATGTGTTCATATGGTTTGCAGTAGAAGGGAGGTGAATCAAAGCAGTGACAGTATCGCTAACTGACAGAAAACAGGGGAAATGATGCTGAATACATTTAAAAATAGATCAGTATAGACTGATCTGATTGAACAATTCTGGCAATGTATTGTGCTGGCATGGCTGCTGACTTACCAGTTTAAGAGTAGGATCAGGATTCATGGTAGCTGGAAAGCTGGAGAGGCCTGTTGCTGCAGCAATGCATTTAACTTCAAGACAGAGAATGTTTGCTCATCTGTTTTCCTTGCCAGAAGCTAGAAACTAGTGCTGCATCTGCCAAGTGAAACAAAGCAGGATTAAAAGAGAAATTAAATGACAAAATAATACCTACAAAAAAAGGTAAAAAATAAAAATCCAAATAAATAGCTTTCATTTATACTGATATAAGTGTAAATGCTTTGCTTATTTTCCTCAGATATTAAAAAGATCATTGAGAATTTGAGGCTCGGATCAACTAAAAGAAAAAAGAGAGAATGAGATAGGAGTTTAAAAACATTAATATAAATTAATACTCAGCCTTTACCATCTCTACTGAGACCTAACTCACATTCTTCCTCAAGTACAGCTGCTGGAAAAAAGAGACAAAGCAGAGACAGCTGCAGGTCTGTTCTGCCCCATTGCATGTTGTTTCTTCCATCATTCTTTCTTACCAATTCTCCTGCTTCATTGAATTTATCATTGCCTGCTTCCCTTGAAACAGGACCTGAGAACACATGCCTGAGTTGGATTGCATGGCTGTTGATTTAGTTGCCGCAAGAGAAGGGCAGTCTTATGGCCTTTCTGCAGCCTTATTGCTTTTGGGGGGAATAGGCAATAGATGGTCCTTTCTTCTATCACCATGATGTTCTGAAGCCTTAAGCCTGCCTGCCTTCCTTCCTTCCTTCCTTCCTTCCTTCCTTCCTTCCTTCCTTCCCGCCTTCCTTCCTTCCCTCTTTCCTGTCCTCCTTCCTGTCCTCAGCTTGGCAGCTGTATGTCAGTGGCAATATCAACAACTCCAGGCCTTCAGGGCTGATTCCTCCAAGGGACTTAATGCTCTCTATCCCTGTGGAGTCAAGGGGCTCTATGGGGCTAATCCCACTGTGCATGTATTCTCTGTAATCAGACTACTCATGGGCGTTAGTGTCGTGGGGTATGTGCANATATATATATATACTAAGGTCAAGGTTTTGAGGAATAGGGTGAAATCAAGGAGACAAAAGTAGGTGCTTAGCACCCTTTACCCTCAGAAACCACCTTTCACTTCTCACCTAATCAAGGGTGTATGTGGATGTATACAAAGGGAAAATTACTCTAAAGCCAGAAGAAATCCTTGTCTCTGAAGTCTTTGTGTTATAAACCTGAAGCCAAAAGTCAAGTAATTACACTCTCTCCATTAGAATGACTCTCCATGTAATATGAGAGGTAATATCAGGTCAGAGTCCCTCTCTCCACGCCCTGAAACTGCCCATCATGCAGATCCCCCTTTCCACCCGAAAGTCTAGAAGATATAAAAACTCCACTGTTATTTTACAGCATGAATTGCTCTGTATTTGTTGGGATATTGGGATTGTCACTGCTTTTCAAGCAACACTACAAGCAAGAGGGTATTTTAAAATCCATTTACTCCAAAATGCATTCCCAAAATTTTCAGTTTTCATCCTTCTTGGTTTGTTTGTCTGCTTCATTCTAACCTAATCATATTTTACTTCTGTGAATTCAAAATAATAAATAATTTATTAGAAAAATTACTCTCTGTAAGGGCTGACATAACAGAAGACAGAAGCGATGTTGAAAATGATTTAAAATAAATAATCACTGCTGTGTCAGGGGACACTACCTTCAGTCCTGGCAAAGCATTTGCTATCTTGAAATGATTAATATTATGCCTATTTAAAAGCAGGTAGCAGTTTTGGCAGCAAGAATGTAGAAAAAGCCTTCTAAATGGTAAAACACTTAGTTTTTAAAACTCACAGGGCACGTCTACACTAGTGTATGAAATGAGTCAGTCTATTCTCTGGCCATGAAGGGAAGTGACAACACAAAGTCAGCATCCCCACAGCTAGGAAGGTTTCTTCCTGCAAATGGAATGGTTCCTCTGTCCTTCGCCATCAGGGCTGCTCCACATCATACCCACAGCTATGTTCATAATCAAGGAATGTGTCAGGGCACATATTAATAGTGGAATCAGGTCCAGGAAGTAGAAACAGGACTTGTGTCCTTCTTTCAGCTCATGGGAACTTCAAAGCCTCTTATTCTTACCCAGGTAAATAAATCAAGTGACCCCCTGCAACACAGGCATTCCTGCAGTTCTGGGGAAAAAGAGCTTTGGTTTCAAAGTATTTGCATTAAAACAAAACAAAACCAAACACGCAAGCAAGCAATCAAAGAAATAATAAAAAAAAAAAATCACCCAACAAACAAAATCCCAAGCAACAAAAACCTCCCAACAACCTTTAAGTAATTCCTGGTTTTCCACATAGCTCTTTGGAAGGTAGGGTTATACTTTTTATGGAAATAAGTTTTATTGAATAAAAGCCACTAATGAACCTCAGTATCTCTTTTTCCACTAAGGAAAAGAGCTACAGCTCAGTGAAATCAGTGGAAACACTCCTGAGGAACTTAACAAGAAATGGATCCAACCCTTTTGATCTTTTTCTTCCCCTGCAGTGTTTTTCTGTTGGTTCCTCTTTCTCTTTTTCACTATTATCCAATTACCATCTTTATTAAATAAATCAAATACTAGCATATGGTCAGTGCATTTGAGAAAATCCAGAAAAATACACACAGAAGCTAACACACGTGGATTCAGAAAAATTAAATACGTTGATTTATAAAAGTTACTTTGCTGACATCTCAGTAACTTTCTATTTAGAAGAGATTTTGCTTTTGGAGAATGCACTAAAACATTTCCTGCATGTCTAGAATTTCTTTGATCTATGTGGAACCCATTATTGTAGTCGACATACAGGAATTCTGGGGCATCTCTAATACATCAGAATAATCATGTAGATCCTCACTGGGGGGAAAAAAAAAAAGACATTCTGAGAAAAATTTTGGACTGTGACAGTGCTATAGCAATACACTGTTTATTTGCACAAATACAATTTTTTTTATTACACTCCAGGAGCGAAAAGAGGAGAAGAAGCAAAAATATCTTTGTTTTAACTTCATTGGTCTCAAGCACTGGTTGCCTCAAAGGAAAATGAATTCCCTTTCCCTCTTTTGTGCCACAGCACAGAGGGAAATTACTAGGAATGTGAATCATTCCTGTACTGCTTTTGCTGAAATAAGAGTGCTACTGCAGGGGAGCCTGGACCGAACAGAGCTATGTGGAATATTCAAAGCAAAATTTAAAACACACAGGACACACACACCATTGCGGCTCCTGGGACTATAGAGGAATTTAGTGCTCTCTGCTAAACCTGATATATTCATCAGCACTTTATCAGCACTCAGATTGTTTTCAGCACTTCTGCATGCCAAGGAGAGCTTCAGCATATTGTGTTGTGAAGTGCTTGTGTCTTCAGTGACTGATTCAGATTGCATGCTCAGAAGAAACCACCTGGATTTCATGTGCTTAGATATTTAACGGGTTGATATTGATAGAAGACATCAAGTATTGACCTGGCAGGCATCTGACAAAGAGCCTTCCAGAGTGATTCCCAACTTCTGGACTTCTCTGCATATCCTACCCAGATCCAGACTCCTTGCTTGACAGCCCTCCTGATCCCCCTCAACACTGAGCAGAACTGGATTTACAGATTAAAAAAGAGCAACAGCAAAGTCTTCCTGGGTTCCCAGACAAGAAAATATCTTTCCCCTCAAAGAAGTAATACCGGATTATGAAAGCAGTTTGGTGTCAGAGTTGCTAAGGCCAGGGCCACTTGCAGGAGAAGGGGATCCAGGAGATTGGGCGGTGGCAGGGCAGGCACGAGGCCGTGTCCTGCCCAGCATGATCACAGAGCAGCAGTGCCTCAGCCAGGCCAGCAAAGT
This sequence comes from Donacobius atricapilla, assembly GCA_013397315.1. Classification (NCBI taxonomy): domain Eukaryota; kingdom Metazoa; phylum Chordata; class Aves; order Passeriformes; family Mimidae; genus Donacobius; species Donacobius atricapilla. Next base: position 141,689 of record WBMY01009726.1, on the reverse strand, counting down.
GGGAACATGGACAGACAAACACTGAGAGCTGGTCCTCAGGCCATGGAGCTGGCCCTCAGACCTGGATAGGAGTGATGCCCACGGGGCCTGGGGAATTAGCTTAGGCAGGTAAAACAGCATAGAGGGAGATCTACACACAAATATAACAGTCACACATGTGACTGATGTGAACATAGCAAACTATAGTGAAAATTTCCCACTGAATAATTTCTTTAGCATTTTTATCCTTTCTGTTCCTTAGTCTTCTGCAAGTTTCCATCTCGTTGCTCATTGTTTGCTGCTTTGTCCAGGTAAATATTACTTTGATTTCAAAAACAAATATTACTTAGATTTTCAATGAGGTCTATATGCATAAGGACAAAGAAGGTCTTAGTAAAACCATTTCTTTTTTGGCTTCATTTTCCCAACTTCAACATGAATTCTCTTGCTCTGGGACACTTTTCCATCTCCAGCTTTCTTTCATCATAATCAATCTCATTATCACTGATAATGATAACATTAAGCATTTAAACTAATTTGGGTTTTCTGCCACCACTACTTCTATTATAAGATTTTTGTAGAACTTGTTTTTTCAATTTTGATATCACATTTATTATGTCCTATTTAGGACAAAATTGTCCCTTACCTTCAATAGGCATTCTTTTACTTTTATATGCTTTTATCATATCTTCATACAAACAGACCAAATGAACTCTTGGATTTTATTTCATTACATTAAAAATTTTGATAACATTTGCCTCAAAATGGGCTTTCTGCTCCTACAGCACTACTATTAGCTCTTTTTCTCTCTCCACCTGCTCCATTAGGAGTTTAACTTGTTGAGATTTTATGACTGGAATTCTAAACTCCATACCAGATAATGTCTCAACAGTGCAACTTATAATTAATACTTAATGCTTTCGTTTTGCAGAGGCCTCACTGGATACATCTGAGAATTGTATTTCCATTTTTTACTGCTACATGCACTTAGGTGGTGCATAATAATTCTTTGACTGACTAATACCCCTAAGTCTTCCTGTTTCAAACAGTGGGCCTTCTGATAGAAGAAATTCTCATTGCTCCCTATGTTCATTACCTCGCATTTCAAACTAATTAAATCACATACCTTGTCCCAGTTCTAAAGCCTATCCATTTCTTCCCATGTGATATTCTGACCATCTTCCATATTGCCAATGTCTGCTACATCTGTATTTCTTGAAAAAAATATTGACGCTTTCCTATATCTTGTATTCAAGATTTTACTGATATTTTCCATAACATTGGGTCAGATTCTGATTCTTGAGGAATTACAACCAATGATTTATTTTTACTTTAGAATAAATTTTTATTGTTCATACACTTTGATGTTGTGCTAATCTACCTTTTATTGGCAATATGCAATTTTGTTCCATGCACATTGAGTCCAAGTATATTAAGTGCTAAAACAACCTCTTTAGACCAGGTCTGTTCACTTAGATGCAATCCACTTGCTAATTCAAAGGCCATTCTCTTTTTCATTCCTCTCCATACATTTAAATATAATACAAAAGGTGTCCTTAATCTTCATATACAACTAATGTAAGGTTAGCAGATTTTATTGGGCCATTTCTAGTGCCTTGCTCAGAGCAAGTATGGCTTGGCTCTAGCTGTATCTTTGCCACAAGATAGTCACTGCTTCCAGCTTCTTCTGGAATTTGTCTGCTATTCTCTCTCCTGAGTAGTCCCTGGTCCATGCCTGAGGGGTTCAGTTGTCTCAGCAGGATACACTGAACACCAAGGCGTCCCCTAAAGGCAGCCCCAGCAGTGCCAGGCTTTCTAAGGGGAGCCATGCGTGAGCAGGTCTTGCTGCTTCATTCAGGGATTAGGATTTCCAAAGAGGCTCAGCAGCCCTTATTACTCTAGACTGAATCTCCTAGGAAACAGCAAACTGAAGCTGTATTATCTTTTCCCTGAAGCCTGCCGATCTCCAGTCTTACAAATAGACACAAACAGGCAGGCATAAAAATATAGACCCTTGCGTGGACCACCCTGCCTGGAGAGATGCTGGCAGCACTGTGCAGGGTGACCCCAGCCAGACATTCATCCTATAGATGTTTGGCTTGCCTCTGGAGGGGGTGATCTAGCTCTGTGTTGTCAGTACAGAAAGGAAAGATAAATGCAGAGCAGAGAACAAATGATGAAAGGCAGGTCCTGAGAGCAAAGCTCTGTAGGAGGTAACGCAGCTTTGTGGAAATGGTGTGCACTGAGTGGAGACTGCAAACTCCAAAGACGACTATACTATTTGCAGAGAAAGGAAATTCCATTGAAGCTTTTGCTTCAGTATTTAGATAAAACCCATCTTTTTCAAAGTAGTTACTGAAAATATTAGATTATTTATTAATGAATATGGCTTTTCAGTTCAGGGATGTCATCTTATATATGATAGAATGAAAAAAAAAAAAAAACCAGAAAAAATATTTTAATCATTTTTTTGTAGATCACATCAAATCCAAAACATAATTTACAGATGCCATAAAAACTAGATAGAATTGATATGATTTCATGAACAGGAAATGCCGGTTTTTAATCTTTGTTTTAAAAATATTTGCTTTGCTGATAAGCACCAATGCAGTTGGTCCTTAACCTACCTTTTCTCTCTGCAAATGAATAATAACGGCAGGCCAAACAAGAATTTTCCAACTCTTTTATTTTCGTTGTGTCCACCAATAGTTTCTAAATTTGTTCCAATTGCACTGGGGCTCATTAGGTGGTCCATAAGCCAAAGATTCCTGGTGCCACATTAACTTGGCTCCTGAGTAAGTGAGGAGCCACTGTGCCAGGTGAACATTTATAAACTGGGGCAAGTAGGATAAAATGGAGGGCATGTGTAGAGAACCATAAAAAAGTGTGCATTTTACATATTCCCTGCCAGAAAATCCTAAAGGCTAATGCCTTCTTGCTGCAAACAGCTTGGCATTTACGTAGTTTAACTGTGTCTCTACCCACTCAAGGATATAGCCCAGTCCATAAAATTATCCGTGTGCATAAGAGCTGATGGGTTTAGAACAGCAGAGGTAAATGACTTATAAACAGATCTCACAGATGGCAAAACTGTTTAAAGAAGGTTCTTTTTCGCCACTGGTGTGAAGTTGACTCTGAGGTACATAACTGCTGAAGCCTGAGAGAGGGCCAGAGAGCAGGTAGGAAAAAAGAAAAGAGATGGTAGGCATTTTTGCCTGGCAGCCTGAGCCCTTCTGATGGCATACAGCACACCATCCAGCCAGAGTTTATGTAGTAGGTGTAGGCTCCTAAACTAAAACTATACAGAATTTGGAGGTGTTCAAAGCTGGAATAGTGACTTTTACAGCAAAGTGGTCCATATTCTGCATTTAATTTTAGGAACTGTATGCAACTTTCAGAGTGAGTTCTGCTGAAGAAAGGTCATTATGGGATCCTACAAAATAAGCATAAAAATTAATATTGTTCAGAAAGTGAGAAGAGGAAGGGGTAAGAGACAGAGGAGTACATATACATGTGTAGTGTATCCTGCTAGAGAATAAAGAGCGACTGTTCTTAGTTTTGCAACACAGTCCCACAACCATTTTACTGAAAATATGGTTACCACAAAGAAAAATAACATGAAGACGTACTGAGATTTACTAATGCTTTTTTATCTGATTAGATTTACTCTGAATTCCCCAAGGGTTCTCTCTGCTTTCAGGTCTTTTTACTTTAAATGATAAACCAATTGCATTGATAATTTAACAATCTACACGATTTCCCATTCAGAAGAAGTAATGTCATATATAGTAACTTGAGGCTTCATGGCATTTCAAAATTATTATTAAATAAAATCAGGTTTGGAAATCAGTGAAAGCAATGTCCATGAACTCCCCTCATTATCATAAAACTTTATGTTGAAAAATAAAAAATAATTTGCAGTGTGCAACACTGGAAATATTTCTGCACTTTCAGTTCAAGTCACAAAATATATATTTCCTCATTTATCCTCGCTATCTTAACAAACAAAAGCTCAGTAATATGGGGAGAGCATTCATGCATGAGCTTGCAAACATAGCATAAAACAGAAAGATTTGCAATGTTTCAGGCAAGTATTTTGTCAGCTTCTTCAATTTGCATGTTGTTTAGAGTGTTAGGTGTTAAGACTCCGTGATAATAGGCTCTACACTGGGGGAAAAAAAAGAAAGGAAAGAAACAAAAAAAACACTAAGAAACTATCTAGCTAACTTTGTGGGAGATAGATAGATAGATAGATAGATAGATAGATATGGGTTTATTGAGGTTTTCAAATACTTTTTTATTTTTCAGGCCTTTGTTGACTGTTCAGCTACAAGTAGAACTTATCAGCTATCCCCGTTTCCAGTATGTGTTATGTTAGAGATTTCTTAATTTGATAGCTTGTAGATATTTTAAAGGCAGGTCATATCCCTAGGCCCAGGTACAACAGTCAAGAATACTGAATATGATTTCTAGAATAATTTTGGCTTGAAATTATTCAAGGGGAGAAATCGAATTTTTTTAAGCCTGGAAATTCTTTTTTCTACAAATGTTGGCAATAACCAAGTATCTGTGGGAAAAATATTAAACCAGAGACCTCAATGGTATGGTTTCTCATACATCTTTAAATATACCTAGATTTTATATTTTTTTAGACTAAAGCTTAAACACTGGTTATTAAGCAGTAATAACTAACCTATAATAGTTATCCTATAAAAACAAGAACCCTTCCGCTTGTTGTGATTACAAAAATGCAACAGCCTATTATGCTGCACATCAGCACTTTTGGACTGTATCTTTGTTCAAAAATGATGGCTATTTCTGTCAGCAGGATATCTGCTAACAAGAGGAGCCACCCTACTCAAATCTAACAGGCGAGCCTCTCGCATTTTTATACAAATCTTATTCTGAGACAGCTAAATGAGGCCACCCCCTGGCCATGGTTCACTTTCTGATAAAAACATCAGTGATAGTTGCATTTGACTTATATTTTACTGAGACATAACTAAGATAGGACAATCTATGCCTTTGGTCAGTCTGCTTAAGGCAGCCATTGGTGTGGCACAGTAACCACATACATAGTACACAGTACATACATAGTAACCGCAGTGTCCTAAGGACACAAACAAAGCAATTTTTGTATGGATCAGTATACTTTATTACTAACTAACACACTTCAATAAAAAAATATAAACCCCCAAACAAGACATAGACTCATGAGCCTGAAACTATCTAAAGAAAGACTATTGTGCCTCGAAAGCTGCCTGTTTTGTTCATCTGATAAAAAATATTTTCTCTTCCTAATATCTTTGCATTACCCAGAAAGAGTCCTTTTACTTTAAGAGTCTTCCCAATCTTTCCAATAGCTATAAAGTGGTATCGGATTTCATTTGTACCAAATGTTCTACCCCATCTTTTGTCTAAAACACACTGCATCTTTCTGCCAGCCTAGTCAAGATATTTTTGTACCTCTTCTGCAAATTGCTCATATCCAAAAACATGGATCTAACATCCTTCTTGTGATATAAGCTTATGCTAAGCAATGTCTCCACACTTCCCAAAATTACATGTGCCTGTATCTTTATGTATTCTTTGATCATGTTGAAAGGATGAATCCATTGTGCTTGTTTATTAGCCCCAACAACTGTGTTCAGTACATGGGTGGAAACATTCCCTTCAGCACGTTAATTACAAATTCACACTAGGGGTTCCTTTGTGTTCTGAGAGAATACAGTTCTTTGATTACACAAGACCTAAGTGGCATTTCAGAATATCAGCATTAATAACTCATTCCTACAGATCTACCAGGTAGAATTAAAATTAGGAAGAAGGGTTATAACTTGTCAAACTATGTTTCTAATTAATGGAGTTGTGTTACAATAACTACTTGCTCCTTCACAGATTGCACTGTTTTCCTAAATACTGTAGTTCTGATGTCACATGAGGAAAATCTGCAGTTTTGAAAATCTACCATTACGAATTTATAGGTAAACATAAGAAAATATATTAAAAATTTATAAAATCGGCCAAAATAGGGTTTATTGCATAAAAATTTTTAATATCTTTCTTTAGAATGTTTATAGCCATGAATGATTTCAGATTATTTAGGTGATATAATGTAGCAGAAATTATACTCTTCTTATATGAAATCAATAATAATTTTCCTAAAAGTTTTTTGTTGGTTTTTTTTTTTTTAATGTTGTGATTCTTGTGGTGAAGAAAAATATTCTCATGGAGACAGATCAGTGAGCTGAATCTTTGTGCTCCAGTAGTATGACTGTGTTTTGCTTAGAAACTATTAAAAAATCCACTCCCTTTCATTGTTTTTTATCCATTTTATTAGTGAAGGTGGGTAATATAAATCCTCTATGGGTGGTATTTATCCCTTGTAAATCAGGCATCTAAACTCCTATTGTCTAAGTACAGTCTAATTCTTGCTTTCCTTGGAGTTAATGGCATGTAGTAAACACCTCCCAGGAAGTTCTCAGCCTCAGACAGAAATCTAGCAAAGACCAGATGAATTCCTCTTTACAGACGTTTGTGTCTTTCTATTAACTACAAAAAGACCTTCAGGTGATGAGCTCAGGTTTTAACTTGCCACCTTCAATATGCATGGCAAACATTCCTTCACAAATCCACATAATTACTGCCAAATCACTATTTACAACATGACTCCCTGGTGAAACCTACAGGGCTTACAGACAATGGACAAGCTGTTAGCAAGCTCAGACTTCCTCTGCAATAATTTGTTTATTTTGTGGTTATCTTATCCACCCTTTTGTCCCTGGTGGATGTTTTACAAACCTATGTGTATTTTGCAAATCCAAAAGCAAATCCTGGCTCTGTGGAAAATGGCAGGGCCAGGATCTCTTATTCTCCCTCAAATATCATAAGATGTACGGAACAGTTAGGTCTCAGTCCTTAAAATGGTTCACTAGCCTCTACATATTACTGCTCAAACCAAAAACCTACAAAGCACATATAAATAGACTGATCAAATAAAATAACTGTGACAGTAAGACCAGCTTGTTCTGCTTCTAGAGAAAGAAAACAAACAAACAAACAAAAAAGCCACAAACCAACACAGAAATCATGCAGTGTAAAATGATCCTTTCAATGAAAATTGAGTTTTTATGGTCCCTTATTAGAGACTTCCCTTACAACTAATTATATTAAACTTCTACATTCTCTTCTTTTTCTCATCAGTAATCTCACAGTCTCCAAATCTGTGAAACTAAATGCTTAGTCAGTGTGTAAATTGAGGACAATTATCATTATGACCACACAGTAATACAAAAATAATTAGACCATTGCTAGCAGCAAAAATATAAATCAAATCAGTTTGTAATAGGAACATTAATAATTTGTTAAAGATACAATCTATTGCACATGAAGATGGGAGAGCAGCTGAGCTGAGCTGCTGAGCTGAAGACAGTCCTTGTTTTGAAATAAAGAGCACAAAGTTCAGTGTATGTGCATCAGTGATAATCTAGGGGTGATTGTGTTCAAGAGAATTTACAGCCTATTCCAAATGCGTGAACTCAGTGGAACTGGGAAATCAAATGGCTGAATAGTATTTATTATGCTACCCTTATCTTTGCCAAGGTGGAGAGAAAGACTGGAACAGTTCACTTTGCCTCCAGGCATCCAGTAATGAGCCAACCAGTGGTGCATTAGGAAGTAGTGGGCAAGTGGCATTATCATCAGGTGCATTTTTAGTAGCAGAGTCAAGTAGCTCTGGGAGCATTATAAGTAGTGCAGTCGAGTGCTAGAGCATTGGTTATTATAGCACAGAATGCAAAATGACTGGGAAGCTCTGGGAAATATAACAAGCAGAGCTAGGCCTGAAACATCCACTTAAAATACTCTCAAACTTTGAGCAGCAGCAGCTCTAAACTCAGACTTTTCCTTTGGCACCTAGGGATCAGTCTAACAGGCAAAACCTGAGTCTCAAATTCGAACTCTCCCAAATCCTAGAAAATCCTGGATGCATTTCTGATGAGAAGTAACATGGTCCAGATTGTTTCAGACCACAATAGAGAGTACGGCTGAATGCCACAATGAACATTTCAAAAAAGGAACTATTTGGCATGGTAAGCATTAGTAGTCAGGGAGCCAAAGAAATACCAAATGTGCAATCTAAAAATTATGAAAGAATTACTTAATTACTAAAGTCATCCCAGATAACAATACCCGGAAAAACTCTTCAAAACATCAGGGATAGAAGTAACCTCTTAGGCAAAGGGGTCTGTAGGATAAGACTTTGAATGGGAGGAGGGTCTACTGCATCACAATAACTCTGTATTATCAGGCTGTCAAGACTTGTTCTGAGGGAAATGTATGCCAGGTGAAAGTTACAGCACAAGGACTACTCCCTGTCCTTGTTTCTCTGCCACCTTTTCCCAGAATCCTCCCTTCCCCATATGTTCTCCTCCAGGGACCAACTGACCTAAAACACACTGTGGGTCTGCTCCAATATTTCACTGAAAAGGCATAAATTTTGTGAATCAGAAAGTAGGTGAAGAGTTGTGTCCAACGCTAATCTATCTTTCTCTTCAGAGTGGTTATGAGAGGGGCTGGGATGAGGGGATAAACACATGATGAGGTGGCACGCAGCAAAGCTGGTCTAACAACCACGGGATAGAGCAAAACAGGGAATAAATGTGGCATCATGGACATTGTTACAATATTGATATATATTTAGGGCAAGCAGCTACCTCACAGAGAATCAGAGAATCATTAAAGTTGGAAGAGACCTCCAAGATCCAACCTTTAACCTAACACTGTCAATTCCACCATTAAACCATGTCTTTAAGTGCCACATCTACACATCACATCACCCTCCAGGGATAGTGACTCATCCAAATTGCATCAGCTTGAACTGCACATATTTGGACTCAGGATATTTGTGCACTGGGGGTGAATCATCAACAGAAGTGACAGTTGATTGGACTCTGGTCTTCCAGCTCTATACCCCCAGTGAGATCACAGTAATGATAAAAATTGTTGATATGTTCTGAATGGGAGGCATGGCAAATACCTTTTACTGTCCTCCTGTCTAAATCCACACAAAGCTGTAGACCTTCTGAATGTTTCTGATTCTGCAGCCCTAACCTGCCTAGGTCAGCTGGCAGTTTAAGGTCAGAGGGCAGGGTAGATGAAATGTCTGCATAAAGCTGAAGTCCTCCACAGGAAAGTCTGTAAAGGCTGTGAGGAGTGCTCCTCACTCTCTGAGGTGATACAACAGCGAGCAGCAGGAAGGTCTAAGCAGGAGTAAGGTCTCAGGAAACACTACTTGAGGGTACGTGGGAACAGTTTTTCTCCATGTCCTCTGACAATTGCAGGTATCTTGGACAGAATGCAGCTTACACCTGCATTAAACCCTGCAAACAGGAATGAAAACTGTGCACACTGAGAAATTCAGAGCAAGTAATTGAGAGTCCACTTTTTATTAAGACTTTCCCCTTTGGTGACAAGAAAAGGTTTTGGTGATGGTATCAATTATGATAGGCAATGAAAATGTGGCTGGTATCTTCAGTTGGCCTCATGGGTAGATCTGTTTTATCTGATGCATGAAAACATATGCTAGCCACACTATCTATGCTGACAGAGCATGGGGATATTTCTCTGCAGGTAGCCAAGAGGTGACTCCCACAGGAGAAAACCAAAGACAATGAAAACTAGTCACTGAAATCTTAGCCATTTAAGTGTGAACTAGAGACTGAAATTTGAAAATGCTAGCAAATTGGTGCAATTATGTTGGATCAAATCAGAAAAGCAGCTCATAACACATTAACAGAATTCCTGTAATTGCTTCAGGTATACAAGGAGTCCAAAGGACATTTTCTTCTTTTTTCCTAATACAATAATATTTGAAATCTGTCAAAAATAGTTTCCCTTTTAAAGAAAAAGAAAACCTTCACTGTTGCAGCATTTACTGCATTTCCCACTTTTCTTAATGTTCTGTTACTTTCAGCTAAAAAAAAAAGGTAGAGAAAAACAAGCATGTCATTGGAGATTGTCTTGGTATTAATGAAAATTTATGCGTTAGTGTGTATTACATTACAACCAAACAGTTCTTTTGCTCTCTGTGCTCTCTTATAAGAAAACTCGTTAGAAGAGAATTCATAAGAAAGTTGCAGCTTATTATATAATGGTCTTCTTCTGTTTTACTTTTGTACTGGCTTAGATAAACACATTTGCTCTTGAAAGAGGATTTCTGCAAGGCTGCTTCAGGGAGAGACCACTGCTTTTGGACTGATACTAAAATCCAGACCGTCTGGATCTGTAACTGGTAACAAACTGAGCTGGTTCAGCAACAAATGTAGAAATAAATGCCAAGATAACTTACATTTTTGTCATGTGGAAATATCATTTATGCGGTATACTACTTCTTCAGGTGTAGGTCAAAACTAATATTGTGCTGCAGCTCTTGTAAAAGAGGTACACAGAAGCAGTGTCTGTGCAGATTGATGTCTGAGCTTGGTGGGTGCATCTCCTCATATATCTTACATTCATTTTTATGAGATATTTTCTCTCCAGGAATTTTGGATGTTGTTCCCATTATTCAGCTGTTTTCCACATTTGTGCTGTCTGCCTATCTGTTTCTGCTGACAGCAATCGATTAGGACTAGTCCTTTGCTATGCAAAATGGAGATCTTTCTCCTCTGAACTTTAAAGGCTGTCACTCAGAACACTTTCACCTTACAGTACCTTTAACTATCTGCAGAGATTTGCCCCCATTTATGGTGTGTTTTTGACTGATGGGTTTGGTGATGGGAATCCCCGTGTTAAAATAGAGGCAATAATTGACTTTCAGCCATGTTCTCTCTCTGTTACCTGAGCCCCTATTCTCTGCATAGCTATTTATGTTAATGAAATATGAAGGGATTCAATTTTTACCTTTTTTTTTGTTTTGTTTTCCCATGCTAGGGTCAACATTGCCAAAAAAAAAAAAAAAAAGGAAAAAAGGAAGGGGTAGACGCATAATGATCGCAGTCACAAAAGATATGTTTTCTTGAGAATGAAGTCTAAAATATTCCACCTTAACAACCTGAAATGATCTATTTCCCTTTGAGTGGTGCAGATAAACCTGCATATATCTGGGCTCCTGCTATCCCTAATGAGAGTTTTAGTGTGCTGACGTCCTGTTTCTTTTATTGTCCTCCACTAAGCTTTATTCCCTCAGGAGCAGAGGGAGTGGAGAAGACAACACTCAAAGCAACAGCCAGAGAAAGGCCTGTCAGTGCATAGGGAAGTCTTGCCCAGGGGATGGAATTACACTCTGAATATTAGTCATGCAGATTAGCCCTTCTCAGGGGGAACTCTAGGGAGACTAGCTTGCAGCATTCTAACAAATATTTTCTGGTAGTTCCATCACTAGAAATAATGTTGTCCTTTCAACTTTGCAACACACAGTTTGAAATGAAGAAGTTTCCATGTTTTGACCAGGGCTAAATAACATGAGAACTTTATGTACACCTCAATGTGTTAGTGTAAGCAACCTTCTCCTGAATTAGGATGTATGTCCTCAGTGAACATACGCAAAATTCATCTGAGATTTTACACATAGTTTTTAATAGAAGTGTACCCAGTTTTCCTTTCTGTTTACCAACATTTTTGATATTTATATCTTTTAATTCAAAAATACTATCATCAGATTTTATTTCTTGCTATTACCTGTGTAGTAAAGAAAAATGCTAAAGAATAGTTCTGGAGAAGAAGAGTAAAGAGCAATATTTTCTGTATTTTTTAACAGTAATAAGCAAATAGTAGAGAGAATATCTAAGTGTCGTATATATGGCTTTGATTTACACAGATATGTGGTAAAACATCACAGATTGCCAAAACCGAAATGACACTACATTCTCAAAACATAAATAAATTCATAAACTTCAGTAATACCCTTAAATCTCAACATCTCGAGGACTTGAGAGGTGTAATTGCTTAAAGAGAGATTTTTCATTAGTGAAATAGAAATTTTTACACCTATTTTAGTAAATTTCTAATCCAAACACCATTATAACCTGAGACACTTCATTAACACATCCATTAGCAAAAGGATGAATAAACAAGCTTTGACATTTCTCCTAAAGTGCAGGATATGTGAGGTTTTTTCTGTGTCTTCCACTGTAAATGCCCTTTTGTGAAACCCTGAGATGTAAATTCGGGGACTAACGTCTTCAGCACTTGTTTGATCTCTAGTACCATGCCATAATTTAAGAAGAGGTAGTTTCTAAAGTGCACTTGCAGCTGACTCAGACAGGCCTTTACAGTATTGATTGCAGGTAATGTTTGCTTTATGTACTGTTCAGTACGGTAATCCTAGATATATTGAAAGTGGGATCAGGGATCAGCATAAAATGATGTGACAATGTTTGGAAAAAGGATACACCCCTACAAGATCTTTGTAATTACAATGCAGGGAACTTTGATGAGGCCATTACTGCATTAATTCAATCTCTATAAATGTTAAAAGGATCAACAAGATCACCATTTTTGAACAGGAAATACTTACATTTGGCTCATAAGAAGTTTCTTTAGTAAAGATCCCCAAGATTTCTCATTGATTTGCTCAGACAGATGCCTCAAGTAGTTCAGAACTATTCCACTGTTTCATGTATAATGAGGTCCATAGCATCAATTATGTGTGTAATTTCATTAGAAGAAATGTTCTTTTGCAGCTACATGCAGTATGCTACATTTATTCATACTAAAAGAGATGCCACTTTTAAATCTATCAACATATATCACTACCATAACTGAATACTTCACTGTGAAAACCTTAAACTCCAGCATAAATCTGCTATTTTCCCATCAAAGCCTTGTCTCTTTCATACTGACAATATTCCTGTTGTGCCTCAAGTTGTAGATAATAGCATAAATTACTAGCTGCCAATATTTGGTGGAATTTTTATGTTTTCCTCCAAGATTATGCTTAGAGCAAGGACTTGATGTTAAAAAGTTCCCAATAAGTCAGAAAAGGTGAATTCTCAGGAGGCAGAGGATCAACAATAAATTTTATATAAAATGTAAGCCTATACTCCCCAGCAGAGCTGGAGCAGAAATCTCCCAGTTCATTCATCCAATGTGTGCAGCTGGATCCCTACGCAAAAATTTGGTACCTGGTCCATGAACAGAGTGGGACAGTTGCAGCTTCCCTTGCTGTGAACCTGCCAGTGGAGACAGAAATAATAGATGGCAACACTCTGTTAGAGCTATTAAATAAGCTAATATGGCTGGAAAATGCACACTGGTAGGTATAACATTTACAGAGTTGGTTTTAGTGTAAGATTACTCAACTACTCTAGGATTTATAACTGTTGAACTACAAATATTCCCCACTGTGGACAGAGTTGTGTCAATATACCAATTCATTTGGGAGGTTTTAAAATCATTAGGGAAGGTTTGCAAATTATATACCCTCAAGATTCACTGTGTTTTACCACTGTGATTTACAACTTGAGATGCTTTAGCATGGGATAATCCAAATGCTGTTCAAAGCTCAATCACTTGAAATTAACTAATTTGTTAATTCCTGACTGATCTATGTCTAACCCCTCTGCACTTGCCCAGGATGGTTTATCTTCAGGATCAAGAAATCCTATAGTCATAGGAACAAAACACTAGTATGGCTGCTAAACAAAATGAAAGAGTGCCTTAATTACAAAGCTCTAAGTTGTGCTGTGAAACCATGGAGCTATACGCAGAAAAATGCAACTACTTTTCAGCGGTATCCTTACAAGTAAAATTTCAATCTTCAAGCAAGAGGATGAAATGTATATCTTCTGGGTTCAATTACATTGAAATTATTGATTGTGACATAGTCCAACATTTGGTTTTATTTCTGCTTAGTCACAGTCATTTTTTTAACCCCCGATCTGCCTGTTAAAAAACCTTTATGTGACTGATTTTCCTGTGCAAATTCCAAAAGTTGTTTAAAATTCAGGTTATGACTGCATGCATTTTGTTAAAGTGGGTCTTACTGTTTACAATTTCAGCTTTTGGGAGGGAGTGCAAACCAAGTACAATAGGAGGTTACAGTTGGTATTTTATGAAGGGGGTCTTTTCTCTGCCAGCAGCTTTGGCCTATATTCTTCCTTGATGGAAGTTTTGGTGTGATTTTCAGCTTCTGATGTCATTTATTTTTCATCTGAACATATCTGTGCTATTCCTACCAGGGAATGCCTGTTGAGCACCCCCAGTGTTCCTGTGTCCATGATAGAGTATAAAAAATTTAATACATACTCTATTTGAAACAATCACTGCATTAGGAAAAAAAAAAATTAAAAAGCCACCAAACCCCTGAAGAATGTCTGTTAAACCCTGGGCCATATTAAATTAATTATGTTTGCTGTCCATGGATCTCATCACCTTTAGCAGCCCAGTAGCACAGCATCAGCAGTGGATTGAACTCACTTCAGGGTACCTCATACCCTGGAAATGAGAGGTTTGTGTCGGGTGTAGGAGCACATGTGCCAGGCACCGTCCTTGGGCTCCAATCATCTGCATATTTGATACCTGCAGGGATGTTGGAATTGTGCCAGCAGCTGCACTGTGGATGCACACAAGCTCTGACCTCATCTTTACCCCCAAGTCTCTGAGGAAGAAGAAGTTTGATTTCAAGTTCCTGTTGAGCCACCTGTACCTGAAAGACCTAACCCACCTGAAATACAGCCTTCAGGATCAGAAAATACAAGATGAAATGCTATACTGATGGAATTAAGAAGCGTGTTATACCCTACAAAAAAAATTGGGAAAGACAGCTATACACACACTGGCTGTTCAATCTGGCAGTAAGCCCCAGGCCCTCAGGGAGGACAACCACTTTATCAGTGCCTCAATCACCACTCCAATTTGCCGTGCAGAAACTCTCTCGGAGCTGCTGCCTAACAGCTCCTTCATGGTGGTTCTGTGCAAGATCCAGCCAGGGGCACCATAACTTCTACTGGAGATCAGAGCTTTACCCTGATCATTCCTTTCTTCCAAACAACCCACTGTATTGTGATAAGGCAGCACAGAGATGCAGTGGTGTCTAGAAAATCCCTGTATTTGAGGAGAAAGGTGATTCCTTGCATCCTTTGCAAGACATGATTCACAGGGGACTTATAACCCCACTCACAAGCATCAGTCCCCTAACACATCAGGGAATCTGGTCTTTCCCACCAGTTCACTTGCCAAGTTCCTTTCTATGCTTTGAAAGAATTTTTTTTTGTTTAAATGAGTAATCAAACAAGTGTATTTGCCATCCCCTCCTCTCTGTAAATGCTTGTTGCTTTGGAAAATGTATTTTATCACAAGCTACAGGGTATAATTTGGTGGGATCCCCCATCCTAATCTATTGGCAGCGTATCACTGAAGTGTACTTAAAATTAGGCTCCACTATGAAAAGCCATGCGTTGTTTAAGCACTGCCAGCACACTTGCCACTGCCTTTGAACATAAACAAAGCAAGTCTCTGCCCCAGTGTGGTCACAGAAAGGGCATTCCAGAATCAATCCCCGTATGACTGGTGCTATTTCGCTGCTATCTGCAGTGTGCCAAAGAAGGTGTGTGCCTTGCACGACAGATGGGGG
>WBMY01009726.1:89501-125646 GCA_013397315.1 Donacobius atricapilla | reverse complement strand
GCTCGGGGCGAACCGCGGGTGGGCTGTGCCACCTTGTGGCTGTTCGGGGGAAAATAAAAGCCCAACCCGCTGCTCGCGTGACAAATTAAAATCTCCTCTCTCATAAATATCAACTTGTTAAACTCTGACTTCAGCTTTAAAAGGCAGAAAATTAAAATGTATACCTCTGTCTCAAAAAATTCGGTAATTAGACATAATCCACAGGTGTTATTTTAATGATGCCAGCTCTTCAGACACACGGGCTGAGCAAATGCAGTGTGTTGTTAACTAATTATGTTGTCTTAATCTGCCAATTTAAAAAACTTAGATGTCCTGAACAAATAAAATCATTATCTCGGATTTCTTCACCGTATCTGCTGCCTCGCACCATCTGATGCCTGGCACTCTGGGTTTGGCTGCACGGAGCAGCATTTGGAGGGTTCTGGGAGGCTCTAGCAGCCCTCCGGCACCAGACAGCAACTGGGTTTGCAAACCGGGGATGCTCACACCATCCTTGCTAACTGATAGTGGCTTTAAAAGCCAGCTTGTCTCTCTCTATTACCTTTCCAACCCATATCTTAATTGACCAGGGAGAAAGCGTCGCTCAGGCAGCGTCTGCTATGGAACGGAGTTGAGCTCATTCCCCCACCCTCCCTGCTTTACACAGCCGGCAGGCATGGGTGGCATCTTCTCGTTCAAGGAGACACTTTGCACCTCTCAATGACACTGTGGCCAGTAACAATCTTCCATTTAACTTTCTTCTCTCGAAAATGTAAAGTAAGAAAACAAAATCTATGCATCATTTAAAGATGCCCCAGGATAGCTTTGAATTATGCAATCCACAGTTATGTGAGCTGCTGTTTAAGGGATTCTTTGGCTCTTTTGTGACACTGATCAATCCCCTCTTGCTTTTATTTAAAAGACCCAGTCACTGAAGCATTCAAACCACATTATTCACATCTTTCATTCACATGCCTGGAAAATAATGCAAATAAACACATAAGGAAGAATGAAATATATGCTAACTAGCTACACTTTTCACAGGTTGGCCCCTCTGTAGAAATCCTTCTGAGAGGAAATAATGGGAGGATTATAACCAGCTTTTCAGTCTATTTTAATCCAGGTTCATGTCATTGCCCTTGTCATTCAGAGGGTTTGTTCCTAAGGTGCAATCAAATTGCACAGGTTGAGGCTGTTGTGCAGAAAGGTCTGTTGGTCTGTGAAAGGCATTCCCTTGGCCTGTGTCTGAGCACTCCACAGGCTGTTCTAAATTACCCTGGCCTTTAACATCACAAGGTGCCCAGAAAAGAGATCAAGCACCTGTTTAACAGGGCATATCAGCCACCACAGCATTTTCTCTCTCATATCTCTGCTTACCAGTGGCCACCAGCAGGACCCAGGAGCGGCGTGGAATGCCAGGACCAACCCTGTGTGATAAAGATGTGCCCAGCCCTCTGGGCACTAATTATCTGGGCACAATTTAAAGTGATCACCAGAGAATCTGCTCCCAACAAGGCTGTGTGTCAAGGACTGACAGTTCAAGCAATTTTCACAGCAATTTTCAACCCCGCAGCTGGTGTACTTATACAGGAGGATTTCAGAGCCATATTGAATTACCTGCCTTGGAAATTCTGGTGCTGAATACAGACTGGTGTTATTGATTTTGGAGAACTCCAAACGCAAATGCTACAGCCCACCTTCAGTTAGCCTTCTCCCCTGGGACCTGACATGGAAAATGATGCTGTCAACCTGCTGCCCACCCCTTCCAGAAGCAGCTTTAGCCTTTTGTCTCTCTCCTCTCCCAGCAGCAATCTGACTTTCATCCTGCAAGGTTATTTACCACTCTTGGAAGGACAGCTTCCAAGAGTGGTAAATAAAATTCCTAAGAGGGGGGCTACGTCCTAAAATACAGATTCAGCTCCCCATCCAGCAAATTTTAACTACCCTGAAAAGACAAATGCCCTCTCACAAACATAACCAAGGCAAATATATGGCAATGTACCCTGGAGGATGCTATCCTGGACTGGTATTCTGTGAACCTGGACTGCAGCCTTGTTCTGCCTCTGGCTCACTTTGTATGCATTTTTTCCACCTTGCAGTCAATTTTACAGTAGCTTCTAGCTCAGGCACTTAGGCATTTGAACTGCCAAATGAGGTTTTGAAAGGTGTGCTCACATTTGCATATATTTTCCAAGAACATGTCTTTATTTATGCCTCTCTCTAGTAGTAAATTTTAATCCTGCTAACAGCAGGAATAAATGTAGTGGGCAGAATAAAGTAGACTCTAGGAGTCTAACTTTTTTCTTATTCTCTTCAGACAATATATAGCCTTTCAAGCTTGCCTTTAAAGGACAAAAATAAAACCCACATTGAAAAGGCTTGCTTTTTTTTTTTTTTTTTTTTTTTGCTAAGCCGTATACAAACTTATGTCCCTCTGCAGACAGGAAAAAGGAGATTGAAACAGCCTTAAGACAACTGAAGTATCTTTTATTTCCTATGCTATTTAATGATGGTTGCTATTACTTTCAGAATCTAGTATTTTGCAGGTAATAAAAAGAGTGAAAAATCAATCAAAACAACAGAGCTCATTCCTAGAGGACAAAAAATCTTCAATACATAACTGACTGCCAGAAAGCAAGTGTTAAAATATCCTGCATCAAGTAGAAGCGCTGCAATAAGGAATGGAGACAAAACACAGAAATAGAAAAGAGACAGCTCACATTTTAATTGAAGAATTGAACAACGGCTGACAAGGCTCTGTGCTCTGTTTCCGTGGACGCTTTCAAAAGGCCAAGCTGCAATGCATAACACCCAATTCAGGCTGCAATGCTCCTGAGAAGGTTCAGGGACACAAACTGCTTTTATTATTGTCAGTTAGGCATCAGCAATCCTCTGAAAGTGAAAATCAGGCTTTCCCCGCTAGGCTCGCTTGGGAAGCTGACAGAGAAATCTTACAAGAAAAGGTACAGAAAGGAAAAATAAGCAGGAGGTTTTACAGAGTCTTAGTGAGAAATTATTGTCATTGCTTCTCAAAGAGAACGAGGCTGTCTTTAAAGCCTCGATTCTAATGCCCTTAAAGTCAGTGGAAGTTTTAGAGATACTTGAATAGCAGAGGGATTTTTTTTCCCTTCTTCAGTTTTCCTTGCAGATCCAATTAATACAAAAAGAAATTGACTGATTCACCTATTGTTCAGGTCTCGCTTGCCTTGTCGTATGTAAAGCTTGCTCCTAAGGTCTGCAGAGCCGTATAGCATTATCACACTTGTGAGCACTCCATAAATAAGTAGTATGAACTGTAATGAGAATACTAATGAAATGTGTAGCTTTGTAATTGAAAAATCTCCTTCCTTGATTTGTATTTTTAAAGGAAAATTAAAGGGATGATTTGTAGCACCTGATGTCACAAAGTCTCCCAAGCTAATATATTGGTTGCCGAGTCACAATATTATGGAAACATTGGTATTTTCTATGCGACACAGTCTTGTTATTTGAGAGGTATTCCACTGCCAATTAAAGATTCAACAGCTGCCACTGGCTAGGCAAAATTTCATTTAAAAAAGAATAAGAGAGAAAAGATGTGAAAAGGAGAAATGTAGCACACAGGCAGAGGTACTTTATACATGCTTCAGAGGAGCATAGAGGGGATCCAGCAGGGCACATGCTGCTGACAGAGGAGGCTAACAGAGGGGGGGAAGGCAGAGGGCTAAAAGAGCTGCTGATCCCAAATGCTACCTTCAAACTGAAAACAGGAATTGCCATGTGGCAGATCTAGCAAATGAGGCTCAGAGGATCAAAACATCACATCTGAGGCTCTACAAAGGATTGCTCTGGATGGAATTAATGTCAGTGCTTCTGAGTCCTCTTGGTGCTCTGCTGTATGTCTTTCTCATGTAGCAAAGAAAAGGGTTAAATGAAATCATAGAAGCAAGTGACTTCAGCAGATGTCTGACCTACTGGAGAGATTGCTGTGGAGATCTGCCATGGGAAACTATATCAGGGCACACAGATGAGGTTAATTGCTCCATGAGGGACAGAAGCCAGAAAATACACACACATTAAAAAAATACAAAAAATTAAAATAAAATTTTAAAAAAAAATTGCCTTCTCATATTCTAAATTTGGACAGACCCATGGGGCAGAGTTTTCCTGGGAAAAAAGAAAGGGAGTCTGTAGAAAATCCTTTTGCCTTGCATTTGTTTGAACTCGGATTTCAAGCAGCTTTTTTCATCTCTTTGAATTCAGGCTGCATTAACAAGCACTTAGACTAACATTTAGGCAGGTAGCCAGTAGGGATCCTGACATATTTAATGTCCCTTGTTTCTTATGTATTTTTCACTTTTTAAACATAAGCCTATGAAACCAGGCATGTAAGTATTTTGTGTAATAAGACCTGTAAGGTCTTATTATCTCTGCCTTCCATTGCAGAGCCTCTTCATTTCGCGATGCTGCTGTGGTTCTGGATTGTATCATAGTGGAAAAATCTTTGGAGCAGAGACATCATTGCTACGTGTTGCTAGGCTCCTCAGCACAGTGGATCTCTAATTCCACTGTTATCTCTATTTTTGAATTTTTGGGACAGTTTTCAGCATATACATGTTGACAGGTGCTGCTCTTGTCTTCCACCCTGTTGAGTCATAGCCATAAAATAGATATTCAGCTCTAAAGCAGCTGGATGCTGATGGGAACCCATGTTTTCACAAAGTGTTTTTGGAGCACAGGTTTAAATTATGAGTTTAATAACGTATAATGGCATAGAACTTCTGTTAGTTAAACAACACAGCAGAGGAATTAAATGTATCCTTCTCAATCAGCCCTACAACAGCAGAAAGCATTTTATATTCAAGTTTTAAACAACCCACAGAAATTATCAGGAGATTCTACTAGACTTGGTCAGGAAGGGCTTCGGCACTTGATAAAAAGTTAGCAAAGCCAAATTAAACTGATTTAACATTATTACAGTTTTTCCTCTAAAACATATGTTGTTTAACAACTTTTGATGCCAAATTTTATGAAAACAAGACATTTTTATTTTCATGAAAACATGAAACATTTCATTGC
Organism: Donacobius atricapilla; assembly: GCA_013397315.1. Lineage (NCBI taxonomy): Eukaryota > Metazoa > Chordata > Aves > Passeriformes > Mimidae > Donacobius > Donacobius atricapilla. The sequence continues at coordinate 120,609 of WBMY01009726.1, read as the reverse complement.
CACATTTTTCTGTGAAAATTTTCACTTTGATAGAAAAGCAGCTTTTGGTTCAATGAAAGTTGGGAATGCCTCAAAACAGATGTTTGCTGATAAATTAATCTCTATAACTGAATAATCCTTCTCTAAAGCTATTGATATAATAATTAAAATAAATAAAATCCTATTACAAACTGTTCCTACATGGAAAATCCTTCCTCTAGCACAATACAATCTGTTTCATTTTAAAAATTTACCAGTGAAGAGGGTAGGTGACATAAAGCAGCTTTCACTACCATTGTTTTCCACTATGCCCCTTTAAGATTGAATGAGAATGATCCTTTCATGCCAGTGCCAATGTTTCCTGTCACCAGCCTCTTGATAATCTCCATACTGTCTCTTCAGTGACTTCAACACTAATTTTGTGGTTGCTACATTTCTGGGAGTACCTCCATTCAATAAAGCTTCTGCAAGGAACAAAGAAATTACAGTAAAACTACCAGTAAATAATTAAAACTAAACCTTGACTTAATACAACTAGAATACCATCTTCTAAATACACCTATAAGGCATAGTTATGAAAAAGACATTTCTCATAATGCAAAGGAAAGTAAGAAACTATTTAAATGTCCAAGTTCTCTGCTGGAACTAGGTGTATATGGGATTACAGCTGTGTAAAATTATTCACAGGTGCAAATTTTCTTCAGGTTGAAGCTTCATATTATTCTTGATCATGTCTCATTCTCTCTTTCATTTAGAAATCTCTTTTTGAGACTCATGTCAATGATCAATCTTTTTTTTATAAAAATTAAAGTATTTGCTGTAACATTAATTAATTTTTCCCTGCTGTAATTATTAGAACTGAACAAATAATTCATAATGAATAATTCATCTGCTGAATATAAGCTCATTTTCTGCTTGCTGAATATCTGGTAGCAAATCTACTTTCCAGTTTATTTGTTGATCAAAATCATCTGATCATTTTGGTAAACATTTTTTTTTTTTCATGGATTTAACCTGAGCATTTCCCTGTGAGCCTTTGATATACAGTGCTTGCTACCTGATCTGCATTGGTAGATTGTAATTGGTTTGGTGAAGCATGGGACTTTATTTCATTTTCTCAGTTTGGTGAGTATTGCACTCTGGGCATGAATACATCTGTATGTGAATTTAAGTACTGTTTTCCTGACAGTAGAACTCAATTATTCAAATCTCTCTGGGGGAAAGACCCCCTAATGGAAATGTGAATATGTGAATCTATCAAATGCTGAGCCAGTATTTCCAACAATTTACTTGCAGTTTGCACTCTGTTTTAAGCAACTATTATGTTATTGAAAATCAGCATTATCAAATTCTGCAGCTATATTTTCTGACCTCCAGTTAAAATGCAAAGTGTTTCCATGTCATGGTGGATATTAGGGAACACACTGAGTGTCTGAGAAGTCCTTGCTTGTCATAATGAAAGAAATTGTGCAGATGATGAATAGTACATCTCTAAAGATTTATTGCCTAAATTGGAGAAACTGAAAAACATTTTGCCAGAAGTGAGAACATGGGAAAAATGTGAAGAGGTGACTTATACTTAAAGCAATCTATTCCTGACTAAAAGCCTGTAGGTACTTTCAAATATCCTTTTTTTTTCAGTTATGGTTTTAAGGTGACACTCCTTACCCGAAGGATGAACCAGATGAATTTTATCCGTAGGGTAGTGGAGGCCCATCTCCTGTGTACCTGTAGGGCATGAAAAATGCCACCTTTCCAACAAACCATCCTCAGCCATACTCTGCTGCCCAGAATAGCTGGGTGACTGATTTGTGAGGAGACAAATTTCTTCCCCTCTCATGTGTGCATCTTTGCTCTCTGCATCTTTGCTTTGATGTGTTTGGTTGCTGTTTCTTTCCTTGAAAAACACATTTAAAAAATACTGTCTCTACTCACAGAATTCGGAGACACCCTGTGAAATAGTCCAAAGGCCATCTTCTTCACTGTTGCATAACAAGAAAGGAGCAGATCATTATGACATTAATTCTAGAAAATATTCTACCAAGCAGAGTTAGAAGCTTTTCACAGGAAAAGGCAGAGGATGGGCTGATGGGCAGTGTGTAGCAGAGTTCTGCCTACTTGATTCCACAAGAAAAACTGTTGTTATGCTTGTAAACTGGTTTAATGAGTTTTTCTTGATTGTCATAGGGTTCTGGTAAGGCAAGAATTTAAAAAGAAGTTGAAATTAACATTACTAATTTTTTAATGCAATTGAAACAATTGCCTTCTCATTCTCCCAATAACCTCTGAATATTAGCTTTAATAAAATAAGATCCCAAAATTTTAAATAGTGTTGTATTACATTATCAGTTTAATAAAATAACTTGTCATGTAACAGTACAGAAACAAGGAAGAGAATATAATACCAGCAGGGTTTCTTGTTCATTAAAGAATTGACTTTTTAAACACTCAAGCAGATAAATTTTTAGCTTCTCAGCAATAAAACAAAATGGTACATTTTGTGCTTCAAGATTATTATTATTTCTCAATAATCTTAAGTCACATAATAGGACATTTTACACAGCTGAATGTTTATTTCCCTTTCTGTTTTCTTCTCTTTATCTTCAGGTTTTTGGTTTTCCACTACCTTAGATTTTCTCAGAATCAATGTTCTGTAAAGCAAACCCTTCCATTGCCTTGCTAACGTCCTGTGCTCTGAACAGACAACAATAAAAGAGGGAAAACTGATGAAGAAAGGACACTTATAGTTCAAAGAAATTTTAAGAATTATGTCCCAGGTGTCAGGCAGAAATCTTAGGTGGCCATCCTGGCACAAAACAAGTTTAATTACAATGATTGGAGTTCACCTGCAGTACTGATGCCTACATTTGAGAGGAGAACAAATGTTTCCTTATTTCCTTTCCGATGCACAATCCACACCAACATATGTGAGACATCAAACCACCAAAAATCTTCCAGAAACTTTTATTTTTTGGCATTTTCTCTTAGGGTGGTCTCTATGATTAGGTCAAATGCAGGATTTTGCACAGAAGATTCATAAAATAAGGTGTCGTAAAACAAGGTCCAGGTGTTTTCTAGATCTCTAGTCCTATTCTAAGGCATAAATTCACCATGAAATTTCAAAGGGCTATTTTTCCTCAGGTTAGATTGTTAGGAACCATTGATGTTTCTCCCTTATTCTGAAGCATGGGCAGTAAGGCCAAGATGTAGCTGTCCTGATGTCCCTCAAGAGCAAAACACTGAAAAAGGACTGTGAAGTGTTATAGTCTGGGTCTTTAGCTAATATAGGGTTGTTGGGAGGCATTTTTGGATGACAGGTATAAAGATGTGTGAGCATTTGTTCTCTAGACCAGGCTTCAATAGTATAATTTCATTATTTGATATGACTGATAGTGAGTGGACTCAGTGACCCATACAGCTTGTCTCAGTCTTCAGGGAGTTGAACATGTGTTCTCCTAAAAATATTTTGCATTTTCAGGAGCTTGTTATCTGTCAACTTTAAAGACCTTTTCTTATTTTAAATAAATTCAGTGATATACACACTCATCATTTGCTTGGTGTGCCTTTAAAAGGAAGTCTGGGATATCACTTACAGGAGCACCCAGAATGAAAATGACTGTCAAACTGTCACAGTTTTTGAGACTTTTCCTTTGACATGAACTTAGAACTTCTTTCTGTTTTTTCTTTGTTTTTTAGCACTTTACATCTTCACAGTTCTTATAAGCATTTTGTGATCACATTTATTATTTCTATTTATAAAATATGACTGTCTCGAGGACTAACAAGACTGAAATTGTATTTTTTTTTTAATTCACATACAGAAAACAACATCATCAAGCTGATAATTTCCTTATATAGCCTCTCCTTCACTCCACTAGTACCTAAAAAAAATCCTATCAAATTAAATCTAGGAGCTCTGAATTAACATTAGACATTGCTTTGATGTCTCTTTACACCAAAAGATGAATTTGGGAACATCTGAAGCCATCTGTGGTTTCAGCTCAGCTTAGACAAGCCTTGTTGATCAGACAAAGCAACATAACGTTTTATAAATTTCACAAAAACACTGCAGCAGCCCGGTGAGAACCACGCAGCACAGACTGGTACTGTCCCCTGGGGAAGCACTTGCAACTGGAGGGCAGGAAATTGTTTACTATTTCTCCATTTGCCCGTGTGCATCAGAGCTTGATGAGTCTCCCTTATTACCAAAAAAGTACTCATACCACCAGGCATTCCATTTCTAGGAGTGAGGTCTCTTTCCAAAGCCCTGTAGGCAGCAGAAGTGGTTAAATTGTGGCTGAAGCAAGGACTTTGACTGACTTTCATACCTCCAAGCTAAAATGTCATAACCCACAAACTAAAGAACCAGGCTTTCATATTTATTTCCCTGTCTGTCAAAATGAATACTCAATTATTTACAAAAAGTGGAGCAGCTTCAGCAAGCAAGACTGAAATGTGCCAATAGGCATGCTTGAGAGATAGAAAATCTATATTTAAAATCAGAGAGGGGAGTTGAACCTACAGCTTGCACTTCCCAAAAGCTGCTGCAAACACCAGGATTGAAGAGACAAGAAGACGGTGGTAAACAGAAGAACATAGCATGATACATACACTCTTTTGAATTAATTTCCCTTTTCAATTTAATATTTGCTCCCAAGTTTCCTCTGCATTACTATAGTGGCAAAAAAATTATCTAATATTTTCTGGAGTCGACCAATACATTCCCTTCAATCAAAAGTGATTTTTAGTTTTGATTCTCGGGAGCTGGAAGAGAAGAAACCAAACAAATTTTCTTTTTGGGTTGACCCAAAATGACTTTTTTGTTGCTTGAACACTGAATGAAAAAAATTAGGGATACATCTCTGTTTTGAAGGTCAAAAAGACTCAGCAAGGCTACTAGAAAAAAAAAAAACAAGGAAGCAAAGGATATTTTTCTACACATTTTGTGATTCAATCCCAGGAAAACAGCCGTGAGAATTTTAAACTTGAGCAAATAACTTATTCTCAAACTACCAAGCTAAAGCAATGTAAAGGTGACCTGTGGGATACTAGTAGTCTAAATAGTTAAAGGTGTCACAAAGAAACACTAGCACCATGAACTTCTGCCACAACTAAAGTTAAAGACGGTGCATAGTTTGAAGTACTCAGTCTTAATCAAGAAAAGCTCATATTTGTTGCCCTGATTTTTTCAGCCTTCTTTGTCTCTCACAGTTTCATAGTTCTTAGGTTGTTTCTCACATACGGGTATTATAAACAGAAGCAATGTTTTCCTTAAATCAAGGTGGTTTACATTCTTTGTAGCAGAGACATGGACAGCTGATGGACAGTGTCTTGACCAATGGGATGGGGAGAGGTGTCAACCTTCTCCCCCAGTCCCTGGCCTTTGTAGAAATACTGTAAAGTGGAGTCAGATTTGTAATAAACAGTTCATGCCTTCTCACCAAAGAGAGTGTGTGTGTGCATCTGTGTATTGAACAACAACACATATTCTTAACCAGTCTCATTATTAGAACGAAACTAAGATCACTTAGGACCTCTTCAGAGCACCTAAGATCCTACTTGGAAGAAAAAGGGACAAGAGAAGAATAGTAAGTGCACAGAGAATAAATGGCAGATTCATAGCCGGAGATAAGTGTGTGAAATAAAGTCCCAGCCCCTAGTCTTTGCTGACAGAATATTTTCAGCCCAGTAAGCTGATTCCAGAAATAAGAGGCTGAAATCCAGCAAAGCACTGAATTTGTTAACTGTAGTAATTTTGCTGTCAAAAGTATCTGGTTTGGGAGGATAAATATCCCCTTATACTCCAAACTTGCAAGTTGTTTTCCCTGGCCCACTGATATTGCTTCCGACAGAAGCTGAATTTCCCTCATATATTTCTCATTCAAGTCTTAATTTTTGCTGTACACAGCCAGGAGATGCAGCTGTCTCAGTAGGAAATTATTGTGAAGTCAATGGAGCAACAGTATTTACACCATATGGATATCCAGCATGCAGACTGGAGTATCATACAGGAAGACAAGCTATTCTACCCTGTCCCTAGCAAAATTTACAGGCATAATACAGCTCTGAAGGATCCCAAAGGAAAATATTTAACATATGTCTCAGAAGACTCATAATTTCAAATTACTGAAGTTGCTGCTAAACGTCCATACAGATAAGGAGACCTGGCTAGCTGTAGCAGCCACCGGTTTCATTAAAACAGTCCAGAAAATGTCAATGCTACTATGTTATCACATTTAGGAGGCAAGGAGCAGATTAAGAAAATGGGCTGCAGCAGTAATGCTAGTAACCCCATGGTGGCCTTATTCAATATCCCTTATCCCTTTGTATTGGGAAAACCCCATTCAGAGAAATGAAATTCGGATGTCCCAGGAGAGAGCAATGGCTCTGCTCTTCCATGAGCCTGTGCCAATCAAAGGCAATCTGTCTTTCAGCAAGAGGCAGTGTTTTTACAGAGCTCAGCAGCAGCCCGGTGATTATTGAGCTTGACGTGTTTCACATGCTTAGCCATTGGTTATTCCTGAGGCTCTCTGGAAATAAAAGTTTGGTCTCCCCAGGTCACTCTGGCTGGCAGATCCATCACACCATTTTACCTGCACCAGCAAAGGCAATGTAGGGAGTGTCTCCTAGGGCTAGAAGGACAGCATGCAGAGCACGAGAAAGGCACAGGGCCAAGTGTTACAAGCCATGCATGCATCCAGTTTGGAAAACCTCTAATACATCCAAACTTGAACAAACTTGGGTTTTAAAGAGGAAAACACAACTGGGAAGCAACTACACATCTGCAGTTCAAATGGATCCAGAGAGCATCAGGAGACCCAGGCAGTGATGAGCAGCTGTTATACAGCTGGAAGAACTGACTTCCCTCTGGCCCCCACAACCTCATAAAATGGCAATCACAGAATTATGAGAGATAGGTTTGAAGTGAACCTGAAAGATCTTCTGTCTACTCTTTGATCCAATTGTTTTGCTATATCTGTTTTTTCCAACAGGTATTATTTCCATTTTCTTGGGGGTTTTTTAATGCCAAAACTGGGGAATCAAGATCTACCTGCTCTAGACAGTCAATTCCACTGTTTCTCCTCCTTTAGTATAAAGACAGAGTCCTTCCTTTTGCGGAAATCCCCTGTGTCCCCAGCAACGTGCAATCTTGGACATGGATATTGGATTATTCCTTTCCTTCTCATTGCAGCTTTGCATAATTTCAGTTAAGATATCTTTCTTATGTAGAATACCACTTAATCTGACTGAGCCTTTTTGCACAACATTCCCAGGATACGGGTGCTCTGCAGATTACGCAGGAACACAGAAATACCAAAACCATGATCTACTGGAAGCCCTTCTTCAAAAATATCCTTGTCCTGGCAGAAGACAGTGGATAGTGATTAAGGTACTCGAGAGCCAAACTTGCTGCTAATAGAACGGTGAAATTTTGTCCTTGTGTTTGTTCCCCATCTGATTGAGAAGTCTTAGGGACAGAAGTCACACTTGCTCTGTACTCCTGCTACACGAAGCTCAAACAGTGGTAGCAGCACAAACAACACTGAATAGTTTGAGAGGCAAGACCAAAAAAATAAAAATCTTATAGCTGAACAGTGATGAAAATTTCCTCTTAGGAACTGGCTGTATCCTATGTTGTTATCACAAGGACATTTGTGACAGAGTAAGGATCATTAATTATTTTTGATACTGTACCCCTACCAGTTCAGTGCTGTACATTGTGAAGGCAATGAAAACGATAAAAAGTTATACAGCAAAGCCATACATTTCCTAAAAACATAAAATTGAAATATACAGAGTGTACCTAGGTGAATGAGAAACTTGTGGCTTTCATTTTGCTAGAATGACTGGAAGTACAGCTTAAAATGAATCAAAGAAATCACTTTATTTTTCCTCTTTATAATCTCTTCTCCCCTTTTTGATATATAACAGAGACAGAATGGGTATTTTTTATTATTTATTTATCTATTTACTTATTAATTTTTAATGAACTGACTGGTCTTACAGATAATTTCTTGGCAGGTATTTTTTTTCCTCCTTCTACTAACTGACTTAATTAGAATAAAAATAAAGTCAGTCCATGTTTCAAAAGATAAAACTTTTCCCTGGTGGGATTGAGAGCAATTCCCAGCATCCTTCAACAGAACAGTTAATTTTCTATTGCTATCATTTTGAAAAGCTTACAGGTCTGCAAATAAGAAAATGTAAACTGCATGTCAACATAGTGTTCTGTCCTGGTTTTTTATTTCTTGATTAGTTTCACTTTAGCCATAAAACAGGAAAGTAAACAAATGAAATCATGAATCTAAAGATCAGTGTGTTATAAAGAAAACACAGTAATTCAATTCAGCAGATATTACCAGTTCAGCAAATGTTTCATGGATAAACTCATTACCAGAGCTACTCAGGCACATTCCCAACAAGCCATTTTCCATCAGAATATGCAGTACCTTCAAAACCCTTGTAAAATCAGGCCAGTTTTCCTAAAATTTCATTTTGAAAGTAAAAAAGGAAGGAAATTCTCCAGAGGGTTGAATTCCCTTTGACAGTGTATGCAGATCAAAGCATTTTATTTTTAAAAAATCTATCATAATTTGAATATTTTATTTATTACTATATTTTGTAGTGCAAAAATTGTCAACCTCAGAATTAAATGCCTCAATATTCTTGAAATAAACTGTTTCTAGCCACCTAATAAAACTTCAAAGTAAATTTCCCTCAGAGAATTTAAAAATACTTTGTTTCAATTCTCATAGAGAATGCAGCCCACTGAAAGATTTCAGAATATATCATGTAGTGGCACTTCCTTTCAAATTCCATTTGCAGTGCTCAGGAACATGGTTTAGTAGTGGGCATGACAGTGTTAGGTTAACAGCTGGATTCAATGATCATAAGAGTCTTTTCTAGCCTAAAATATTCTGTGACTCTAACTCTCCTACTCACTGTGGGATATAAATCAAAACCCTCCTTGCACCACTTAAAATCTATTTTTGTTCCGGAGAACAGTTTCCTCTGGAGGACAGTGTGAGAGCTGTCACATCCACTTCAAGATAGTGCAGGTCCAATGAGCTCTTTTAGGAACTGATATTTGAGGCGCTAAAAAAGGCCTGAAAGTCCCAGATTCTGCCAAAGTTCTACTATGATTTCCTGTCTTGCTTTACGTAAAATCGGGATAATTTTTCATAAAGAACACAACCAGGCTAAAAGGAAAAATTAAAAATAACACAACCCAGCATTTCTTTAAATGTTGTTTTACATAGTTTATCTTGCTCCCATCAGTGTCAATTTCCTGGGAGCCAATACTGAAAATCAAGTTTAGAAATATGATTCTCATTTGAGATTGAAGATGATCCAGTAGCCAGAATCAGACCACATCAGTCAAAAGAGAAGTATGCTAATTTAATATGTGTTACTTGTGCCCTAATAATGTTTGCCATAAGGATGCATTAAAGAAGCACACCTGGTATTTCTTTGTCCAGTCTTTGTTACTGTCATTCGATTTTGAGGATAAAGTAGTCTTTCATAGGTTTGCTCAAGAGATGCCAAGTTTCTTTAAACCTCAATCTTCATTACTTCTGTCTTCCCTATGGATTTTTCAAAACCACGTCCCCACATTTCCCATCTGTCACTTTGGGGAAAATTCACATTGAAAACTTTAAATAAGGTTTGCTGCTTTTTAAAGAGAGCCGTGGTGCACCAAGCAAGTAATATTTGGCTTCACATGAAGAGGAGAACACGGAAATAAACATAGAAATTCTGGTTTCTGAAAACAGCTGTTAGTAACCTCTGTAGACTGAGTGTAGCAAAGGTGTTTAATGTTGAGATAAGAAAAAAAAATTATTTAAGGAATGATAGAATTTAGTTGAGATTACTTTAAAGACTACACAGTCAGATGAAGCAATCTAAGTCCTAGACTGAGGAAACATTTTGCTAATGCAAATGAAAGAAAACGGCATGACCAGGAAAAAAATATTCTTGTAATGAAATAATGCAAAGACTTCTTTGTTTGTTACTTTAAAAACACACAAAATGCCTCTATCGTGAGTTTTTTATAAAACTGATCAGAATTCACAGTCTGTACACAGCAGATTCCCCAAGTCATTTCACATGCTCTAAACACTAATTAAAATCTGCCATTTGAAACTGAGATGCAAAGAAACTATGTATTGCAACATTTATTCTATTTTAAGAGAATGTTTGGGGTTCCTCCCCCACAGAAAAAAAAAATCTGCTTTAAAAGTCAGTATTTATTACTCAGCTGTTCTTTTGTATTTTAAAACATGACAATGTAATTCTTCATCTATATTCATACTCAACCAGTGTTGATATGTCCTGTGCAGATGAATAGGGCTGATCATATTCTCCAGCTGAAGACATATCACACAAACTTTGCCAAATTCAGTAAAACAGACCACTTCAGATCACAGACAGTTTAGGAAATATGTGTGTATGTTTGTACTTCCAGACACAGCAATAAATATCTCATTCCTCATTCCATATATCAGAATCCTGAAAAATCCTGAGTAAATTTCAGATTTACATGAATATGCATTCAAGTTCAAAAGTGTAACTACCTGAATCTTTCACCTTATAACTTCTCTGGAGTACTGATTCATTAACACACATTCCCCAGCCTTGTCAGCTTCCCATTGTATTGAATCTGACTTTGACTCTGTGTGATCAGATCTGTGTCCAAGTGTTAAGCACTGAAAAAAGATTTGGATGTAACTGCTGGAAAAGAAAAGAACAAACCCAAACAGACAAAACACACCTCTCATATTTTATTTTAGTGTAAATCATTGATACCATTCAGGTGGGGTTTTTTGCTCTTGAATAAATCATAGAGTGATGTGCTGCATCGTATCTATTGTAGGACATCCTTTTCAAGGTAGCTGGAGGTCTCTGTGCATTGAGTCTGCAGCAGGCTAGTAGAACCCCTGTGATTTTTTTTGCCCTTATCCTTTGAAACCTGCATTTACCCCTTTGGTCCTTGTTCTTGTGTGGAGTTTCAAAGTATATACCTATTCATGCTCCCTCCAACAGCCTTTTCGAATCAGATTTTTCCAACTCTTTTCCCTAGCATGAGCATTACTTTATCACTTCTCATTCCCTAATGCTAGCAAGCTTGCTGTGGAAGATTTGTGATATCTTTCAGACAGGACAGGCAATATGTGTTAGGAATCTCGCCAGCTCTAGGTGACTCATCACATATGGTGGCACCAAATGAAACAGTTTTTTTATAAAATTAATCAGAATTTGTAATCCAAATACAGCAGATTCCCCAAGTCACATTTCACATGCTCTAAACACTAATTACAATCTGCCATTCAAAGCGGAGATGTAAAGAAACTCTATATTGCAACATTTATTATTTTTGAAGAAGGGATTCTCAAAGGCAAAAGGGCTGTGATATGCTTGTCTCACTAACATGCAGAAGGTATTAGGTGCTGCCTGGCTGAAAATTGCTTTTGAAAATAAGGAGTTTTACTGTGTTTCATACTGCATCACAAATTTTTCATCATGTCATTGCAAAGCCATAACTCTGTTCAAGTTCATTCAAAAGGCCCATGAACTCTGGCAAACCTTTTTATAAATATCTGAGTTTTAAGGCAAATTTTATGTTATACCATCAACATTACCAATAGTTTTAATACACCTCAGTGTGTTGAGTCTGTATGTGGCACCATATGCAATCCAGGCAACCGAACAAATCACTGCAGCCATTCATTCAGGTCTGTAAGCTATTGTTATTAATGCAATAATTTTGTACTCATTATGGGAATAACTTGGTACTATTATCACCAAAATGTAAGTTTCTTCTGTTTTTCACTTTCATGCATTCATCAGTTCTAGTCACACAAAAATCATATCTTTTCTTTCCATTCCTCTTCTTCTCAGTCTTTCTCTCCCTTAAAAAAGTTGGAGTTCTCCTTTTAGAAAAAAAGTGACATAGGCTGGCTCACCTCCATCTCTGGTCCTGACACATATATTAACAACTAATCAATTATGGTCTTGCATCTAGTTTTTGATGCACAATACTGCACAAAACCCTTATCTCTCTTGTCAAAATTGAAGTCATTCTTCTAACCTCTTCTGCCCTTCATGCCTACATACAGTACAAATATAATTAATTCTGTTAATTCTCTGATTACTTTTGAATTATATATCTATATATGAGATATATATATGGATAGACCTTATAGTTAGAGCTTATATATGAATATAATTAATATTTGTGATATATACTGGAAGAAAAAGACAAGAGGGAAACCCAGTTACTAGATTTTAGCACTGTCCCATGTTGTTATCTATGGCAAGTTACATGCCAGCTGTGTGAACAGAGGTGATCATGAGAGAAAGGGCCAGCCCGCAGAGCTCCCAGATTCCTGTTTAAGCCACCAGTGGGTTTTTAATATGCATTGTGCCCACAACACTAAATAGTCTGAGTGAAAGGAGCAAAATGCTGCTCCCTCGCATGGAAGGAGCAACCACATGTAAGCAGTAAAATCAGTTTACCCTCAAAGTAGACTTCATAGCCACTTCTGTTGCAAAGAACAGTGCTGAAATCCAGTAAAAATCAAGACCTATGATTAAGAAGTTCATGCATTTCATAAGGAGTATTCTCAATCTCACTAAAACATCCATAAAATTCCTTAGACTGATTGTTATTTACCAGAAGGGTTGGTGGTGATTAAACAGGGTCAATAACATTAAGTCTAAGAAGATTAATTTTTCTACTTACAATATTTTATTTTTAGAAATACTTTCTGTACACCTTACACTTACCATGCTTACCAGGTTACCTGTATCTTTTAAAGTTTGTTCTGAATTTCTCACACGCACTTCTATTGAGAACAAAGCATCTCACCCCAGAGATGACACTAACACTGTATGCTGTACAGAAGAAAACTGGGGAACATGATCAAGCCCTGCGCCCATAATCACTGACAGTAGTTCTCTGCCAGCCTTCTCATCTGCTCAGCTCTTCAAAGCTTCTTCCCAAGAAAAGGGAAGTCTCGGATGGCCATCACACCGAGGTCAGATCCTGGGAGACAGCATGGATGATATTGTACCAGACTTGCTTTCCACCATCTCTGTTCCCCTGGAAGTGACACAGTCCCCAGAGCATATGAGGTCCTTTATGAACAGTCATCAGCAAAAATGTGGAGGTTGCCAGTTTTCTCTGACTGATCTGTTGGCCACTGAGGTACTGATCTTTGAAATGTGGTCTGTAAATTAAGCACAACTAAGCAAAAACTCTAACTAAAATAACTCAGCAGGCTTTACACTCTCAGGTACAATGTGCAGTACAGTGAAACACAAGGTATGCAGCAAGTACCTCTTTCATGCTATAATAAAACAGCACTCTGCTGGGTGACAACACAGTCTTCATATCATTTGAGTGCCTTTGAACTGAAAAAAACTCGAATTCACACAACATAGCTACTTTTTCCTAAGGACATCACATTGGCTACAGATGAGGCCAAAACTGAGTGCCACGGCATGTAGAGAGTCTACTTGGAAGAGATTGAACTCCATCAGTGAGGGGATGTGCCGGGCCATGCTGACCCTCTTTCACTTAGCAGCAAGAAGGCAGCTGGGGGATTTTACTGCCCGCTCCCACATCTGATCACAGCAGATGATCTGATTCATAAATTCATCATCTTCTGTTTTTAAACCTCTGGACAAGGACAGAAGAGAGTTTTGATGTCACTAGTTGACTTGGCAACCACTTGGAAGGATGCTCAGAAAAATCATTACTCTGATCAAAAAACACTCATCTAGCTTAGAGCCCAGTTATTCCTAGCCAATTAACATACACTTCTACTTAGGCCAAAATTATTCCTGAGGTTAAGTAGCTCTTCTTTTTTTTCCCTGCTGCATACTCCTGTTAGATGCATTTGTCTGAGCTGAAGAAGTTTTAAACGTTCTCTTACAGGTGATGAGTGCTTTGTCTCTTTGGTCATCTTAGCAGCTCTTCTCCAACCCCATTCTAATTTCTATTTATCACCACTTTAAAAAATGCTTATTTACTGCAAAACATGTTCTAAAGTCTTCCATCTGGTGCAATTACGTTAATGGCACAGCATAAGCTTGATTTCCAGCTCTTACAGTGAGCATCTTTCCTTTATTGGTCCATACAGTAAGAAGTCAGACATGACAGATGCCTCTGAAATCTGGATTTCCAGCCTTGCAGTTTTGTATCTTTAAAACATTTTTTATTTTTAGACATGGGAAGTTGTACTGGGCATCATTCCTTTCATTTTTCTTTTGGGGGTTCAATTTAGCAGCCTTAACATCGGTGGGATAGAGTCTGGGTCTATGCAGCGGTCATCAGTCTCCTGTAATTCCTGTGCTGGATATGCCATTTCTCTGCTGTTGTGTTGGGTTTGTGTGGCAAGGTTTTTGCAATGGGGAGGACAGGAGTGGCCTCTGTGAAAAGCTATCAGAAGCTTCCCCAGTGCCAGGTGGGTCCCAGACAGACACTCCACTGGCCCAGTCCAAGCCCATCAGTGGTGGTGGCCGGGTATTTGGGGTATCAGAGTTACAAAGAAGAAAAATCTGAACAGCAGCAATTGCAACCAGAGGAACAGTGACATAGAGAGGAACAGCCCTTCAGACACCCAGAGGGGAAGGAGAGGGAAGAAATGCTCCAGCACCAGAGCAGAGCTTCCCCTGCAGCCCCCGGTGAAGACGATGGTGAAGCAGCTGTGCTACTACAGCCCATGGCAGCCCTTGGGGAGCAGAGTTCCAGACAAGAGCAGGTGGATGCCCAGAGGAGGCTGTGAAGTTGTGGGAAGCCTGTGCTGAAGCAGACTTCTGACAGACCCGTGTCTCCATGGCAAGAGGGTCCCAGGCTGGAGCAAGTTTGCTGGCCGGACACAGGAACTCATGGGGGACCCACACTGGACCAGTCTCTTCCTAGGGGGCTGCACCCCGTGGAAGGGACCCACAGTGGAGTAGTTTATTAATAACTGCAACCTACAAGGAAGGACTTGCATTGGAGAGTTTCATGGAGGGCTGTCTCCCATGGGAGGGACCCCACACTGGAGCAGAGGAAGAGTGTAAGGAGTCCTCCTCCTGAGGAGGGAGGAGCAGCAGAGACAATGTGTGAAGAATTGATTATAGCCCCCTTTCCCCATTCCCCTGTGCTGCTTTCAGGAAGGAAATAGGGAAATCTTGAGTGAATTTAGGCCTAGTGTTTTGAAATTGGCTTTTATTTTCTCATAATTGTACCCTGATTTGATTGGTAATAAAATAATCTCTCAAATCAAGTCTCTTTTGGTCATGACAGTGATTGGTGAGTGATCTCTCCCTACTCTTACTTTGATCCACAAGCCTTTTGTTATATTTTCTCTCCCCTGTCCAGCCGAGGAGGAAAATCATGGAGCAATTTAAGTGGGTATCTGGCATCCATCCAGGGTCAACCCATAGGTACCGTACAGCACATCATATGGCACTAGAAGTTTATGTTTACGCAGTTGAACCACATCCTAGATACCTCTACTGGAGGTATTCTCATCTGAACCTGTTACCCTATATAACAACTAAACATTGCCCTTTGGTGACATGAATTCCATAATCCAATACTCAAACAGATGTGTCCAAAGCGTTCATTTTGACTTCTGTAGTTTTAAATTTTATGAAGATATTTCTTTAAAATCTTTTTCAAAGTTTATTTTGAAATAAATTTAATGGCAAATCAGATTTTTTCGCTTATGTATTTCATAGTACAAACAGCAGCAAGAAATACAGAATATTTATTTTCATTTATTTTTTTATTAATTGAAATATTAAATATTTCAATATTTATTATTGATTTTACATATCAAGTAATGATATGACAATCTGCATTGCTGCTAACCTAAACATGGATAATATGATAATTTAAATGTTCTAATTTTTGAAGTGTCATTATGAATCTTTATTACCCAAGACTGAAAGAAGCAGCTTATCTTTTTAGATTAATCTATGTTGTAATTTTGATCTAGAAAGTTAGATGACTGTTTATTAATCGAAGGAACAGCTTTTTGCAATATCCTAGAAAAGTGTTTCTCAGCCAACACCAACATTTTGGAAAGACATTCCGCACCAGTGAGTATATTGGCCCAGATCCATCCTGCTCTGCCTTAGCCACCAAATTGAAAGTCCTAAATTGCAATCTGGATTAATTTGTAATTTCTTTCACAGAACTTTCAACTGGAAAGGGCCATAGACAGAAAAAAATTGCAGGGGTAAAATAGGATTCTTTAAAACTATATTCTCCTTGAAGACAACAGAAAAAGGAATGCTATGTCCGAACACCTGCAGAGAAAGGTTTTAATTAATTACAGCAGGTTTTCCTTCCTACAAATCTGGAATTTTCTGTAGTTCAGCTTATGATAGTTGTCAAACATGTTTACCATGAATATAAGGAACCCATAGAAAATAGTAACTGGTTCGATCTGCCTGTATCTCTTTGTTTCACCATAACACATTAACAGATCAGAGCAAGGCTCCCTGCCTCCAGCTAATTTTTTCTTACTCCTCCTTCACTGGCAGCAGAGGCACTCTGTTTCAAAGGCTACTTCCAGAGTGGTTACGCACATTTCTGCAACAGGAATGACGGCTTAAGGAGAGCCTGTTTTCCAGCTCTTACTTCCATGATGAATGGTCTAACTGCTCAGCAGTCAGGCAAAAATTGATGGTAAACTTATCCAACATTACAGATTTCTCTAGCAAGTTACTTCTGTAATATGGGTAGTGCTTAGGTGTCTCAACAGGGCTTGAAGAATAGCTTGAGAGGGAAATTAGTGCTCAGCTCCCAAGTATGAACGTGCATATGTCTCTAGAGTTAGACACCCAAGGTTCAAGCTAAATACAGAGCTAACTAGTAAACTTAGATGGCATTAAGTGACCCTGTGCCGGAGTCTTTTTGCCAGCTCAATAACCACGGCATGGCTCCGTGAATGGGACACCTCTCCCAAGCAGGTGACGAGAGACGCGGCTCAGGGCGTTTTGCTCTATGGCACAAAAGACTTTAAATCAGCGCAGGCTGAGGGCAAGGAATGAGAGGGAGATCCCTATTCCTGTTTGTGATCCAGAAGGGTTTATTCTTCGGAAGGGTCAGTGACAGAAAGGACCCCGAATACAGTCTGCAACAGCTTATAAATGGGGAGGTCCCAGGGGCAGGTAACAAATTCTAACCAATAGGGAGAGGATGTGGGAGGAGAACAGGGAGGAATTTCATACTTCAGGAACCAATGGGAAAACAGTGGGAAGAAAACAAGTCACATGAGTCAATGGGATGTCCTGGATTAGCAAATCCCCAGGATGGGTTTCAGCAGTGACTGGCCCAGGGAAAGATTGACTTAGAACTTTCAGGACAAAGGGGTTGGGTTAGGTACAACTGGCAGCTCAGGGAGTGGAAACAACTTTCAGGACAAAACCATTACCTCAGGTAAATAGAGGGGATACAAAACAGTCCATTAACAATGGAACTCAGACAATCTGCAACAGTTAAGCTTAGACAGTCCTGAAAATTTGGACAATTAAATTGATGCCTGGGACTTTAGAAAGTTTCAAGAAACTAGATTCCCATATGCAGGGATTTCAGCTGGTGTTGCTTTTTATCTCGTGCTACCTGAATGTCACTAGAAAAAGAGGTACATCCGAAGGATTTCTGAGCCAACTCTGTGAATTGTGAATTGTCACTGTGACTCTGGAGATGCCCACCACCATTGGTTAGAGTCAATTAAGGTCTTAAGTTAATAATTAAGTTAAGCTTTAAGTCAGATGAGATACACATAAATCTTATTGCTTCCATTATTTTCATACTCCAAGTCTTGGAAGAGGATGCTCAAAATAAGAAAGTATGCTTGATACATATAATATAGATCAAGTACCACCAAATATGTAAAGTAGTAACTAGACTTCATGTTTATATTTAAATACTTTGGTCATTATATGATGTCATAGCTGGACATCTAAGGGGCAATTTCTCCCAGCTCACCTTGACACCTACAATAATTACAGTATTTACATATTATCTTGAGCCCCTTTAGAGTCAAAAGGGTGAGGTAGGTGTTTCATGGCATACTGAAGTTGTCTAGCTTGAGTTGACAGGGGTCACACATTAGAAGTGCCTAGCTCCTCCGTCAGTTTCAAAGCAATTCTAAATGCCTAGCTCTGATTTGGATGTCTACAACTCAAATGTAGGAGAAATTAACCTCTCCCCAGTTCTACTTGGTATACAATAGCATAACATGCAATTCTGTTTGTGTGTCATGAAATAATAAAAATATAAAAAATAAAAGTGTATTTCTGATGTTAATTTTAATTTCAAACCAAAATTTTGTAAAATATTATAATTTTCTTTACAAATGGCTTTGGGGGAAACTATCTTTTAAAAAAACAGTCTCAGAGAAAAATTTTAAATCTAGACATCTCCTGTGAAGTAGAAATGCTCAGTTTGAACAACCCTTTTCACTTAACACAAAAGTATTTGCATAGATTATACTAGGGAGTGATAGAAATACTTGTTCCAGTTCCTTAAAAGCAATCAGTTGATGATGTCTAGGTACAAAAAAAAGTCTTTATGTGTGATTTGGAATAAAAGAGACCATGTAATTTTGTATTTTACACTTAAAGACACTCAGCTGAGAATGCTATGCACGCATTACCATCCATAATTTAATTTTGCATGTAATTTCATGCACACTGTGAATCCATCTCAAGCCTACTGTGTCTATAGAAATCTCATATTTTGTAAGCAAATATCACTTAGGTTGCACACCTCAAGTTATTGTTAAGATAACCAATCAAAAGAATGCAGCCCAAAGACACATGTACTAATTTGATAAATTACTTCCACAGATGTATTTATCCCTTGACTAATGAAGACTTTAAACCCCTAAATAAGTGAACAAAGAAGTAATGTTCCCAGAAGCATTTGCCTAAAGTAATTTGAGGTTATTTAGCAACCAGCACAATGCACCAAGTCACTGTAAATTCAAGACTGCATGCTGCATTCTGTTCAGACTTTACAGACTGGCAGGGAACTGAAAGAGTAGTTCATCCCCTGCTTCAGTGATTTCTTACGAGGTAGTTTGCCATGGAGCTTGCTGGATTTTTAAAAAGGTTTTAAACCAGAAAAAGGTTAACCTAGCAGGTGACATATATTGAGGAAAGCACTGAAAAACATTGTGCTGTATCTTCCTTTTCCTTCCACTTATTTTCACTTACAACTCTAACACAAGGCTCAGATTTTTTAGTAGATTGGCTTTGTAATATATCACCTGCCTTGATGTACAAGTTTGTGGATTGCACCTCAGGCTTTGACTGGCATTGCAGCTCAGAGTCTGGCGCTCTGAACCCTAAAGTAGGCAAATTAACTGTACATCTAACATGCAACTTTTTAATAAACTAGGAAACAAAGAAAAAAAAAGCACTATTTTGTAGTGCTATTTTAGATTCCCTAAAAAAGGGAATCCATGGTTGGAAGATAGTTGCCCACAGAAACTGCATCTGTTCCCATCCCTGGAAATGTCTCAGGCAAGGTTAGAAGGGGCCTCAAGCAACATGATCTAGTGGATCTCCCATGGCAGTGGGATTGGAGCTACAAGATTGGATCTTTAGGGTCCTTTCCAACACAAGCCTTTGCATGATTCTCTGATTCTATGAAGGAAAAAATCTAGATAACTAAAAACTCTGTCTATGGGCTAAACCTTCTTCAGCACCTTGTTCTGATGGGAGGGTGGCATCAGTCCTTCTTGACCCTCCTGTCTATGAAATATTTTCCCTATGAAGAAAATGTTGTGCCAGAGCATAAAGTACCTGGCACAAAGCTAATGAAGAAGGTCATTTGTGGCTGTAGCACAGCTTCAGTTTTACCGAGTAGCTCACTGCTTTTTGGGTGCCTTGAGAGCCAAGACCCCTGAAATACCCCATTCCTTCATCAACACTGGAGAGAGGCAGGAAGTTTGAAAGCACTGTAAGTCAAGACATCCGTCTTGGTTTTCAAAGGCCCTTTCTTCATTTAGAAGTACTTCTCTAGATGTCTAGAAATTTTTACTAAAGCTCAAAGTTGATGTTAAATGAGCTGGTTTTCCCTCTGGCCTCATCCCAACACCCCTCGTTAGCAGCAGACAAAAAAGTATGGATAATATCTACTATATGCATGTGTTGAAGATACTGTCTGCTAAAATCAAGAGAAGACCTTGAGAGCTGAAGAAAAGCTATAGAAAAAAATATACATAAATAATGTATCACAGAAAGAGGGGGTTGAATAAGTAGAAAAAGTCCTAGATAATAAATTTGACTTTTAAACAGGAACAAAAAAATGTCACTCTTACTTGAGCTGGATTTTAATGCAATCTTCAAGGTGTAAAAAGTGTGGAAAATCAATAGCAAATCCCAGTGTCCTTATGCTGAGATATTCAAAATGTTAGCTCTATTGGGAGTCATATAAAAGCAGCCATAAACTAGTCCTGATCAGTTCACACATGTGCTGTAAAGAGATACAGTTCAGAATTTAAATACCTCATATATCTTTTGTAAAAACCATCCCCCCCCACCACCACCACAATAATCAGTTTAAAAAGCCTTGCAGTCTTTCTTAAAACTGAGGCCATAGATGTGAAGATAGATAATTTTTGAGAAATTATTTTCTCTTCTTGGGTAATTATCACTAATGAAAGAAAAAAAAATCTTAAATCCCAATAAATCAGAGACAGAATTGACTGACCATGCATCCAAATTGCTGCATTATTCACACTGGAATTACTCCAAAGATTAGCTACAAATTGAATTTATGGTTTCATTTTTCATAACTACTGTGTTGTGACAGATGAGAAGAATCTCTGAGAAAAATGACAGTGATGAACCCAGTTTCTTAGTGCTCTATCTCAAAGACAGAACTAAGCTATCTCTATTTACTGATAGGTTTTATACAATCTATTTTGGCAAGCATAAAGAGCTTTTATGAAATAAAATATATCCTATTTTATACATCAGGCAGTAAAAAAAGTCAGAGAAAACCTCAAAATTTCATTTGAAAAAGGAAACCAATCAAATAAAAGTGAAGTTTCACAGACACTGTACAAACAAAAATACCACTTTATACTTATTTAAAAGCTTGTACTCTATCATCACTGTGCATTTTGCTCTCTTCCAAGGGATTCTCGATGTCTGTATAATAGGTAGAATAT
This sequence comes from Donacobius atricapilla, assembly GCA_013397315.1. Classification (NCBI taxonomy): domain Eukaryota; kingdom Metazoa; phylum Chordata; class Aves; order Passeriformes; family Mimidae; genus Donacobius; species Donacobius atricapilla. The sequence continues at coordinate 99,442 of WBMY01009726.1, read as the reverse complement.
GGATGAAAATTAACATACCAGTGTATCATGAAGTGGCCACATCACACCAGGGTTTGGGATCTTTGTGGGGGTGTTGATTAACGCTTTTCTTGTACTGCACCAAACAGAAATGGAGCTGGACTGTCCAGGGTATTGTGGCAACACAAGCTATAAATAATAATTATAACAATAATCTCCAAGTTCAACAAAGCTTCTGGACTAATACATAAAAACTGAAATACTAGACAGCCAGATATGAGAGACAAATGTTTTGCTCTGAAATGGCTCTTATGTATAACTTGTATCAAACAGGAAAAATAAAAATATGGGCTTTTTTAAGGTTTTCAAACTGGGTTTGTATAGTCCAGGCCTCTTGGGCTAGAAATAATTGAAAGCAAGTTTGAGATTACACTTAGGTCACAAACACAGTTGATGCCTGAAGCTTTTCAGGGACAAAAAATGTGGGAACATTTACAATGTAAGTTAGATAAAATCAACACAAGTGCCACAGAAAACTGCAGTTTAGGTATTTCTAGCACACTAACTGAGAACCTGAATTTTTCTTTTGTATTAGAAAAATATGATTTAATAACTGCACTAACCTTGAAAGGCCAGGCTCTTTCACACTTATTCATATTAACACTCAACATCCTTTCCAAGCAATATCACTGTCTCTGGTACAGTCTCCTAAGTTTGAAAAACAGGAGAATCCATCCCACAGCACGCACTGTTTATGGTGCAGGGTGTGTTTTTGGTGTGTTTTATTTTTCTTTTGCAGTACACTCATCTAATGACTCCATGATGAGTACGGGAATTCCAGCAGACCTGCTAGCTCTCAGATATTTCTAGCTCTTCTTCCATAATTCAACTAATAACATCACCAATAACGTGACATAAATGATCATTTGATAGATCATTTCATTATTCAGTTCTCCAATTGCATTGGTATTTGTACATTTTAAAAATACCAAAAGCCAGGGATATAAAATATTTTGCTCGGAGTAATTCTGCCAGACAGAATCCCACATCTCCTAAGTCTCAGTCCACCACTATTCACTAGAGTCCTCTAAAAGTAGATATGAATATTTTATCCAGAAATTCATCCTAAACTGTGGGGGTGATGGACCTTATAATGTGTTTCAAAATGTTGGTTTCCTGACTGTTGAAATAAATGCATCTGTTGAAGTTTGCCATGGCTTTCTTTGTACCGTGCAGTCATATTTCTTCATAAGATAGGACAGAAACCTGGCAGGGGAAAACAGAAGATAGAAGTGCCTGCTCAGGCCTTGCTCAGATGTGTAGCCAGTCCATTGTGCGCACCCTGGTCCAGAAGCAGGGTAATTCTCCCTCCCCCTGAATACCCCAAAAGTTCCTTGCCAGCTCCAGATACATTTAAAAAAAACCAAATTCCATTTTCCATCCTGATATCATGATAAAAACAATGGCATAAATATGCAGCAGGATAGATCAAGGAAGAAAAAATTACCTGCCTTTGATGATAATTATATATGACTGTCAAAAAACTGTGCAGTTTTCAAAGCACTGCACAAAAAGTTAAACTAATGAATCAACACAATGCCATCCTAGTTATTACAAAGCAAATTAGGCGATGTTAACCTTGTTTTACATAAGAGAAATAGAAAAGGAAGGACCTTATGTTTTAAACTTGGCATAATTAGAGCAGCAGCACATTTATGATTGCACATGCATACTTTCTTTGTGGAAAAAGGAGTCCTAAATTGTTTATTCAAGGTCACAAAGAAAGTTTAAGGCAAAACAAAGAATAGATCAGTGCTCCACCTAATTTTTAGGCCTGTATTTTAAATGAAAGGCTCTCCCTCAATATGCACGTAAGAAATTGCTAGTCTTATTCTTTCAAGTTTTTCACTTTGGCAGATACACAATCTATATGCAAATAGTTATGCACTTATTTTTCTGTAACCGCATAAGCAATGATTTGAACTGGCTACATTAGGGAGCAGCATGAATTTGGCAACAGAAATTATAGATGTGAACATTTTCACTTCCATTCTGTCACAGCCTTAAGATCCTGATTTGGCACAATGAAACCAATGGATGCTGAATCCCAGTCAAACAGAGTATGAGATGGACTGTCTCCTACTTTTCAATTTGCTTTCATAACAAAGCTCTTTTCTTGAAATAAACATGATCAGTTTGAAACAGGGATAACATTAGGTACTTCTAACAAGTATCTTATATTACCTGACTGCTCTTTGGTTCGAACTTTGAAAACATGGTTATGTTTAGATTGAACTCTTTTATGGGAGCATAGTTTGCAAAGAAACACATAAGAAAACTTACAGCATTTTCTAACTTTCTCAGTTAATCTCTACTGTATCTAAAAAATTGGTAACTTCATTAAACATTTTATTCAGATATTTACTTTGCATTCATTTGATTTTCTATATTTTTTGGAATATTGAATATTAAACTGTTATTAAAGCAAGTCATAAGTTACACCGTTATATGACTGAACACAGTATATTTTCTACTGTGATGTTTCTCTATGCTGACTTATAGTATTACTTTGAAATATTATTTGAAGCTGCATATCTTCATATCCCACAAAAAATTATGTAATGCTCAACTGTCTAGAAGAATACCTGCTTTTGTCATAGTTTTATGAGAAATGTACAAATTTAAGCCTTTTTATTTAGTTTAGAGATGAAAACTATATGAAAGGATCAATAAGACTAGAAGAATGGAATGCCTTTCTCCTGTTCTCTAGCCAGTTCCCTTTCAAAGTGCTCCTGAGAGTGCTCTTTCTCACTTTACAAGTTCTCACAATGAGTAAGAACGCCTGTGGTACATGATGCTGAGGATGATAATGCATTTTCAGATCTGCATCACCTCATCCCTGAACATTATGCTAGAACACAATATCCCTCATTAGGAGAGAAAAAGGAAAAGATAAAAATAGAATTATCTAAGTGGAAAAGTAAGCATTGAATGGTAGTTCCATTACAAGTAGGAGATGGCAAATAGACACAAGTAACTTTACCGCTGCATTTACAGTGTCTAGACAGTGCAGCATTTCAAATGTCTAATGTAGAATTATGCTCAGTTAGAGGCAGACTGCTCTCACGGCTCTCTATTTCTTGAGCTGTGTTCTTAATGGTTTTTGCAGTTTGTAGCATTAGACTTTTCTGTTTTGTTCTGTTTGCAAGTTACTGTGTTTTTGCTATATTTGTTCCTGTTCACAACAATAAACACCAAAATATCATGATAGTGGTTCCCAATGTGACAACATATGGAGCTATCAGTTAAAATTGTAACAAAATCTTAGATTAAATCCTGTACAATCCAATTTTTGAAACTCAGAGGATCTGCACAATTCAGATAAATCACACAGACATCTCAAGTCTCTGTGTGTGTCAGAAATGAATGCTAATTGCAAAGTTATTTCAAAAAAAATACTCAACCAAGAGGTTTCATAAACTAGCAGATTTCACCCCACAAAAATACGGTCACAGAAATTGACCTAATTCTGAAGGTTACATGCCTTCCTTAGAGCAGAGTAGTTTGCTGTAAACACCTATACTGAGTCTGGATAATGCAGATTAATCACTGTAGTTCTGGAGTTTCCCCAGTTAAACCTCCATTATCAGTAAAAGTAGCAGTTGCCATTATTTCCATTGGCCTCAATCTCTAATTTTGAGGTGATGATGTTCTTCCAGACCATTTTCCATTTCCTCTTCCTTTAGCTTCAGAGTTATACATGACAAAAAAAAAATTCCCCCTCTGCTCAGAAAGTTCTCAAAATTGTTTACTACATCTCTGGATAAGTCCCTGTGTGGAACATAAAAAACATATGAAGCCTTGAGTGAGCCATCTTTTTTGGAGGAAATTCACAGCGAGAACAATGTTCTGGGACAATTCTCACAAGAATAGAAGTTACTGAGTTTTTATGTGGTTCTCATTTTCGCATATCCTGTCTTGCTTCAATATATCACAGCATGGAACTCCACTGTGTAAAATACTTTTCTAGTCAGTGTACACACAGTCGTTCATTAATTAGGAGCTCAGGATCTTCTTTGCCCCAACAGAATATAATTTTAGAATTTTGTGCTATGGAAATGTGCTAATGAGAACTATAAAACAGCAAATTCTGTAATACTCACCGTGCTTTCAATTTTCTTGCATTTATTGTGAACTAAAAATACATTTTAGTCCATAAGAGCCTGGTTTTACTTTTATTAGGCCAAGGAAACATTGGAGATTGACTTCAGTGACATCACATATATTGTCAAACATGAAAAAAGCAAAGATGAACAAACTGGACTTTATTAATGGGAATTCAGCAGTAGAGAATTAAATGCAGTGCATTTTATGCATAAATATGCATTTCAAATGCATTATAGCATGTAATTAATAGGCTGCTTATGTATGGACCAATTTTTCTTTTTGCAAGGATAACCAACCTCTTAATCTCACCATTTCAAGTAGCTTTGGGTTTTTTCATCTAAGAGGAACTGGAAAAAATGAAGTTCTTTTCTGTTAGAATCCAACAAGCTCTGTTATAGTTGTTCTATAATTGAAACTAATGCTCAGTGAGGGCAGCACTCTTAGGTTTTGCTGTACAGTGTTATTCATGGATCAATTAAAGTTAGCAGCAGAATATTTGTCAAAAATGTATCCAGACCAGTAGAGATTATGTGTGGGGCAGAGGGAAAAAAAAGCAGTTTTCCATTTTTTAGGGAATTAATAATCAATTTTTATACCTTCAGTTAAATTAGGAAACTGATTTTTTCCAATATGTGTAAAAGTCATTTTGACATATAGAAGCATGGAAAAGTAAGACATATTGTAATAATTAACTGAATTATTCCTGGCATGCCATGATCAATTACAGCATTAATAACTACCCAACCAAATAGTGTTATGTTGGAATAAATTGACCGACAAGGGTTTTCAGTTAGGAAATGAAGCTCAGATGGATCATCAATAAAAACTACCGCAGAGAACAGACTTTTGAGAACTTCAGTGTTTTGCATTTACAAAATATGGATGTGATAACTGTGCTTAATGACTGGAAGAAGCAATTTAAAAATTCATTTAGATTATTTTGCTCCCTTTAATTGCCTGGTGAAAGCCATTGCCTTTGACAGACACACTAATGTGCCATGTAACCTATATTTAATTTTGTGTCCTGATCAAAATAAAAAACCTGATACAGCCCTTAATTAACTCCCTGCCTTCTGTACAGTTTTACATTTGCAGTTCTGCTCAGTTTACAGCAGGTGACAATGGGTTACTTATGGCATGCAACACCCTGACATAGAATACAACACTGTTTATTAGGAAGACTGCAATGTGCAAACTTGGACTGAAATTCAGCAAGGTATTTAAGTAAATTTCTAATTTAGTGCTTGCAAGAAATCCCATTTGCTACAACATTACTACTATTACTTCCAATGATTGCCTACAGTTTACTACCTAACTGAATCAGGATGTTAATTCACAATATTTGCATTTTTCCACTCTTTTTGCAAAAGTTAAAATTTATATCAACAGCACAGGAGGTTAAAACACATATTAAAGCATGGATATTGACACAGTATAAAAACGAGAGCAATACAGCTATACTGGAATGCTCGTACGGACTTAGAACTGTGTTTTAATTGTTTCATTGAAGCTAGCAACAAGAGTCTTATGCCAGATAAGCATTAGTCCAGCACTATAATTTTATAGGCCTTCACAAAAGAGGACCACAGTTAATTTTTCTGACCATGGCTTTTTCTTTTTTTAGCATATGAAAGAACACTCTCAATTTTTTATGCTATTTTCAAAGTGCACTCTTTCAGAAATGAACAAAAGAAACTTCCATTAACTCTCAATAGCAGGTAATATTGACCCATTATGTCAATGAGGACTCTCTGAAAATGCTGTGTTTTTGTGGGCTCAGAAAGCTGACACACAGCAGGCTCTTGCAATCCTTAAATCTGGTTACTACAGATCCCGTTAAGCACAATATTTGGTGAGGAGAATGCAACAGGGTCACAAGACATGACATTAGAGGGCTGGGCAGAGCCTAAGGACTTACTGGTCCAGACTTTAGTGGAGGTAGTACCAGGTAGACAGCAGTGTGGACCCAGAGAAAGGAGGCAGTTGGACTGTGAGGCTGCGTTGGGAAAGTTCCTCTGATGGCTGATCCATTAGGGATGATAAAAGGCCTGTAGAAGGTGATAATGGAGCCCCACGTCATGACAGGAGCTCCCAGTGAACAGCATGGCAAAGTCAATCTGCAGACAAAAGCAGTAGCAGCAATAACTGCAAGCAAGGACAGCTTACTTACATCTTTGCCTTTTTTTCTATATTTTAGATCTTTTGGAAAGGAAAGATGTGCAGTCATAGATTCATTTTTCCTTGAATGTGTCCTTTTTGCCTCTTCTTAGGGTTCTGCCCCAGCTCCCTACCTAAGGTTCAGGCAGAAGTTAGTCATATTCATTAGTCAGATCAGTCTGAACATTAAGTGCTTAATGACATATTTTCTTATGCCTGTAATAGCAAACTGTCAGGCTATGCCACACAAATAAATTTGGATACTTTTCAAGTTATTCAAACAAGACTTCCATAGGCAGCTGCATTGCGTGTTTGTTTTTCTAAGCCCACCTGCTATCCCAGCACTATGCAAATTTGAAGTCTTTATGAGTTTGATTCTTCATGTTTTCTATGTTCTTTGGAACTATGTGTTGCCAAGATCAATGCACCTTCTAATCTACAATGTGACTTCCCTGCAGTTTAAAGCTTCCTCTCCCCTGTGAGTCTCCTATGCACTCTTGCACATAATGGGCAACAGATAAGAAACTAGCAACAGAGAAACAAAAGAAAAACAAATAAAACCAAAAATTTTGAAAAAGAAAGAGAAACCACCAGACACACACACAAACCCCCCATCAAACCAAAAACCCAACTTAGTTTCCAATTTTGAACGGGGAGGAGGCTGGAAGATCAAATGCTTTTTGAAAAAGATTTTCATATGACCCCCATATTGCATCTGTAGGCTGCTATCATGCAAATAATAATGAAATACAACACCATTCAGCTAAGAATCCATTTACTCCAACAAAGGTCAAGTTCACAATACCCTGCAGACCAGATATACATAAAACTGCTATCAGATTTATTTCCCTTCTAGATCAGTCCATTGAATTTACATACTTAAACAAACTAGCATCTAAAATTCGTCTCCTCGTCATTGCTTCTTTTATAGTCCTCAAAGGAAATTATTTTAGTTTCACATTTTATCCTGCATATCCAAGCATATCCTCACCTTGTTGCTGTAGATTTAGAGACCATTATCATGCATGGTTATATACCTGCTAAATTGACTTTAGTCTTTCAATGTGATCTAAATTGTGTTTAATCTGCTCCCTTAATACTAATGGTGTCTGAGAGGTGAGCACTTCACAAGCTGAGGAACTTTAATTTGATGCCTTTTGTGGAGCCTGATTCTTCAAATACATCTTTATACGCATAAAGACACTGTATTTTCTGCATCAATATTGTCAATGCATGTGTAACCTTTAGAGCAATCTCCCTGCAAAATTATTGTTTTCCCCAAAGGAAAGACAAATCACTCATTCAATTATGCATTTACCCACTCAGAATTGTCTTAAGCTGTGGCTATATGACACAGCAGTTTTGCCACATCTAGCATACTCACTGGTGGGGTTTTCTGGGGAGGAAGTGTTTTCACAACTTTTTTTCCTTTGGGGTATTCCTACTTGGATAGATTTGAGAATACTGTTTCCAGGTTTTCCAGCTGTAATCTATATTCCTGTTAATGTANGGTGGTGAGCTGTTGGTGACTTTGGAGGTATTCGGAGATTGATACTGTGACATCCCAGGGAAGATGAAATGAAGATCCTAAAACTGGAACACCAGTGCTTTAAGCCAGTAAGCCACAGGTCCACCCTGAAATATCAAGAGAGAACATATTTGGTCCAGCCACAGATAATCTGTGGAAGTAATTGATTCCTTGTACTCTTAGTAGAGTTTCTGCCATAAAATAACAACCCTTAAATTGTTACTTAAATTTTTGAAAAGCTCACTGCCATTATTTTGCTTTAAAATATGCCTGGCTTTGACTAAACAAAAAGAAGCTTCCATTGGCNTACCTAAGGTTCAGGCAGAAGTTAGTCATATTCATTAGTCAGATCAGTCTGAACATTAAGTGCTTAATGACATATTTTCTTATGCCTGTAATAGCAAACTGTCAGGCTATGCCACACAAATAAATTTGGATACTTTTCAAGTTATTCAAACAAGACTTCCATAGGCAGCTGCATTGCGTGTTTGTTTTTCTAAGCCCACCTGCTATCCCAGCACTATGCAAATTTGAAGTCTTTATGAGTTTGATTCTTCATGTTTTCTATGTTCTTTGGAACTATGTGTTGCCAAGATCAATGCACCTTCTAATCTACAATGTGACTTCCCTGCAGTTTAAAGCTTCCTCTCCCCTGTGAGTCTCCTATGCACTCTTGCACATAATGGGCAACAGATAAGAAACTAGCAACAGAGAAACAAAAGAAAAACAAATAAAACCAAAAATTTTGAAAAAGAAAGAGAAACCACCAGACACACACACAAACCCCCCATCAAACCAAAAACCCAACTTAGTTTCCAATTTTGAACGGGGAGGAGGCTGGAAGATCAAATGCTTTTTGAAAAAGATTTTCATATGACCCCCATATTGCATCTGTAGGCTGCTATCATGCAAATAATAATGAAATACAACACCATTCAGCTAAGAATCCATTTACTCCAACAAAGGTCAAGTTCACAATACCCTGCAGACCAGATATACATAAAACTGCTATCAGATTTATTTCCCTTCTAGATCAGTCCATTGAATTTACATACTTAAACAAACTAGCATCTAAAATTCGTCTCCTCGTCATTGCTTCTTTTATAGTCCTCAAAGGAAATTATTTTAGTTTCACATTTTATCCTGCATATCCAAGCATATCCTCACCTTGTTGCTGTAGATTTAGAGACCATTATCATGCATGGTTATATACCTGCTAAATTGACTTTAGTCTTTCAATGTGATCTAAATTGTGTTTAATCTGCTCCCTTAATACTAATGGTGTCTGAGAGGTGAGCACTTCACAAGCTGAGGAACTTTAATTTGATGCCTTTTGTAGAGCCTGATTCTTCAAATACATCTTTATACGCATAAAGACACTGTATTTTCTGCATCAATATTGTCAATGCATGTGTAACCTTTAGAGCAATCTCCCTGCAAAATTATTGTTTTCCCCAAAGGAAAGACAAATCACTCATTCAATTATGCATTTACCCACTCAGAATTGTCTTAAGCTGTGGCTATATGACACAGCAGTTTTGCCACATCTAGCATACTCACTGGTGGGGTTTTCTGGGGAGGAAGTGTTTTCACAACTTTTTTTCCTTTGGGGTATTCCTACTTGGATAGATTTGAGAATACTGTTTCCAGGTTTTCCAGCTGTAATCTATATTCCTGTTAATGTAAAGGGGGTAATATTCTTTCCTCATTATTATTTTTGTCCTCTTTTGGCATTTACAGTGTTTAATGAAACATCAAAATGTCCATGTGTAACACCTAAAAATCTCATACTTAACACAAACTACAGGCACCCAAGCAAAACAAAAAAAAAAATGGAGAATACAGGGATAAGAGCTAACTGTGAATCAAGTTATCTTTTGCTCTACAACTCAACAAGACTAGACTATATGTTTTCAATCACCTGGTTTTGGGTGCTTTACTGTTTGTAGGACAGCTGTAAAAAGAGCTCTTAACCAACAAGAATCTACTGCATACACATGTGCCAGGAGCGATTCTTTAGTTTAGTCATTTGTAACTAAAGAGAAAAAGAAAAAATTAAAAACTAGAAGGGAAAATTAACCCTGGGTAAAAAAAAATCATGTGCTTTGGCCTTTTCTACTCTAAAACATAT
>WBMY01009726.1:68420-89395 GCA_013397315.1 Donacobius atricapilla | reverse complement strand
CTTTTTTCTTCGCTTTTTTTTCTTTTTTTTTTTTTTTTTTTCTTGGCACTCTGAGCCGGGAAACTTAAATTTTCAGTAGTTTCTGCTGTTGCCATATCTGATGAGTATCACCTGCCTTAGCATTCACCACACTGTCAGGAGTTGTTAACCCCCCTTGGCAGATTTTTGTTTGTTAACTTAGCTTGTCATTGCCAGCCTTGAGGTCATGCACACACAGATGGCTTATAGGCCTCACTTTTCCTTTGTGTTTATTGTAATTGGAGCTAAAGAAGAAACTTGTAGCAAGCAATTTATTTTACGAATTTCATTTTTTTCCTATTCCTTCTCACTGCCTAATCACTGATCTTGAATCTAGCCATCATTTCAATTTACCTGAATAAATTCAGGGGAAAAAAAATTGTCCAATAATTGAATTGTAAATAAGTCACTGGCACCCTTTCCTTTGCCTGATTAGACGTGTTAGAGAAGCAGTCTGTTCAAATAGTCTACTGTTAGTTGTTTCTTTGGTTAACTTTAGGACCATGTGCCTGGAATTGTGTGTAAATGCTGACATTAATGGACACAAAAATTTGCTTTTTTCATATTTTTTCTACATGTACTTAAGCTCTCTTAGTCTTTATTCATTCCCTACAAAAATCTTTCTATTTCCAAAATTTCACTCACCAGTAGGGTTATGCTAGGAGCTCTATAGTGTACCTTGATGAGTATAAGAAATAAGAAACAGAAGAGCACATCATGCCTTTATAAAAAAAATGTCTAACATGCACAGCATATATCCACTTAATTTATTATTCTGAATGGGATCCATGGCTTTCAAAAGAGCATAAAGCAAATGAAGTTTCTTTGTGAAACTATCACTTTTTGCCTATGCCTGCCTTGTTTTTGCAGCATAACTCCTTTTCTGGTACGAAGAATATCTTAAATCTGACCTGAGTTTTAGGGTGGGCATGACAAGCAGTAATTCATGAAAAAAAAGTCACTTGCACTGTTGGCTAAGCCTACTCTTCCTTTTTTTATTATTAGCAAATTGTTTTAGAAGACTGACCCCTTCTGCACAACGAAATGAAAGATACTCATCAGCCAGTGAGTGGAAAAAGAAAATAATAACATTAAGAAACACCAAAACCAACAAAAAAGAAACACACACTACCACAAAAAACCTACATACAGCTTTATTTGCTCCAGCAATACCAAAATGGTTGTCAGAGGACTTCCAGAGTGGAAGAAACATAACTATATTGAGTAGAAATCCATTTCAGAAAAAAGAAAATGTGACCACCTTCTTTGGCCTTGAAGATCCCAGCAGAGCGCCCTGTGGGAGGGGAGGGAGTCACTGCAAGTAGCTGTCACCCTCTTCACAGAAGGCTTACTTTCAGTTGTAAAAAACCGTCTCTTATCCATGTGCAGCTGCCAGTAATGGCTCTTGGAATGTGTTAGAACAGCAGCTCTCTCTCAGAGCTACAAAGTGCTCTTAGTCTTTTCTTTCCTCCTCCTAACATATCAATGCACATGCAGCATAATTAACAGACTTGACTCAATAAAGCTCAGTAAACATTTTGTCATTTGCCATATATCTATCTATATCTATACCTATATATCTCTGTGTGTGTGTGTATATATATATGTACTTGTGTGTGCAAGTATGCTGGGGCTTATTTTTAAAAAGCTTTCCTCTTTCACATCTCTATTCAGAATGTACTCCGGACTCCCCACATGGGTGCACATGCCCCTCAAAGTACTAAAGAAATACACAAAGGGTTTTGAAATAAAAGAGAGCTTTTCCTCCTTTCTCCTGGAGCCACTGCCCCTACAGTTTGGAAGCCTTTCCTTCCTAGAAGTCTCTCCTTCTTTCACTTTTCCATTGAAGCATTTTTTTCACTGAAGCTCTCTAGTTTTTTGTGTGTTTTCATGCTAGAGGCTGCTGATGGCAAGTAGCCAGGATCTCTAGGCTATCACAGGTCATCCTGAGAGCAGTGAACATGCTAATGACCCTTTGTTTAAGACAGATGTCAAAAGAAATTAAATTGTTTAGTGGCTTAAACAGTAGGAAATACCAGAAAACACAGTCAGACCTCTGGAACTACAGGGAAGGGAGCAAACAACAGGCTGAATGAGTATTTTATTCCTTCTGTGTTCTCCTCCAGTGCTCCAGTCCTTTCCATTTCACTAAATCACCTGCTAACTGACACTCACTCCCACAAAATTTTGTAGGACTAATATGACATTTTGTGTCTCTTCTCAAAATGACAGAGACAGAAAGAGGCATGTGCATTTCACCACAGGCAGAGTCCACAAGCTTTACTTTCTTTATAGTCCTGCTATGTATCTGACCCCAATGTGCCAGAATCTGGCCCCAGTTTTAATATAAACAGGATTTGCCACTGAAAACAGGATTGCCTTTTTCTCAAAGCTTATGACATCATTTTGTACACATCTCATAAGCCCAGAGATGTATAGATTTTTATATCTGACCACAAATTCTAAGTGTTGCTAACTAGTGTTTTTTCACAGTAATGAGGTTACAAGTAATCTCAGGGGGAAAAAAAATAGAAGAGGAAAAAAAAAAAGATAGGAAAGGTTATCTTAAAAATTTTTAGGCAATAGGATATTTAGAACAATATTTCTCACATGTGTAAGAAGGTACCACTCACTTCACTGAAGCCCTGCTCTGACGGCCAAAAACTAGCCATTAGCTCTGCAATTTGGTTTCCCAATAATCATTATATAAATAATCTTGTATTCACCTAGATGACATCAGCCTTCTAAACAAACTTCTGCTTGCAGCTCCAACCAAAGTCTGAACACAGTAGCAGATGTCGATGCATATTAATGCATGAACAGGTGATGTGGCCACTAATTCTGGAAGCCACTTACAGACACATGAAGGACAAGGAGGTGTTCAGGAGCAGTCATCATGGATTTATGAATGTGTCCAACCCAATAGCCTTCTACAGTGATGTTACTAGCTTGGGTGGCTAGAGAAAAGCAATGGAAGTTATTTATCTTGACTTCAGTAAGGCTTTTGATGCCATCTCCTGCAAAACACTCATAGAAAAATGGATGCAATACAGGTTAGGTAGGTAGACAGTGATGTGGATCAAAACTGGACGTAACAGCCAAGTTAAGGAGGCTGTGAACAGTGGCACAAAGTCTGGTCAGGAGTTAGTCAGTAATAGTGTACCCCATGGGTCAGCTGTGGGTCAAATAGTGTTTAACTTCTTCATTATTACATCAAAGAGGGGAATCAAGTATACACTCAGCCATTCTGCAGACAACATGACACTGGAATGAGCAGATAATACATCAGACTTGCTGGGGCTGCCATTGAAAAGACCTCTCTAGGCTGGAGAAATGGGCAAAGAGGAACCTCATAGAGTTCAACAAAGGAAAATGCCAAATCCTAGATGAATAAACCCAGGTATATGATAACGAACAGCAGGCTGGAAAGAAGCTCTCCAGAGAAGGAATGGGCATCCTGGTGGTCAAGTTGAATGTGTCATCAACACCTGCTTGCAGCAAAGGCAGGCAATAGCATACTGAGCTGCATGAGGAAAAGCACTGCCAGAAGGTCAAGGAAGGTGATCCTTTCCCTCCATTCAGTTCCATTGAGGCCACACTTGAAATTCTGGACCTAATTCTGGGCTCCCCAGCACAAGAGAAACATGGAAACACCTGAAAGAGTCCATCAAAGCACCAGAAAGTGAGTAAGGGATGGCATGGAGCACCTCTGATAAAAGGGGAGGGTGTGAGAACTGGGAGGACAAAGCCAGGCTCTTCTCAGTGGTGTCCAATTACAGGTCAAGAGACAATGGGAAAAAAACAAAACACAGGAGGTTCCATCTGAACATCAGAAAAAACATTTCTGCTGTGAGCAAGACAAAGTACTGCAACAGACTTCCCAGTGAGGTTATGACATCTCCATCTATGGAGACAGCCAAAACTTGACCCATCCTGGGCTATCTGTTGTAGCTCACACCACCTGAGCAGGAGGACTGGACTATGTGACCTCCAGAGGTACCCGTCAACCTCACTTGTGTGATTTTATGGTTCAGTAATCCTGGTTATCAAAGGAAGGAGATATTGCAGAAAAGTTGGACCTCTTTGCACTTTTCCTAAAGTTCCACATAGCTTTCTGAAACCTGTGAGCTTTTGAGTTCATGGTTTTAAGCCATTAATAAAAGAGTCTCCGGGACTACATTTTTACTTCAGATTCATTCTTGACCTGGTCAGTCAGTCCCTAAGCTGATGAGTGGCGCACGGAATCCCTGTGAATGGCGGACAAGCCTTGCAGTGAAATTTCCCCTTCTCCCTGCAGTCCCTGGATTCAGACACTGAAAATAATCATATCAGAAAAAAACCCTCACTCTGACCAGTGCTACCTTGGCTGCAGCAGAGTCTACACAACAGGTGCTAATATCAGCTCTGATTTCTCACCTCTCCCCTTGACAACCAAGAAGGAAAACAGTCAACCCTTTTCCTTGGAGATGTGCATCTCCAAACTGTGGGAACCCAGAGGAAGAAAATAAAAGCATCTCCTTATACATACAGGACGGGCTGAGCTGTAGGTAGAGCCACAGTCTGTCCTCCAGGTGCTAAAGCTATTTTGTGGGTCAAACCAGATACATACTGTTCTCTGCTTGGCGATTTTGGAAGGCTTATTTTCAGCAAACCCTTGCCAGACTATTTTACACAGCATCCTTGCCAAAGTTCTTATTTATCTTGCAGGTTTTAATTAAATCATTTCACTTTCATATCAGCACTAATTCTGAAAGAGGACTCAACAAGTATTTGTTTATAAAAAGCTTGTTGTAAGCAAAGCACTCATTAGGCTTTGCTTGATAATCTCCACTGTTCATTATCGCAGGGCAATTGCTATTGCTGTATCATTAAGCTTTAAATACTTTGCTCTCTTTATGTTCGTTAGTGATACACACATTAAATTATCACAAACGTGACACATTTTATCCCCCTTAGCTGACACAAATGCCATTTCAGAGACTTCTGCTATAATACTAAATATCCTCCAAAAAGCCTCTCTGAAGATCATTTCTTTCTTTCAAAAGCTTTTTCTCCACATACTCATTAGCTGAGTGAACTCAAACATAAACCCCATCTGTTCTCCAATGGGAAGCCACAAATCTCTGCTGTCAATGAGAATCATATACTTTCTTAACAAACCACTTGCATGTATTGATTTAAGGAATTCTCTTTATTTTGAAAACAGTCTCCATAATATATACATTACTAGTCATTTTGGAAAAGAAATGGAACAAACTGATTCTTTCCACCTCCACACAGTATATCCCTATTTAGAAAACAACAGGCTTCATAATACCTTTTCCAAGTGGGATGTCCTCAACAAAATGAAAAATAAATGTGCTTAAAAGATGCTATTGAACTGTGATTTTTCTTGGAAAGCTTCTATGTTTCTTTTGTTTTACTGGAACAGGAGTGAGTTTATCTGAATGACACAGATAGATGTAAAAATCATTTAGGAGGCTGCTCTGGCATGTAAGTTCAAATAAGCACTGAGTGATTCAGAATGGCTGCCATCCACGGCTGCCAGATCTTGGGTGTTGACACAGCCAGTGCACTGAGTTAGGACACCTGAACATTATGCTTCCACCAGAATACAGTCTCTATTTCTCTCCTTTTTGTACAATACCCCACCACACTGTGCAAAGCACAGTTTCCATATCAACATTGTGTGTATGTAGCTTAGCAGAGAGCATTAGAGAAATCTCCATTAAAAAAATGGGTGAAAAGTAAGGTGAAGTAGAATAACTCAAAGTTTAGATTTCTCAACTGATCATAAATTTTACATTGAATAAAATCTTTAGGCAAAAATAGGAATGCTCACTGGCATAGATGCCTAGAAATGCCTCATCATGCCTTATCTGTCCTCACCTTATTTAACCTTGTCAAATATCAGAATGTTCCTTTTCTACCTCAACAGGCTGTTCTCTGCAGACTTGTCTTTGCTGCATTGCTTTTCTTTGGGCAACCTTTGCCATGATTAGGAACTTGAAGGCAAAAATACACACAGTTCAATGAGCTAACAATAAATATTGGTTAATAGAATCCAGCCAGGAGAGATCAGACATATATTTGCCACTCCTGCCACAAGTTACCAGGTGAGTCTCTTCAAGCCAGTTGGTAGCATGGGGAAGAATAAGACCCTATAGCCATGCAGAACAGGCAGATCCTCCATCCTGCTGATTTAATCTTCCACCTCACTTAATGTCCTCTCAGAATTTTAAATCTTTTCAGGTCAGTATTCTTCTGAGTCCTTGACTTACAACTACTAGCACAATAATTTCACTTCCCTCTGTTTTTATTTTTCATATTTTGAGTGGCTTTAGTGTATGTATTTCTTTCACAGCACAACAACATCTTTTTTTCTCTGTAAATCTGAGCCAAGGTTACACAGCTGTGCTTCACAAAACCAAGCTCTGGAGCACAAACAGCTGAACCTGTGGGCTACTCCACAGGGTTACAAGCTTATACTTTTGCTTGCTTGTTTACTGAACCAAATGCATAGCTGGAGCAAGTTGAAGATTATTTGTTCCATACAGACATCAACACAGCCTCCACACTAACCAAGAGCTGATTATTCAGAGAAGAAAACAAGCATATCAAAAAAACCAAAACAAGGAAAGAAGGGCACCACTCAGCAAATTTAGCTAATAGGCATCATGGAGTTGTACTGGAAGGCTCATAAAAAATAAAGACAGATACACAATCAATGCTATGACTCAGTAATTGCTTTATGCATGTGAACAATGTTTTCAAAAGTCAAAAACAATGTCTGCAACAGAGATGTTAGCAAGACACGATGCTAAATTCCTCATATTCATTAGTAAATGTCATGTGCTGGGTAATGAATTATTCTTGACACTGCTAAAGTCTTCTGTTGTCTGAAACCTTTTATCTTTGGCAGTCTAAAGTAAATGGCAGAATGGAAACTTGTGCTTCTAAAATGTATCCTGGCATCATCTTGCAGGACAGAAATTGGCATTTTGTTGACAATTTTCATAGAGCATTTCATACTGCACTGTCAATACCTCATCTAGTGAAATGTCCCGCATTCAAAAGTGACCTAAGCTAAAAGAAAGTTAATAAACAAACGTAATGCATCTTGCTGATTTTGTTCCCAGGTGAGACAGTACCTACCCTAAAGAGATAACCCTTTATTTTGTAGTAAATGATAAGGTAAACAGGTGCGGCAGCCAGGCATTCACTGTATCAAAGGTTCTCAAGCTGCCATCTGTGTACAAATGGCCATGTGGCTTTGGACCTTCTGTCTTATTTTTTCAGCTGCTCAAGCTCTTTAAGAGACAGCTAAAAATAACTTTTCAAGCATTCAACAAAAAAAACATGTTTTCCTAAAATTGCATTTACACTTGCAAAACAATTACTTGCAAGCTGAAATACAAAGTGGGAAAGCAGTGGGCTCTGGATCTATGAGTGAAACACGTGTCTCACAAGACAATCTTAGCATGATTTCTTTTACCTCTGATTGCTGCTATGAGCTCATTTCTTTCCAGCTTCCTGTAAATAAAGCTGCAAATAAAGCTGTGCTTTAATATGTTGTCTCATGTGGGTACCTATATTCTTCCACAGTGCATACTACTCCAGTCAGTTTTACAGTCCATCTGCACAGACTTCTAATGTCAAGATCACAAAAGCTGGATGCAACATTCATGATGATGAGGAACCAGATGCACATCCTCTTGTTGTTTGCTGCTGCTTCGTGTTAAGAGCTCACTTATATGAAATCATAGTCTACCTCCCTTACTCCCAGTGAGTAGAGGAGTAGTTATTCCATTTATTCCATGGGATTAGTGCATACAAACGTTTGTATTCAAATACGTACAAGTCAGTGTGACTTAGTGGCAGAAATTGGCATAAGGAAGAAGTCAGCTGTGACTAGGAAGGCTAGAAAACATTGTGCAAATAATATATTCAGAAGGGAAAAAGAAGACTTAGCAGCAGAGTCCTGAGGGAAGCATTTCATTTTCCTATATCCATTCACAAGTAAGTAATTAATTTCATGAGTCAAATGTGGTATGGGAATTCTCCTGGAGTGGTTTTCACTTAAGCAGTTTCAGCTAAAATAGGTGAACATTTGTTTTACTGCTTGATTTTCGGTCACCACTTTTTTTCTTTAAGTTACCAAAAACATGTTCATGCCATTGCTAACCATTTGTTTTAAGGAATTCTATTTGAGTACGTATAGCATTCAGTGAAAAAGTGCTTCAAGTACATTCTATTTCTGACTCTTCATTCCTTAGCAAGGTAACTATGTAAAAATATGTCACCTTTAAGAAAATCAGCTCAGAGTTAATTCTCCTTCATGAAGAAAATGCTTAATTCTTCTGCAGATACCTCTCTTGGATTTTCTTTTGATATTTACTGAAATCTTATGCTGTCTTTTTCTCTGTTCTTTTGCAAGTAAAGGTGTTAAGGTCATACATACATCTAAATGCGTACATACCTATTTAAGCACACATTTGGGAACTGTTAGTGTTTTGGCTTCATTTGCATTTCATAAAGATTTTTATGGGAATTGCTAGGATAACAACTTTCTTGCAATTTTTCAAACAGGATTGAAATCCTTATTGTGTATTTCCCAGCTCAGTTTGAAAAGGGATTTAATGCTGTCTAAATGTGGTGTAAGCACACCGCTGCCCTATACCCCAATCAATGATGTCAGTGGAAAAACTTATTTCTATTGACTTGGTGGGCTTTGAATAAGGTGTCTACAATAAAACCCCAACAAACCAGCAACTGTGACTTAAGAATATGCCTGATACAACCAGTAGGGCAATCTTCATAGTTCAACACCTTTCGCGGTGTATGATGATATATTCAGCTGTATGTGCCAGAAGTTATTCAGTTAATTATATACCTAAAAATCTCTATGGTCACAGTTGACTCCATTAAGCTCAATAGAAGATGTAGGTAGTGATCCCTTTCACAGAGGAGATATTTTTACAGCAATGCTGTGTTTGCATATAGAATAAAGGTGTACTTTGACCTGTACAGTGTTTAAACCAATGCAGAATAAGACGAAGCTGAAATTTGATGTTGTAAGCAGGGATATAAGTCATGATCATGGATTAGAATTGTGGTGTCCTGGAGCCCAGTGTGGAATTATGATGGCTGTCAATTAGCTGCCTTTTGAATCTTCCTTCATCATGAGCAAATACAAAAGGTCCTACACTGCTGTCTTATTCACATTAAAGGCATCAAGCTTATGCTGCATGGACACCTTCATGACAATCTATCACAGGGAAAAAACCTTAGAAATTTAATGTTTAAAAATAATGTTTTCTTTTTCTCTATAAAATATTTTTAACTAATTTTGTAATAAAATAATGTTAAGGCTATATGAAACTGAAACCAGAATACATATAAACACATGCCAAGACACTAGAAGAAAACCCTCTGTGTCAGCAGAAATAAGAGTAAACAGGGACAAGTGACAATAATGTACAACTGTTTCTGTAGCACTTTTCGATTTTCAGCATTTTCATAGTTATTACTGACCTATTCTTCTTGGCACTGTAAGGTGTTAATGGCTGCTAGTAAGCCTGTCTTTGAACTGCAGACAATCACAGACATCATTAAAGCCATTGAGAGTGCTAGGCATTTAAGCTAAGTGTAAGAAACCACTCATGTACTAAAAGCACTGAAACAGTAGACGTGACTGTCCAGAGCCAGACAGAAACCTGTGATTGAACTCAGAGAAAATGAGAAAGCCTCCTTTCTCCCATAGTTTGGAATCCAAAGTCTGACCAGCTGCTTCCCTCAAGCTTTGAGCAGCACAACCATAAAAGGAATGTCAGGAGACCCTGAGATAAACATCTCAAAGCACAGCCACTAATGGAGGCAGAAGACGAACTTCTGGGAGAACAGACTGCTCCAGGAAACATGGGCAAAAAAAAAAACATCTCACATCGCCTTGAAAAAAGTTGGAGGTTGAACTTGAAAAAATGCATTAAGTCTTCTGATGAATCTCTTTTCTAGCACATCAGAGCAGGAAGGTTGCTGGATTGCTTGTGCCTACATCTATTTCAATCAATGAGACTGAATGCAGGGAACAAGGTCAAACACTGGACTACTGTAGTCTCTACTCTTTAATTCCATGTTCATTCTTTGACTTTATTTATATTTGCCCCAAACTCCTATCTCTAGGACTAGTGCTCCCTAGGGCCCCAAGCAAGCTGGATGTCAGGCAGTTAGTACAACTTGGCCTTGGAACATGGAGTTCACCTGCTAAGTTTCCTTTCCTTAACAAAAAAGAGAGTCCAGAGTGTCAACAGAATCAAGAAGTGCATGATGAAGAAAAGTCCAGAGCAAAAACAGTTAAGGAATTTTCTGTATCGGCATTGCAGTGTAAAAGAATCCAAGGAAGTTTGCACTTCTTACCACTTTTTATTAGATCAAGCAATTTGCTGATTTTTATTAACAAAAGAGGTTATGAATCAAATTGATCAATTGAATAGTTAAATATCATCAGTTCTAAAGGAATTCAAGTTGAAATAGTTGAACAATTTACCACTGCGTGTCAATTCTCATTTAAAGCTGTCTTGTTATCAGAAGCCTTGGGAAGTAGCTAATATGGCATCAGTCTTAAAAAGTTAAAGGGAAAACCTGAAAACTACAGACCAATAAAAGATCTAGCATATTCACTGAGTACATATGAGTACAGATCAATTAGGCTGGTTTATAGGTACATATGACATGCTGAGAAACAGAAGAGTCTCTTTTATAAAGAGACTTTTATGTCACTTATCATGATGATAAAATCCACGGGAATCCACTGAGGATGTCCTAAAGCAAGTAGAAAATAATCTAGTGCAATTTCCAAAAGATATGTGTCACAGTCCTTTGCCAAAGGTTGTTTAGGAGCCCAGACTTGCATAGCATAGCAGGGAAGGTCCTCACCTATATAAACAACTGGTAGAAAGGAAGAAAACAATGCGTGAGTAAATAGTCAGCTTTCCCAGTAAGGAGCCGCGAGTTGTTTCCCACAGGAATTTGCACAGTTGCCTGGACTGTTTAAAATATTCATAAACACTGTGCAAAAAAAGGATGAAAGAACTAAGATCACTCACAATTTAGGTATTCTAGATTTACTGTGGAGAATAACAGAAGTGTTGCATGGATATTATAATACTTCTAAATAAAAAAGGTGTGAGGTACTTTTTCCTGCCCTAACCCAAATGGTACAGGCTGGTAGTACCCACATTACAGAGTACTTTCAACTGGCTTTATATGATCATCTCATAGCTACCTTAAAAAGTATGATTTGGGTTTGTTTCTTCTTTACATTTACGTTCAAAGGAAACAAAAAGCGTGAGGGCAGAACTACTTTATCAGAGTGGCATTTCTGTAGCAAACAAAAAGCACATACTGATTGTACATTTGCATTTGGCTTGAAGGTAGGTATGGATGTTGCAGAGTAAAAAAGTCTGTATTATAAATTGCTGGAAAACAATGTGGGATGGAGTGAGCCAAAACTAGAGCTTTCTCACCCAGCACATACAATTTCCAAACCTTGAATGGGCCTTAGCTTGGAGAGCACTAGTTGTACCAGTTGGCAGGAACATTTTCTGACATGCTGAAAGTTAAACAGTGACCTAATTTAGGGCTTTCATGGCCTCAGACCCTGGCTCATGCTTTTCTGCTTTGTCATTTGCCAGCACAGTGCAGTGCTCCTCAACACTCTTTTAGATAAAGCCTGGTTACTGTTTGGGAGGGAAGATAATTGAACCAGGATGCTTTCTAGTATAAACCAGAAAACATATGCTGTGGAGCCAGCAAGGAGAAGGACAGTAAGAAAAAGGCCAGCCTGGTTTGGTTTTTTGTGGGGATTTTGGGGGGGTTGTTTGTTTGTTTGTTCGTTTTCTTTCTTTTTTTTTCGGTAGAAAAAGAGCGTAGTCCTATTTTTGTAAGCAATGCTAACCACCTTCAGGGGCAAGTGATCATATCGGATCTATTAGATTTCCAGCATAGATGCTAATCCAGGGGCACAGTGTTTGAAAGCTTTTTGTTGCACTGATTCATTTACTAGGATAAATCCAGAAGGACTACATGACAAGGCAAGGAAATAGTAAAATTCAGTATAGGTGAATTTAAAGGGAGGACCACAGGCGGAGGAAAGTTGCTAATTCCATATATGAAAGAATGAGCTCAGAGATGGATAATAATTACAGAGGTATGAGATCCTGGTCTTACAGACCCAGGACAAACACCTTAGTGTTCAATAGTGGTTGGGGGTAAGGAAAAAAAAAAGTGAAAATTAGAAATCATTAGCAAGGTTGATAGCAGTCTGAAAAACACATTCAAAGGTATGAAACAACTTCTGTACAGCACTGGAAAAGAGTATGATATGACATAAGTCTGTAATACCACAAGGAGTACAGGAGGATTGATCAATTGAATAGTCACATATCATCAGTTCAGGAATTCAAGTTGAAATAGCTGAACAACTTACTAGAATAGATACAGCAAGCTCTTCTAGGGTCACCAAATTAAACTACCATGAAATTGGTACCTTCAAAACAAATGAAAGTGAGTCTGTGGGTTTTAACTGCCAAACCCTTGCCCCACAGCCCTCACAGTAAGTAGGTTCGGGAAGCAGCTGGGCAACCTCACTGAAATCTCTAAAGTAAATCTTGTCCCTGAGCCACAAATTACTGATTGGTAGGAGAGTATACAGGGAAATATCAAATACACTTGTTCTGGTCTTAATCTCTTTTCCAGGCCTCTGGTTTTGGCTACCATCAAACACTTTGACAGATGGACCTCTGGTGCAGCTTGGAACAACCACTGCTATATTCTTGTGCTCTAATTGGGTTTTACTACTATGTTCAGAGGTGCAGGACTTTCCCCAAACTCTTTTCAAATAAATAGCATTGTTTTTTGTATAAACACACAAGACTGATGCTTGAAATTGATATCAGAGCATCCTGACAAAGGTTAAAATATTGAATAACTCCTTGAAGCCAAGCGATTGTACACACTTTACTTTGCACATATGCACAGATATACACAGGCCCTTGCTCAAATGAACACACTCAATCTGTGTGTCTTTGCTACAATGCAGGGAAGCTAATTAAAAAGAAAAACAACTACTAAAGGCTGGCATATTCCAACAATAGGTTTAGAAACCCTTTATGAGTTTCAGTATCCCATGAATGTGTTTGCAAATATCTTGCAGGAATGTTTAGCCAAAGGGACTGGGTTTTTATCAGACAGGGCGTGAAGCCAGAATGTCTGCCAGTGTGGCAATCTGATGGTTGGACAATTTTTTTGTCAACCGAATGTGTGTGAAGTGAATTTGAAATGTACAAATTCAGGCCCTGGCAAGATTTTGAAGTCATGTAACTGCCACCACTTCCAGTAAAACGTGACCTGCTCACATTCGGCTGCCAGACACTTTGAATCAGCTGCTGCCAGACAACCAGCTATCTGAGACACCTTTCCATGCAAACACTGGATCAGAGGTTTCTAAAACAACACGATTATTCCTGAGTCTCAGCAACTTCAAGGTAAGAAACTTGGAACAAACAAAACATACATTTCATAAGAAATAAAACAGCTCCAGATAACAAGTATAGTAAAAGAAGTTTACACCTGCAGTATACTCAGCTGATTCAATGCCTCTGCTGCATGGTGTAATGGTGCCTGGCCTGTCTGGGGGCAGAGAGATCACTTACTTATTTATGCAGGATTCCTTTCAGCTCAAACCTTGTTTTCTAAGGAGGTTTTTGCCACTTTTTATGAATTGTAGATATGAGAAGAATTCAGTGAGGAGAAAAATAAAAAAGGAGTTCAGAAGATAAAAGCCAGTAGCTGTTAAGTATCACAGTTTAGCATTATAAGTGTATCAACAAAAGGCCTTCATTCTTAAGTAGGTGGATAAAGGAATTTCAGGAATACCGAATCCTTCACATTTTAGCACAATAACATAATAACAAAAAGATCTGTGACAAATAACTTTGTGCTCTTCTAATGTGGAGTCACTGGAATTAATAGCCTTTAAAACCTTCCATTTCTCTTACACTTGATAGAGGTGCCCTAAGGGGTTGGTTTTTAGGTTAAACCATAGAGTGACACTGACTCATTTGAGGTCTCTTAATGCCTGTCTAGGAGCTGCTAGGTCTGGAGTACCTATTGCTAATGCTTAATGTGCTTTGCATTAGCACCTCATGTCAGGAGAACCTGACACTGGCAGATAAATGTATGTTTTACAGCGCAATGTTCCCTTCTGCTTCTTAACTAATCAGCAGTAGCAGGAAAGGCAATAGAGGGGATTTGACAAGGTTTAATCACAATTCAATTTGAAAACAAATAAGTATAACTTGAAACCTCACTGGCACAGTTTTTACTTCTAAGCCTCCTAGCCTATGGAAAACAAAACAAGGCAATTCAAAACAAGTAAACTAATGATGATAGAGCAGCTGGCATGTGAAGATTAAGGAACGCAACTTCACAAACATTACCATCACCATTTTGTTGAAGTGGGAGTTATCCACGGTTCATACATAAGGAAACTGAGGCACAGTGGAGTTGGAATAATTTTTTGAAATGAAATCTCCAGTGCTAGACTGCTTACAACCACACACAAACATGGTAGGCAAATTGCTTACTAAAGGTAAAATTGTCTCTTGTCCACTTTTCATGTTCTCAATTGAGCAAAAAATAGGCTTCACTACCGCTTTCTTTCCTCTACAGGCTATATGAATTGCTGAATACAGTCTAGAGAGATTGATATACCAAAAATGCATAAAGGGAAAGGATACAAAATTATGCAAATGTCGCCTTCAGGGCACTCTAGCATCATTGCCAAACTGAACAGCCTGGGCACAGGCTGGCACTACCAAGCTATGATTTATTTCAAAAGCCATAGGTTGGAATGGTCTTTTAAGCCTATTTTGGGAAAGTTCGGTGTTAAAGTCTAACACTATAATGAGGTAAAGCTGAGTTTCTTGGTACACAGTTTTAATTT
The DNA here is from genome assembly GCA_013397315.1 of Donacobius atricapilla. Taxonomy (NCBI): domain Eukaryota; kingdom Metazoa; phylum Chordata; class Aves; order Passeriformes; family Mimidae; genus Donacobius; species Donacobius atricapilla. Next base: position 74,373 of record WBMY01009726.1, on the reverse strand, counting down.
TCTGCATGTCACTTCTCCAGTTCATCCTGTAGAATGACCTCCCACCCTTTTTCTTAGTTCAGCAGAAGAAACAAGTACCCTCCACAGCAAGTGTAGCTGTAATGACAAGATATTTACTTCCAGTGGCACCCTGGAAGCTTTGTCTATTGTCAAAGATATAGGTATGTCATGCTTAAGCTATGACAAATAATGTTACTGAGATTCTATTGAATAAAAGTCAGGAAATTATGCTGTCATGAAGATTTAATGGGATTCCTGTCTATGTTGTAATTAGGATGAAGCATTTTAAGTGTTGTAAACAACACATTTGCTGTTATTTTATAGCAATGTACTTACATGGGCAACTTCAGAGTATTTTCTAACTTTCAAGAATTTAACATTCCTTTAAAATCTTGTGAAAAATCTACTTTAAAATATCAGCCAACCAATGAACACACTTTTTCTGGTATTTTTTTTCAAAGATAAAGGCAAGAAGTAAACTTGATAATGCANTGTCTCAAAGAATGTGATGAATATTCATAATTTAACCCATAATAATGCTGTGTTGTAAGGAGCAGGTGTGTGTGTTTTTGGAGGAGCGATCCTCACACACCCGGCGCGCCGAATAAAGCAAATACCCACTTCTCTGACTCTGTCTCTGAAGTGTCTCCTGGCCCGGTTTGGGGCGATTCAATATATACATATATATAGCATATTTGGCTTCTGGGACTACAGCACAGCAGCACAGGCTGTTTTCATGGTAACCTGTCACTGTAGGACATGAAGAAATGAATGGCTCCAAATACTTTTCTTGAAGGCAAAAGATCAGAAGGCTTAAGGCTTTGTTGTCTACTGTTTACTACCTTTTATAAGGTGTTCTGATACAGACTTAACATGACTGGTGAACAGAAATGACACCTCTCTAATCCCATTGGTTAAACTAGAGAAACAGAACTGGAAAGGCAAACGTCACGTAGAGAAATTGTTTTGAGAAAATGAATCAGTTGTTTTCAAAGATTGTTTTGAGAAGAAGCTTTCTCGAGATATTTTTCCCTTGGGAAAGGTTAGCAACTGCTAGCAGATTAAATCTCTCAGACTCAGAAATATCAGGCCCACAGTAACCTACTAGATGGCTCCTAAAGAGCTGTACTAACCAAAAGGGTGATGTAGAGACACATTCATGTACTGAAGGAAAAAAGTGAGGGAAAAGTCAGTCCAGGTCTTTCACTCTCCTTTGTATTCCACAGACACAGAGAGCTTGGGTATTATGGAAGCAGCGTGCCTTAGCTTTCCTCAGCAACAGAAGTACTCTTCTAAATTCATGTATGTGGACCAAAAGCTACCTGGAAAGAGCAAAAGTTGAAAGGAATTTCATGTAACAGATAAAATACATTTCTGCTGCCCTAAAGTATTCTTTTTGCAAAATTAGTCTACAAACAAGAGAAACTTCTCAAGGACATTTGAAATAGAATGTTATGGACAGACTAACTGCTGTTAAAACTACTAGGGTTTTTTCCATAGGATAAAGTTTTTATGGTATTCTTTCCTACAGAGTCTCAAATCCTCTTCATTAGGAAAAAAAAAAAGAAACAAAAGAACAATAAAAAACACGTTACCTTTTTGAGTGGGGGAGATTTAACATAGTAGTGGAATGTATTGATGCTAGTGATGCTCCATGCGTCTCCTCACCAGTCCTGAATGATTTCAGAGTGTTTAGAAAGTTGATGAAGTATGAAAATACACAAATAAGTTTTTTGGAGACTGCTCCGGTACCAGAAATGAACACATGAATCAGGAGTTTTTACAAATAAACTGCCAATTAGAGAGGTGTAAGAGGGAGAGGGGATTTTAGTTTGGTGAACTGAAGAGCCTTTTTCTAACTGAGGAGTTATGTGGCTTGCACTGACTCCAGCTCATTAAAGGGGAAATCAATTTTACAGGGGACAAGCTGACTAGACTAGCAATAATGGCATTAAACTTACAACAAAGGGGGAGATTAAAAAGGGGCAGCAAATAAACACTTATTTAGCACAGTCAAGTTGTCAAGAACAAAATTAATCAAGACACTGAATGACAGAAAGAAAATAAATTCTTTAATTGCCTATTCATGAATGGCAGGAGCTTGTGTGGTAAACAGGAAGAGTAGGAACTACTTGTACTGTGAGAATGAATTTGACCTGCTCGATATTACTGGAACTTGAAGGAAGATTTCTGTGATAGGAATGTTAAACTCACTCACTATAAGCAATTCAGAAAAAAAACAGTGGCAAGAGAAGAGAGGAGAAGAGGAGGTACTATGTGGCAATAACTGTTTTCAACACACTGACAACTATGTAGTAAGTGCCTTTTTGTTTACAGATCAATCTCTCTTGTCACAGAGACTGTGACAAGGACAATTAGATGCAGGCAGCTACTTACCATGAAACTACCCTATGGAGCAGGATGATTACTCCCTTAAACCCCTATTTAAAAGGTCTATGAAGAGAAATAAGAGATAAGACTTTTTGTACTGTATGAGCTTTAAAAAAAAAAAAGGTTTTTCACAGGTGTGTGTCTGGTTGAAAGATGTAGCTCTACAGGCTTGACATTTCCAGCAATAATATACCTTTGAAATTCTGAAAAATGATTGATAAAAATTTCCTAAATCAAAAAGTTTTGTGTCTCTCCTTAGAGAATTCTGTACAAGATATCCTGACAGCTAAATCAAAATTGATTCCAGGACTAAAAGTTAGCTATTCCTTAAATGAAAGCAAGAATCTGATTACATTTATTGCATGCAAATAGAATGTAACATCATCTACTTTAAAATGGCCACATTGAAACCGGACAAGTTTGTGCCTAATAAATAAGAGGAAGAATTTAAAAGGAAAAAAAAAATTAAGCAGTATTAAAGATATTTAAAAGCACTTGAAGAGATGATTTCAGAATTGCTATCAAGGCACACTGTATTCTATACCAGTCTATCTGAAAAGATGAAGACAATGTGAAATTTTAGATATAAACAGGTTGGGCAGGGTTCAATAAAGAAAATGGATTAGATCATTTGAATTTAGGATTTGGATGGCTACCGAAGACAGAAGAATATAGGAGGAATTCTATGGCTATCTGAGTTTAGTATGGTAAAAGGAACATTTAATATGTCTGGTGTAAAAGCAACCTTACAGAAGTGTTCGTGCATTGTTAAATGGAAAAGATGCAGTTGTCAAAAATAACATAGAAGAGACTGAAATGCAGAATAAATGCTTTACCTCTGGGACTGTGAAAAAGCCAGATGTAGTCCTATCATTTGAAGGCAGAGATGAAATGTTACACTTAAAACAACAAATGCAGCATGTTACAAGTACCAGCTATCTAGGTTGCGTGCTTTATTTAAAAATGCATTTAGGTATGTTAGAAAAAAAAGAGCCTAGTAAGCTTTGTTAGGCCATTTATTATTATTTGTAATAAATCTTAGATTGCTGAGATAGATCCTGAGTCAAGTTTGACAAGGATACCAAACTGAGAGGGGAAACGAGCACTTTGTAAGGGAGAGCCATCCTGCAGGAAGATCTGGGTAGGCTGGAAGAGTGGGCTAAATAGAATCTTATGAAGTTCAGCAAAGACAAATGTAAGGCCTTGAACCTGGGAAAATATATTCCAGGAGTCTGGTACAGACTGGAATCTATTCACCAAGGAACAACTCTGTGGAAAGGGGTCTGGGGGTCCTGATGGACAAGCAGCTGAATTAGTGAATGATGTGCTGCTGTGGCAAAGCAAGACAACAGATTGCTGGATTGTATCAACAAGGGTATCGCCAACAGAGACAAATGTTATTTTTCCACTCTGCTCAGCACTTGTCAGGCCACACCTGGAATCACGTGTTCAGTGTTGGTCTCTGCTATACAAAAAAAAGGTGCAGACAGGCTGGGAAAGGTCCAGAGAGGGCCTCCAAAGATGACAAAAGGACTGGGAAGCCTGGCATGTGAGGTTGGGATGACAGAATTGGGCTTCAGTCTCAGGAAAAGGCTAAGAGGAAACCATCTTCCAGTATTAAAAGCATGGCTACAGCAAAGATGGAGACTCCCGTTTTACAAGGAGTGACATGGAAAGAAGTGGGTTGATGGATACAGGTTACTACTGGATGGATTCCAACTGGAAACAATAGAAGCACTTTTCACAAGGAGAACAGTGAGCCATGGTAATGTTCTTCCCAGAAGTGGTGGATTCCCCTGAACCTGACACTTACGATCCAGCTGGACAGGGTGATTGGCCATGCTTTTGCCAAGAGTAGTTGAACCATATGATCCTTGAGGTCCCGTCCAATCTGGTATTATTCTATGAATTCTATGATAAATGGGGTAGTCTAGGTAAATATATGCCTGTCTGTCTGACATCAATCTTGGGAAAAGTAATGGAACATCTGATACAGAAATTGATTAATAAAGAATAGAGGGTAGCATATTTAATGTCATGCAACATGGTTTATGGACAAAAAAAATTGTCAAATTACTGAGGTACCCATTTTTTATGGGTACAGAGGTACAAGGTAAAAGCTGCTAGATTTCAGAAGAGAATTGCACAAAATCAGATTCCAAACATTAAATTAGTTTTAAAATAGCTAAAAGACAAGGCTTACAGGCAATTTTAAACTGGAAACATTAGGTGCATGGGCATTTTATTTGATGTTATTCCAAGATTATGTTCCAGATTCCATGCTGCTAATACATTTTCAAAAGGACTGAGAAAAAAAATAAAACAAAACTGATCAAATGTGCATATGAAAAATGTTGAGAATATAGTAAACTATAAAGGGAAAGATCACTCAAGCAAAACCATTCTAAACCTCTTGGTAAACTTGGCAAGGATATTTTTATCAGGCAATGGACAAGACAGGATCCACTGAAGTTATATGACTAATCCTGGAAGCAGTTTCTGTGCGTGAGACTAAGTCTGCATTCAGATGACTTTGGAATATCTATAAAGTAACAAGTAAAAATGTTTGATTGGTTGGTTTTTGTATGAAAAGAAAGCTATTGGAGGTACATTGTACTTCACATATCAGAAAAGCTGAAATTCCAGTTTACAAACCAGATACATATAAATCCTCAATCTCCCTCTTCACATGTAGTACAGACCTTCTAGTATAGTTCTTTGGAAGGAGAAGATGGGAGGAGAGGAAAATGCTATAGCTACAATGGTCAATTTTATTCAGATCTTGGTCCATCAGTATCCAAACTAGGCAGAAGTTAGAACACACACTGGATTTTCCTTGAATGCTTTTTGCATATAAATGTTCTCCTAATGGAAATTCAATAAAACTCAGGGAAAAGAAGGATGCAGAGGAGAGAGACAAAAAAGGGAGACTGAGTGCACCAACACAGCTTTTCCAGCACAGCCCATGAGAGAATCATTAACACCTTCATCTGTATTGAAGAGAATTGGTCCCAAATTTATTTCAAGTTTCTCAACCTGGACTACTTATTTATTCACTGCATAACTTATTGCAAATATTTAAATCTCAAATTTCCAGGCCTTTGGTGATTCTGTGTCCATTCTCCTTTGTTGCTATTTAGGTTTGCAATTTGATTGGCTCAAGAAAGAGAGTTGCATAAGGAAGAACTGACCCAGAGAAATTAAATGCATAATATAACACTGAATGGCTGATTAACAAAAGGCAAGATTATAATCTGGGGGTTTGCAGCTCTCTGACATGTATAAATTTGGAGATTCATCATGTCAGAATTCTCCTATCATCAAGATAACTTGATTGTTCACTCTAGGTGTATTTACATTTCTTTAATTTGCCCAAGAGACACGTTTCCTTTACAGTATAATGTCACCATGTGCAAGAAATGCAGTTGGTTTGTGGATTCACCTCAGTGTTAAACATTATGAATCCTTTTATTATTCCCAGCCATCCATTAGTGATGCACTAGATCATGCTGAATTACAGGGAATTCAGACAGCTTTTCTAGAGTATTTCTCTGCCACAAAA
>WBMY01009726.1:0-68391 GCA_013397315.1 Donacobius atricapilla | reverse complement strand
AAAAAAAAAAAAAATATCCATGTATTGCCTCTTTTCATATTTCTCCTTTGCCTCCCCTCTACCTCTCTGTGCTTGAAAGCTCTTTATGTCATCTGATCTCAGACACAGATAGGCACCTGTTTGCAAACACATAGACCTGAGAAGGACATGCTGGATCTATGCATCCAGTTTCCTGCCATTGAAAACAAGATATTAAATCATGTGCTTATAATATTTTCACAATTGAAATTAAAATACTTCTGCTTTCTTTGTTTTGACCCTATAATTATTATTGAAAATCTGTTCTCAAATGCCACGTGTTAATTTTCTCTCTATTTGTCAGGCTAAATGTGTTCATGGTTAGTTTATATCCATCTGTTTTCCTGCTTATGCCATCTCCTGAATTAAATAATGCAAGTTTTATCTTATAGTAGTTTTATGGACAGTAACATGTCCTTCCTTCTCTTTCACTTCAGTAGGACAGCAGTCTAAACCAATCTACCTCTATTCATATTGTCTCATAAAACAAAACTTCCACTTACTTCATTATATTTTTAGGACTTCTGTGTCCCTACACGATATTAAATGTACCTTTCTTTGAGGCAGGTGGCCAGAACTGAACATTGCTTTTCAAAGAAGGTCCCTTAAGTGCACAGCATCATGGCCTTATATCTCTCTGATCTCTGTTTCATATCCCAGAACTGATTTAACTCTTTAAACAAATACATCAAACCAGCAGCTCAAACTTATACTGCTTTGCTAGCAAACAATTTTTTTTCTCATCTGCTTCTGCTTCTGACTTATGACAGCCCCCCTCTTGTTATTAATCCCTAAAATCAGTCTGTGCTCTGTTCTATTAAAATTAATCTCGTTTCTATTGTTCCTCTTCTCAAGACATTGCAATCTTTTGTTACATAAAATCCTGGCTCTCCACTTTACTGAAAATGTCTCTGAACTTTGAGTTATCATTAAATCTTGTTAGCAAACTGTAACTTTATGTGGCACCCACTCTTCCACAATAATTATAGTGTTCTACTTTCTGTGCAGCTGGTGTTGCCGTGTGCTGCACTATAGCAGTTGTGCCTTTCTGTAAGAAAAAGCACACCAATCAGAAAATATCCAGGTTCTTAATGACTCACGTCTGGGTGAAATTCCAAGTTTCAGTGCATGATCACATGTTAACCTTGCACTAGCATATTATTGTAAATGTAAAACACACTGTATTGTTGTTTCACTTCAGTTTCAGCACAAAAAATAGGCTTACAATGCTATAAAGCTCGAATATTTGCTTGTTTTCATCCTACCAATGCATTGAAGCAAAAAATAGCCTTTTCAATATCTTTTCCCACTACAGAATACTGACCGCTCCAGGGAATTGACCCACCTAATATGTTCAGATTTTTTTCTTGCAAATTTTGTTTCAGAAAGTTTGTTTTTATTTTGGAAAATGCAAGTAAGGGAAAGATGGAGAAGATTGGGAAAATATTTCCATTTGGTTGTCACATCTAAGTTGCCGCTTTTTTTTCTCGTGAGCTCAAATATCTCCCTCTTGAGGGTTAATACTCCTATTACATTTGTCGTGAATTTCCAAATGCATGTGACATTTGGTTAGAGTTTGTTCTTTCTGCTGATAAAGAAAGCACATACCCTTGAAGTTAGGGATGAATAAGATTTTAAGTCCTTGTGTTAAAGAACAAAACCTAAACAAAGCGGCAGTTGTGGTGCAGCTTGACACTATGATACTAGGATCTAATTCTTATTCATCATAAGACAAAACATCTTTCAGTTATTCTTGTCTTTGACTTTACCTCTTGGACTTCCTTATAAAAGATAAAATACATCTTCCTCTTTATACCCAACTATACAATAGGTGTCCTAGTTTAAAAAAGAACAGACAATGAACCAAGAGAACTGGGAGGCTGACAGCAGGGAAGTCCATCCCCCTGAAGGCAAAACATACTTCTTTTTTATTAAAGTGTGTCATGGACATGCTAAAAGGTATTTACAGCCCTCAGTCACAGTGTTTTAAAAACACCTGCTGTGTCAAAATGTTTCTGAAGAGAGATGGACTACACTAAGACGTGGAAAATCGATCTTCTGTTCCTCTTCCCTTTGTCTATTCCTGTCAATCACACATTTCAGAAACCAATTATGCTTAGGATAAGCAGAATACATTTAGTATTGCAGTATTTGTAGGCATATGTTGTAACTGACAGACAGTGGTGTGGGACTTCATATGCACGTATTTAAATATCTGAGTCATGTTGTACAATTTTTGGCTGGTTTTGCCACACTCCAAGATCATCTTAACCAAGTAAAAATCTCTTTTTTTTTTTTAAGTGTTTATTTTCTGAAAAGGACCTATTAAAATGCTTTGTCCCAGGCAATTCTGAGGACACTGTATCACAAAGACTAAATATGTACCAGGCTCAAACTATCATACTTTTAATATTCCACAGGAAATATCCAAGCTAGCAGCATGGCTTATGAATCATTATTGTCAAGGTATTTCTAGGAATCCTATGGGATTTAAGTATTTGCTTTCTCCTAAAAGTACTGAGGGATAGTTCTTGAAAGATCATCTATATTTTAACATTGCTATTTTTGTTTTCTTTCTTTTTTTAACCTATTATGTGTTCTAAACTTTTGTATATCTTTTAACTGTTGTTGGACTATCCACAGCATGGAGCAGCTGGCCACACCTAGGGACAGATTACATATCAGATCAAAGGGAGTACAAATAATTTTAACAGTTAAAAGTTCAAGGTGGTTTGTCCATTTGGATGGCAGGGCTTTCTTGGCTGATTGATGAACTATGAAGAGGACACTGCATGGCTGATATACAGCTGCCAAGTTATCCATACCTGTTCAGTAGTTACACAAACAGCTACAATTTTTCTTTCCACAGGGATGCACAGCATCAGCTGTGTGAAGTGGGGTACACTGGCCATATTTTCTAAAATGCTTTTGTGAATCTTATTTTACTGCCAGCTGAGAGGATCACCATGGGAAACAAAGAACAAACCCTTCTGGAATACAACTACTCATTTTGAAATTATGCATCTAAAAGCTGATTATTCCTTTCTTGCATGACAACCTCTCCAAAAGCACCTTTTGCCATACAGCATGAGCATCAACATTTTATTTTTCCAATTTCCAAAGACCACAAGTTCTTTTTACTAATACAAATGTGAATAGAATATTTTGGTGTGCCTTGACATGCTGTACTAACCCACAAATAAATAAGCAGTCACAACAAATTTTCTCCTTCATTATATCAACATTTGATGTGGCACAAATATAGCAATATGCCTGAGGAAACTTCATGCTTAAAGAGAATATATGTTTCAAATAAAAGTATAATCTCATTTATATTTTAGAGGGAAACAATATATGCACAGGTAAAATAACTCAAAAGCATAGATGAACAAATTCAAAGGTAGAACAGAAAAAGAAATAGAACTATATGTTTCTTCACTACCAAAATTTTAATCCATTACATACTTAGCAGTTTCACTACTCCACTATTTCTTGAATAAACTTGCCATTAGATAGCTTGGGCATTATACAGCTGCCTAAATGTAGGTGCACAGTGCCATCCTGGACTATCTAACTTCACTTTCATCTGTCCTTGAAGAAGATGAATCTCCTGTAAGTTCTGTGCCACACCTTTGTGCTCCAGGCTGACATGCAAGATACTCACACAGTGACCCTAAGTATCCATGTCAGCCAACAAAATCCCATTCTGCACCTCTGTCCCACAACTGGACATCTAAATTTAGCAACCCACAAACTAAACATGAATTGTACCTGCTTTGAGCCATTGGGGATGTCTTAGGATACCAGAGACATGGTACTGGCTGACACAACATGAGGCTTGAGGGAGAGCTGTGCCCCCTGAAGCAACCCTGAAGTTCCCTCTGGAACACTTCAGGATCTTAAATAGTACTCAACACCTATTTCTTGACAAGCAAATCAGACCCATTAATTTCTCCAGCCTTTTCCAATGTATCCAAGTGTTTCTCGTCAGGACTGTACTTTGCATTTATTTATTAACAACAACAAATACATAAAGCTTGTAATAATAGAGAAATAAGATCATATTGGTTCAGCAACAGCCTGGCCCTTTCTAACTTATTTGCAGCTGATTTTGTCATTTTTTGGTGTGCACAAACCATACAAACAAAGCATTTAAAGTTCAAATGCAGAAATTTGGCCACAGCTACAAACAACCAATTGACTAATCTTAGCAATGAAATGTTAATTGCAGTCTGAGAGATTCAGTTCACAATAAAAGAGTGTACAATGCTTAATCCCTGCCAATTTAGAAAAATTTTAGCAGATAGGATTATTAAAAGAATGAGTATATGGGTTGTTTTCATATGTAATATGTAATCAAAGAGTCACCAACAGCTTTGCCTGCAGGGAGGGATCTGTGAACACAGAGCTGCCATATCTAGTTGTTGCTATGGGTTTCTTCTCTGAGGCAGAGACCTAACAGCTGTATTTGGTAAAAATATAATCCTCCTTCTTCAGCTTCAGTTCTCCATATCATTTAAAATTTCTCAAACATCCAGCCTTAGAAATGTTTGCCATTACACACTGCTATGAGCAGTAGTGTGGTAAGAATGGTCCTCTTGCAACTTATACTTGATCTTCCATACTGATTCAATACAAAAAGCAAAACACTGAGATTAAAATGTCAAACTGAAAGACTTTATCCTGTGAGCTTAAGTTACTTAGAGAGAAAAATGACTGGCTAGACCAGAGTTTCTCAGCCTTTGTAGGGAGAATAAGCAGACAGGATGCACGGAGGGGGAAGCACATGCAGCCCCCACCTTTTACAAACTCTGCCTTAAGCTAGATTCAAGTTCCAGAGAAAACACTTGACACAGAGGGGAGCAAGTAGCATTATTCCAAATAAGTTAGAAAATGGAAATGAGAAGTAAAAATACTGTAACATTCCTGCTCTTGTTTATCTGAGAACCTTATACCAACCTCAGACACCCAGTCCGAGTAATCTGAAGTTTAAAAGGTCTCTATGCCCAAAAGAGTTCCCACAGGTATCTTGGACATAGTTTTTGTGTATGTACACGTCTGTACACTTGTTTCCAGTCTATAGGCTCAGATTTTGCATGAGACCAAACTCACTGCACATCCAACATGAAGTCCCCCTGACTGCCCACAGTAAGGGCAGACCCAGCGCAGACTTGACACCCGGAGACAGTGGTGTTTGGAATCTGGCACTGCACACCCAGATCAGCAACCCTGGACATGGACCCCCTTCATAGCTGGGGCTGGACCCTCGGGGGAAGGTAATATATTACAGAACTGAACAATCTTGGGGGTTTAATGTGTACTCCTACACAGGTGACTGAGGTTTGTCAGTCCCCACTGACTCCATATTGTCTCTGCAGAACAATAATTTTATTCCATTATGAATGTCTTTTCATTTTGCTAGGATGAGGGCAAGATTTGGGGCTGGACATATGAAAAATGGCTTGAATCTGATGGAAAACAGATGTTTTCAGATAACTGGCAATTAAAATATTCCTGATGTGGACATGTTGCCATCAGATTTCCAGATTAAGAGGGGTATTTTTTTCTACTCAACCAATACTAGCCACTCTGGCAACTTCTGTTTTGGAATATTTAATACAAAAGGATGTACTCTTCTGCTCTTAACAGATGAAAAAAATTAGTAAAGAAGCTCTTTATGCCCCAGATGACCATGACTACAAGATGTGCATAAATATGTTTCCCCTTCTGACGTCTATACTTATCACCACATCTATACTTATCACCACACTGGTTTTCAAGGATGTGCAACATACTGCTAAAGGGCAGGAAAGCCGGTGAACTATTATTCCATACCTGTTTACTACCAGTGAAAACACAAGGTATCTCAAACTTACATTTTGTGGCCTATATTTTGTGAATAAATCAGAAAACAGTGAAACCCAAAGATGCTTACATTTCCTGGATAACAACTCATTAAGATTCTTTTCCACCTCAGTGGCAGAGCTGTGACACTTGCACCAGAGCTCTATCAGATCCTCCAGGCTGATATCATTTCAATCAGAACGTGAATTTCATGACTGCAGAAGGTCATCAAGTCAAATACTGTGTCTGATTTTTAGAAGGGTTGGATAATTTTATGACCATTAATAACACTTGCAGTTCTGCATGTTAAGACAAGGTAATCAAATGTCATGCTTCACAGTGTAGGCTGATTGCCATATAGGTCAGGAAGAATATTTTCACCAATGTACACCATTGCATAAAATAAACTTGCAAATAAAGTTCAACAAGTGAAAACCTTAATATCAAAAGCTTTAGCTTCTCTATTAAGTTTTGTTTATATTTGGGTACTACATAAAACAAAGGAAGTGTGAAGGACCAAGCAGCTTCAAAAAAGCTTTCAAGCAAATATGGTATCTCTAAAAAGAATCAGATGTGAATCTACTTCGCATGCTTTTCAGGTGTCACGCAAGTTCCAAAGATTAAATTTCCATCCCTCTTTGGAAATGTTTCTTAGCATAGAATCACAGCAAATAAAGGTTGAATGGTATCTGGGGAGTTCATTAAGTTCATCTCTGTTATCCAAGGTTGGATCAATTAAGTTTGTACCAAAGAGATACTTACCTAATCTCTCTTTAGACTTCCAGTGACAGACATTCTACAGATATTTTTTTTTACCCAGAAGTAGAACTTCTATGTTATTCTCCACTCATAATTTGATATAAGAAAATTATACGATAAATATAACATATGTGTAATTCAATGTAAGTACAGAATGCTGTTAAAACTATATTTTGTCAATTATTTAATTAGCTGCTAAGTTTTCACTCTTTCTGAAGATGACCAAGGACCTAATCAGACCTCAGGGTAGCACACACTATCTAAACTTTGTAGTTTGTGGCTAAAGGAGTGCATTCTCAGCTCTATTTGCTAAAGTACATCTGCAGATATTATCATAATATCAGTAATTTATTTTATTTATACAGTCTCCATGGTCAGTCCATTTCTCAACTTTTTCAAAGTTTCACCTCTCCAAATCTACAGATTTTATCTTTGAAATCTAAAAATCTGCCCCAAAACAGGTGTGATTTTATGATGCATCACACAGGATTCATAAAAATACTTGTTTTTTTAATTAATAAAAATAACATATAAAAGATTCAGCATTAAACTTAATGGAAATGGAAATGAATGGAAACTGAATGGAAAGCTGTTACGGAAATTAGATCTCCACATCAAGGATGTCTGAGAGCTTTTGCAGAGAAGCACATGAGAGACATGTTTTGTGCACAATGATAAAAAACTTTCACAGTTTAATCTGCCAACAAGTTCAAAAAACCTTCAGAAATGAAGTTAGAGTGAGATTTAGTTCTTGACCAAAGAGCGATGTCTACCTTTTTTAAGAGTCCTACATCTGACAGTGACTTAGACTCTGACAAGTTGCCTATCCAAAAATATGACTCATTGATATATGCTATTTTTCACCTTTTAGATTTAGTCCGCAGATTCATGAAGGTCACTTTAACAATGGCAATGAAAATCAGTATCATCATCATTACAATATCAAAATTAGTTTCAGGAAATTAGTTTCTTTATTTCCAACTGGTTTTCCCTTAAATTTGTCAGAAAGGAAATCTAATTTTTGAGAAATTAAAACTTGTTGATGCATTACTTTGGTCTGCATACCTCGTAAAGATTTTAAACTAGATGTCACACACGTTTTCTTTTTTATAAATAAACAAAGGTTTTCTTTTAATACATTAAATTTATTTATATATTATTGTAGAGCTGGATGAATTGAATGAAAAAATGGGTAAAACTGTTGTCCAGATTTTTAAATTATTATTTGTTATATATTTTCTAATTTATTTATTTGGTGCCTTTGGAACATCAAAAATGGGAATATAAGTTTTGGAAAATCATGTTTTTAAAGAATTTAAAATGTACAACATTTTTATGAAACTATAAAATACAGACTGTTATTTAAAGACAAGTAACAGACAGACAAACCACTCAAGCATCAATTATTCTAATGTGCAGTGACTGTAGCCTCCAATCATTTGCTTTACCTGGTTCTGCTCTCAATTATTAATCTATTATCCGCAGTTTATGCAAGAGGTATGGAGCAAGGGCTGTTATTCTGCTCTAAGCCTGCCTGAGAAAAAATGAAAATCTTCAGTCAATATTGGAGAGCCTGTCAAAACAGTGCAACAGCACAACATGAGGAGGGCAGAACTGTGTGGTCCTACAACTGGAAGAAGCAGACACAGAAAAATTGGGGCAGGGGTTTGAGCTCGGGTCTAGAAATTTGTCAGTAAGCTCACAGGAGTTTTGATTCCAGGGCACCCAGATTCTGCCCTCTTGGTACAGCAGAAAATTATCTTTACTGCCTCCTCTTTTTAGCAAGATAATCTGCAGATTTTGAGTGCACAGAACCAGGTTCTTCATTGTTCTTTGAGAACAAGAGACAGGCAAACAGTTTATATTCAGTCATTTTAAAGATTAAAGAATGCTCTTTTATGTTTTCTTCTGAATTGAAGTTAATTTAAATAAAAGCATTGAAACCTGCCTGGAAAGTATCTTAATCCTTAGCATTTGGTTGCCTTTATTTTATCTCTTTGTAGATCTAGACAAGTTTATTTGTGAATTATTTAATTAGAAAGTATATCTGAAGTTCAGCATATATATAATGGAACATATAGATTGTGAAATGTTCTTGGCCATCAAGCGGAGGACATTAAAAAATACTTGTTTTGTGAGTGTTGTCACTAACTGGGCTAACAGAAGATCAGAGCCAAATTAGAGAAACTCGTTGATTTTCTTGTGAAGATTGATGGGAATGACAGAATAATAGGGGACAGGCAGTATCAGATGCAAAGGCAGTCACGACATCAGGGAAGGTGCACAATCTGTGAATTCATAGCAAAAAGTTTACTTCTAAGGCATGGCATTAAAAAAATAGAAGTCAGAAGAAAAGGCACTAAGTCTGGAAAAGAAACTAAGGTAAGGTGAGTACTTAGAACTGGGTGAGTGGAGGAATAGTCTTGGAGAACTGGGTCATTCAATACCAGAAAGCCTGAGAAAGCCTGGGGAGAGGAGGTAGATTGTGACTTAGCATGCAAGGAAGCTGTTGAACACAGAGATATACTCATAGTAGAAGGAGCAATGAAGCACTTTATAGATAGTCATCTCTGTCAGATAAGCTGAGATAAAGAAGAAGTATCAGTCTACAAAAGCTGAAAATATTATTACAAAAAGTTTTATAACAGGTTAGAAAATTAGGAATTATCTGATATAATTGGAAATTATCTGATATTCTGCATATTCTTCTGGTGCTATAAGGTAAAAATGTACACAACCAAGAGAGATTAGAAACATTATCTAGAAACAGAAATATCGCTGTAGCCTTCACTTGACAGAATGTGGCTAAAGAACACCTTAACATTTGCAACTGTGTTAGGGTACTGAAATATCTTGGTGGCTGCACCAGACGTCCGTTGTCATTCGTTGTAGTTGCCAGGGTGCAGAGAGGGATTTAAATGAGCACACAGATGAAAGGAGTAGGACCAGGACCTCAAAGATAATAGTTTGGGAGCATGTCATCAAGCTGATCCTGTGAGCCTGCAGAGTCCATGGGTGGGATCCATCCCAGACAGTCAAGTGTTGTTGATGTCAGGTGGTTCTGGAGGATGAAATCTTCCACATCCTGCTAAGAAGATGTGGTCAGTAGCTCTCTGGAAGTGGGTCTCTCCCTGCATTGACAAGAAAGGGAGCTTAGGCGCCTGGGTCCCCCTGTTCTGTCTAAATTTTAGATTCCCAAGTTAAATCAGATGAGCTCCTTTCAGGCCTTTGGCACAAGTGTGCAGCTCGGTAAAAGACACTCAAATCAAGCCAGAATTATTCAGTTTCTGTAGTGGCTGAAAGGCTGTGTTTTATCTCCTTTCAGAACTCATAGCATGCATTAAGCCAAATTCTTGCAGGTAGGGATGGTAAGTACAAAGCAGGTGGTTAAAAACATGTGAAAAAAGTAAAAGTCCACCAGAGGTTGGAGGATGTATATTACATTCAGGATAATACAAGTACCTGATAAAAAGTTAGAATATTCTCGCAGCGAAAATACCATGCAGTGCATAGGAAAATTAAGTTACATAGTGATTATAGGTAGCATGAAGAGAAAACCTGCAATTTTATCTGACAGTTGAGGCAGTTAAGTGTAATTTATAGCCAAATAGAGAGTCAAATGATTTTCAGCAAAGAACCTTTAGTGAGGTTAGAAAAGTAGATCATGGCAACCTTTTAGAGATAAGAGACACCTCCTGAACAAGGCAGAAACATTGATCATGAGGCATTTTAATTACACTGATATTGATTAGGATAACAGGAATACAATCATAAAGAAGAACACATCCTTAATTGTTACATATTCTTAGTGCATATGTTTTGTTCCAAGTAATTCCTAGAGCAGGTTTTATAGTCCAAGGCTATTTCATGTCTAATACTAAGAAATGAGCTAAATATAAGAAATCACATTTAAGACACAGAGCATCCTGGATCTACTTATAAGCTTATCATTGAATTTGAAATACTCATGAGAGGATCCTGTGTACTGGAAGTGTTTTGACTTTGAGAAAGAGGACAGTGAAAGAAAGCTGGATGCTCTGAGGAATGTTGATTGGAATTCTATAATGTATGAGAAATCTCCTGAAGAAGGGAGGAAATATAATATTTAAGAAACAACTGACGAGAAGGTAATTGAAATTCATCTCAAGCAAATAGCTGTTCTGCTGAATAGAGAGTAGAATGACAAGCAAATTAAGTGAAAATATAACAGAATAATAAGTCTAACTCAAAACTGAAAATTGGAGTATGTTTCTTCTCAAACCTTCTGGTTCAATTATACACTTAAAAGTGACTGCATTTTTCTACCATCAATAGAGAAAGCCTAAGATAAACAGAGCTAGGATATAAGAACACATTGCCAACAATTAAAAGCAGATTAAATCAATCATACCTCTTGCATATCATTTAATTGAGAAAATGTCATCAGTGAATTGCCTAATATTCCAATCTTGTTTATGCTACAGTTAAAATCCTTGATCTTCAATAAAAGCAAATCAAGCTAACAATTCAGCCATGAAATCAGACAAGCTTTACAATTTATATTGGTTCTTTCCTCTTCTCAGACTATGCAGCAGTTCACAGTAGGTGACCTCTCTACTGTCTAGGTCAGAGACAATACTTGGCTGAATAGAACAAGAATTTCTGAGTATGAGCATATCCTGGAGAACAGCATCCAAAAGATATTCTGTATGGACGTTTTCTCTTCAGGTTTAGAAACCTGAAAAATGTTCATCTGCATCCTGTATTCTAATACTTTGAGGACCTGACCAAATGCTGGTTAAATATCAACCTCAGTATCTTTGTCTCAATTCATCAGACACGTCCTAGGTCAGAAAAGTTATATTTGACCATGACATCCAGAAATGATCCATTGTGCTTCCGTTTGAACAAAATCACTGACATCCTGCAGACCAGATTTACTCAGAAGTCATAAGAGATTAAGTCTTTTCAACTTAAAAGACTCGGGGTTTTTGTCAGCAAGCAGACCTCTCTAGCATGCTAATACGTTCTTAGTTTTGAAGAAGCAAAAACTGCTGGAAGGAGTTTCAAAGGATTAATGATATTTCCAGGACAGAGCCCAAGTACATGTATTATACACAAATGCTTACTTTGAATAAAATGGTTGCTGTGTTTTTACCCTCCAGTATTAGCAGGATTCCTCATCTTAAAGACATCATAGATCCCATAAAATCTGGGCTCTCACCAGAGTCATGTAAGCTCCAGCTCTGGCTGTAATTGCACTTTATGCTACAGAGCCTTACATCTGAAAAAGCCTGCAGCTAGAAAAAAATTTTCTAAGGAATAGAATAGTTCAGGACAGTTTTTTTTCTTATAGCATCTGTAATCACTTAGATATCAATTATATGAGCCCTTGCTTCATAATTACAACATGATCTCAGTCAGTTGGTATACATACATCTTGGTCAGCCTCAAAGCTGGGTGTGGATGTCTGTGGAAATTAAATCTCTGCCAGCAAAGAGGAATCTGTAAAATTTTCGATCTGTAAAACTGTCAAATTAGATGTGAGGCTGAGTTCTTTAAGAGAGGTAACATGAGCTGAACACACCTTTACCTTCTCACTGTCTTCGCTGGCAAGTAGCAGAGGACTGGTCAGGCATCTGGAAGTATTTGTTCCTCATGGCTTCTCCTTTTGCAAATCAGACGCAAAATGTGAACTCATAAAGTTAACTTCCTTGTTTTGGTAGCCTTCTTTACAGATAATCCTGTTCAGAATAATTAACTTCTCACAATTTGTAAAAATGGGGGCTTTTTTTACTAGTACATGGTATAACTAATATTTCTCTGCTTTCTCCACAATTTTTTACATTTTCTATAAAATTTACGTTTTCACAACATCTCATTCATAGCTCTGAGGTATCCTTATAGTATTAAATCAGCTAAGATATCGTTTCCAGGTGGTAAATTTACACCTGATAGTATTTACATGCATGTCCCTGCATGAGATGCAGCTAGATTTCATCTCACTTTGTAATTTTATCCTCTAAGACAACTGGCTATTCATGTGTTAATAAACCAGACTTTTGAATTATGGTGCCTCCCAGTTTGCATCTTCACATTCCTCCCCACAATTTTCAAGTGAAAAATTAACATTTATATCAGTCCTTAAATCCTTTTGAGAATCGCTATTAACAATTCACTTTCAAACCAAGAGTCTCACTTCCTAACATAATCCCTTGTTGTTTAACTTTTGGCCAATTTGTTAATTTTCACACAATTACAGCTGTCTTCTCCGTATGAATTAATATTTTCCCAAGTGGCATATCTGTTTCTTTTAGAAGATCAAAGAGATTCTTTTGGTTTTTTTACCCCTCCTGGGAACATATACTACCGTATCAAAAAGTGTTTTAAGTTTGCTTGGAATTCTCATTTTCTCAATTTTTATATCCTTCACAACTTGTTTTGGCATATTGTGGAGAAGAGTACCGTTCCTTTCTGAATAGACTCATTACCTGAAGCCTTATTATCTAATTTTATGTGCTAGTTTTCACAGTTAAACTGTTACTAAGACCATCCAATTGATTGTAGTAATTTATTTGAATTAAATGTTGCTATTCCTGTTTCCATACCTCATTTTCACAGGCCATCCTGACTTGACCCCAGATATTTATCATGTGCTGTAGTCAGGCAAAGTAGGTCTCAGGTGGTTTTAATGTTAGCTAGAGGGTATTCACTCAGTATAAATATTGCCTTTTTTGCCCCACACCCTCTTCCTTTTAAACAGCTAATAAATGTTTCCTTTAATTTCCTTCATGAGCGCAAAATAAACTCGAGTTTTGGCACACCTCACATTTCAAGATATGTAAGTTGTACCCTTTTTACTGATTATATTCTTTTTTCATTCTTTCTTAACTCTTAGCTAATCACCAAGGTCCTGTCTGTAGTGCTGTTTTACATGCTTATGTCTGGAAATCATGTCAAAAATCTGCACTAGAAGAATAAATGAGAGTCATTACAATTCAAAATAATTTTCANGAATTTGCTAATCGAGAGGTAACATTTGAGGAAATCCTGGAGCGCTCCAGGCACCACAAATGTTCCCAAGTTTTAATTGGAAAAAGATTAATGTGGAGCTGTGCCATCCTCCTGCAATACCACATCATTTTGGAACACTTTGCTCCTGCAAGTAATTTTCTTCAGGAAAAAAAAAAAAAAAAAAGATAATCACATTAAACAGTAGGTGTCCANCAGAATAATTAACTTCTCACAATTTGTAAAAATGGGGGCTTTTTTTACTAGTACATGGTATAACTAATATTTCTCTGCTTTCTCCACAATTTTTTACATTTTCTATAAAATTTACGTTTTCACAACATCTCATTCATAGCTCTGAGGTATCCTTATAGTATTAAATCAGCTAAGATATCGTTTCCAGGTGGTAAATTTACACCTGATAGTGTTTACATGCATGTCCCTGCATGAGATGCAGCTAGATTTCATCTCACTTTGTAATTTTATCCTCTAAGACAACTGGCTATTCATGTGTTAATAAACCAGACTTTTGAATTATGGTGCCTCCCAGTTTGCATCTTCACATTCCTCCCCACAATTTTCAAGTGAAAAATTAACATTTATATCAGTCCTTAAATCCTTTTGAGAATCGCTATTAACAATTCACTTTCAAACCAAGAGTCTCACTTCCTAACATAATCCCTTGTTGTTTAACTTTTGGCCAATTTGTTAATTTTCACACAATTACAGCTGTCTTCTCCGTATGAATTAATATTTTCCCAAGTGGCATATCTGTTTCTTTTAGAAGATCAAAGAGATTCTTTTGGTTTTTTTTACCCCTCCTGGGAACATATACTACCGTATCAAAAAGTGTTTTAAGTTTGCTTGGAATTCTCATTTTCTCAATTTTTATATCCTTCACAACTTGTTTTGGCATATTGTGGAGAAGAGTACCGTTCCTTTCTGAATAGACTCATTACCTGAAGCCTTATTATCTAATTTTATGTGCTAGTTTTCACAGTTAAACTGTTACTAAGACCATCCAATTGATTGTAGTAATTTATTTGAATTAAATGTTGCTATTCCTGTTTCCATACCTCATTTTCACAGGCCATCCTGACTTGACCCCAGAGATTTATCATGTGCTGTAGTCAGGCAAAGTAGGTCTCAGGTGGTTTTAATGTTAGCTAGAGGGTATTCACTCAGTATAAATATTGCCTTTTTTGCCCCACACCCTCTTCCTTTTAAACAGCTAATAAATGTTTCCTTTAATTTCCTTCATGAGCGCAAAATAAACTCGAGTTTTGGCACACCTCACATTTCAAGATATGTAAGTTGTACCCTTTTTACTGATTATATTCTTTTTTCATTCTTTCTTAACTCTTAGCTAATCACCAAGGTCCTGTCTGTAGTGCTGTTTTACATGCTTATGTCTGGAAATCATGTCAAAAATCTGCACTAGAAGAATAAATGAGAGTCATTACAATTCAAAATAATTTTCAGATCACTGATATTTATAAAAAAGCTTTTTCTAAGGTGAAGTGTACTTTAGTTTCGCTGACTTCACCAAACATTTTCCTCAATTCCTCAAGGTTGATTCTTTGGAACAGAAATGGCCCATTTAGCTTTCTGTCCATTTGATATGAACTGAGACTTCTCTAGGTCCAAATTTATTTTCTATAGCTAAAGGTGTTTATAATTGAAATTCAATTTTATATTTTTATATGAATTTTGAATCTGAGTATAGCCATCCACATTTTATTTCTATCAACTTCTCCACAGAATTTGTTTTGAAATTCATCCAGGTCACATTTTGATACCTTAGCAGTTTATGCTTTCTCAAATCTTTCCCCTTCCTCATCTTTGACACATCAGTACTCAATGTATTACATGAATTCCATCCTTATCTCTGGTCTCTCCTTTTAGAACATATAGTTTAATTTTATTTGGATAACTATTGCACTGTATTTCTAACAGTTATTGCCTATTACCTACCCAGCATGCCAGTAATGTCTGCTTTGGTTTTTTTGCCTTAGCTCTTTGCATTATACATCAAGCATTTGCATTGATTGTTTCTTGTTTCCATCCGCACTGTAACTCCTTTGGATTTTTATACCTNAAAAAAAAAAAGATAATCACATTAAACAGTAGGTGTCCAAACTAATGGCAATATTTTAGTTCAGATTTTGTGTTAGATTTTGCATCAGGTTCCATCGCACGGCACACATAGTAAGATTTATCATATTCCATCAACCAGTTTTGCTAAATGTCAGGCTTTTAATAAAGGGAAAGGGCAAAAACTTTCAAAGGGTTTGCATTGCCTTGTTAATCAGCACTTGAAAAAGTTTTGAAGAACTCAGTGACTCATTAATTTAAGAGCAAGTTCCTGGAAGCTATAACATATCCAAAATCCAAATTTTCTTTCAACAATCAGGGGACTTCAGCTGCTAGATTTCAAATGTTAAAATGTATACTTATATGTGCTGCAAATCTGGTTTGCCTAGAAAATATATGCAGGCAGCAAAGTGATTTGTCAACACTGACTAGAAGTAGCTATCACAAGAGACTGAGCAGTGCCAGTGCCTCTCATAAAACCATCTCCCCACCTGTTCTACAGGACAGACAAAGATCAGTAGCAGCCATTACCAGCTATTAAAAAGTACACCCTCACTCTTAAAGAGATGGAACAGGACTGACAGTTCAGCATCACCAGGCAAGTACAGTTGTTGCTTTCCAACCATTACATGGCAGACATAAAAAGTCAAAGAAAATTTGCAGATGAAAACTTTTACTGTCATGCTTTGAAATTAAAAATAACCACACCACTTCTTTTTTCTGTAATTCATAATTCCTTGTGAGTTCCCTCACAGCATCCAGCATACAGAATTTAACTCCCCAACGCCTGTACACAGTGGGTAGCATTTCATCTGAGAAGTTCAATTATCCTCTGTGAGGGTACTTCAGTAACAGCTGCTCAACGGAAGTATGGGTGGCAGAATCAGACCCCCAGCTTACGTGGAGTTCAGCATCCCTTCACTGTTTACTTTGATTAACTACATCACTACATGTCTTCAAGAGGAAATGCAATTTTCACTAGCAGTAACTCAGCAACTTACAGTAAAGGGGTAAAAGCTTTGAGCAGACAATTCTGGGTGTTGGAGATAGTGCAAGTGATAAAGTGATGTATAAAATGACATGATAACAAACACGGACCGTATCTCTGATTTTTCTTTAGTAGCAGACAATATCATCATTCACACAGCTGTGAGCCATTCAAGAAGGTATTATCCTGTGAGTTCTGACATCAAAAAACTTATCGCTTCCAGCCCTACAGTAAAGCAGTTTAGTCGGTAATAAAAATGAGCAGGAAATTTCCAGAGTGGTCTGAGTTGACAGCAGAGACCAAATTTCCACAAAGTGGTACAGTTATATATAATTTATATCTCTCTGCACCATCTAATCCTCGTGAGAAGATTAATTCTGGCAGAAGGCAAGCCATGGAAAGACTAAATACCTTGCCTCAGGGTCCACAGTTTTTATTTCTTCTAGAGGTTCCTCAGGAATCCTATTTACAAAGGCCAAAAAAAATACCCCATATTCTTTTTCTTTAAGTCATTTTGCAAATCTTCTAGAAGTCCCTCTCTATTCGTAATGAAGATGAAGGCCCTGGTTTTGCTCTGTCCTTATTTTTCAATGAGCTTTAAGCTAGACTTCCTGATTATCATTGCAGGACAGGCTAATAGCTAATAAATAGAAAAAACTCAGCAATAGTCTGTACTATAGTGAAAAGCATAGCACATCTACTATGACCAAGGTTCAATTCTACCTGTTCACATTGCTGTTATCTTAGCACTGCAAGAAGTCAATTAGTTAAAAGGTAGCTATGGGAGAAAAATCAATACTCAATACTCAAATAAACAATGTTCTTGAATTCTGTGTAAATAGTAACATTGTGCAAACTGCTGCGCCAGAGGTATCCTTTGTGAACTCAGTCCCCAGATCCCTCTTATTTAAAATGCTCTCTTTTCATTTCACATTGACAGGAAATCAGTCATGGAAGATATGGCCGGTGTCAGAAACAGGGCTAAAAAAACCCACCAAACCCCAAAAGCAGGATTCAGTTCTGGACTGTAGACACCTACACATAGGTATGGACCATCTGCTAGGTTTCTGAGCTCCTATTTTAAACAGAAGAGTTCCAGTCCTCTATTTAGCAAAAGCTTTGAGTGGTGTTTGAAGCTCATTTGAGAGCCATGTCTGGCCTCCAGCTCCTCTCCTCTTTCCTGTAAGATGCTGTATTATATGTGGATATTCTGGCTACTTTATGGCATCTGAAAGTGAAAAATGATGCCTGCATTCAGGAAGCTGAACTGAAATCCTGGTTGGCATGGTTAGGGGCATCTGCTGAGCCAAATCTCCAGGTTCAACTGACCTTATTGATTAAATCTCCCTTATCTATAACGAAGCTTTAGTCTCCCATGGTTGGCAACATTTGCATAAACACACATGTACATTTGAAATGTTCTGTGTGCATCTGGACTGGCAGATGGAGGACAGGGTGTAGCATAAGACGTTTATATTTAGGCACTTGCATCAAGCCTCTTAATTATGTCAATATGTACATGTGGATGTCTTAATGTAAGGGCTAAGTCCTACCCCGGTTAACTGTAGTTTCCTGACACTTCAGTCACACACCTAAGCCAGTAAATTGGTAACTTCATTAAAACTGTCTTTTCAAGGGCCCACTCCCTTTCCAAGCATCTTCAAGGGGATAGGTTTTCTTGAAAATCTGGTTTTTCATTCTAAAGTACCTTCAACATGAAGTTAATCATCCCTATACTGTCCCTCACAGTAAAATGGATATATTTTATGTGACTTTGTGCCACCACAGACTTGTTTATCTTTCATATCTTGAGCTCTTTCAAGAGATCAATATATTCTTTGTCTCTCAATTTCAACTGGACAAGTAATGAAAAAATGTTCCAAGTAGCATATTGTTTGGAAACAAATTGTTGAAAAAACTCTATTTACAAATATTAAATGACTGATTCACTCTGACAGCCCTTGTTTTGGGGGTTTTGTTATTGTTGTTGTTGTTGTTGTTTTTGTCAATTTAAATTTTTCTTTCTCTCAAAAAACAAGTAGACACACAAAAGTACAGCACAAAAATATTCAGCTATAAAACACAGCCCCACGAATCTTGGAATTGCAGCTTTCAATATGGCTTTCATAAAGCTGTAGTGTTCTCAGCTACCACATCTTTTAATGAGATGTGCTTGATCTGGCTTACAATTGCTGAAATACTGTCTCTGTCATGGATATACAGATAGCCCTCTTCACTCATCTATCATTCCTCACTCCATGATTATTTAATGTCATGATCCCCTATGAGGAAAGTGTACACAGCATTCAGAGCTCAGTACAGGGTGGGCGATTTTTTCATGAAACAGGTTGTATTTCCTGACTTACACAGAAGGAAATAAACAACATTTGTAGCAAAATATCTTTTCACACAAGTAAGAAGGGAGGCTAAACTGCAGAAAATTTACTTTGCTAGTTTATTTTTGATACATATGGATGCTTTTTCTTTCCTGACTATTGACTTTCCCTGTACTTTGAAACTGTTTACAACTGTGAGCGCTAGCAGACATTTTTTGCTTTTCTTTACTCTGAAAAGAAAAATTCATTCTTATCCACCACCTGCCCAACAACTCCGGGCACAGCAGTGTCCCATCCTTTGGATGGCTCTAGGAAATACTACAGTTATAGTAACCACCTAGGGTGGTTCCCTGCTTTAATCTTTTCCTGCCGTTTCTGAGAAATATGTCTGATAGAAACTCAGTTTCTTGTTTCCTGACTGTATTTTTTTATATAATTATGTAAGCATCAGTCCTACTGGGAGCTGTGAGGTGGTAGGCTTCCCACAGAGGGGTGGTAGGTGGGACTGTCAAGTATTTTAATTGTAACACTACACCTCCTTTTCTGTAAATGACACTGCCAGTCTGTTTCACTGTGAGTAATTTAGGACTGGAGTCACACTCACCTAGAGAGAGATCTTTTCCTCGCTGAATCCGACATTTTGAATGTTCCATCAAGTTCATCTTTTTCAAGAGCAATCTACTTGGAAACAGGTTTTCTACTTCAGCTGTTACCCAACACAAAAATTGATAAGGACCAATCTGTTGGATTTTTGTGTGCAGGAAATTTCACCAGTTTGGGGAAGAGTTGCACACATAACACCGGGTGACTCATGGTATCAAGAGCTTACCAGGATGGACCCAAAGTACACTGTTACCTGGGAGTTGGTATCTCCAAGAAACTCTGGCAAACATTGGACTGCTTAATTAGCATGCTAAGGATCATTGAGCATGGGGAGGACTGCATTTTAAATGTCAGCCTCCCTATATATAACATATAATAGAGAAGCTGATTTTTTAATTCATTTTTAAAAATAGCTTTAGGTAATACTTCTGGTCTACATAAATAGACAGGAAGGTTGTAATTTTGTTAAAAACATTATACAATAACATATCCTTGAGAAATTTGATAAGGCCTGTCTATGCCACCATAAACATACTAAGTAAAACCTTTATATTAAGTTCATTTGAAAGAGCTTGCTAAGAGCTAAGGCACAAAACAGTGGAATTGAATTACAGTGGCTAATAAATTATCAGCCATTAGCTGTATTTCCTTAACTGCCTGTGGGCATGGTTTTAGTCCACCCCAATTGTGAGGTAATAAACATTAGTGAAAGGGATTTTAGAACATTCAAAGCCCATCGGACAGTAAGGAGTCTAAATACTCTGTTGGACTGATGCCCATGTCCTCATATGTTATTTGATAGATCAATAACTGATTTTTCAATTGGTGTTTATAATAGTATTTGTGATTTGTTACTTGAACCACAGCCAAAGAGCAAAAGGTAGAAAAGCTGAGGGACATGAGGAGGAAGAAAGAGATACTGATGAGTTGCAAATTTGGAAGGCCTGAAAATCGTTCTCAAAACAGGTTTGAAACTGCCAAAACATATTAAAGTTAGGGAAGAAAAGGGGGGGGGGAAAACAACCAACCAACAAAAACAACAACAAAACCAACAAAACAAAACAAAGGCTTGCCAAGATGGAAGGCAGAGGGTTGTCTCAACTGCACTATCTAAAAATACAGATTAAATGCCTTTATTGAAGAAGTACTATGATGTTTAAGTTCCACTTTGTGTTTACCTGTTGGTATTTTTCATTGGCTAGCAGTGGGAATATGGTTCAGTTTATTTAAATCAATTTATCTATTTTTAAATCTATGTGGATATTTTTATTGGTCCAGCACTGGACCACTGTTAACTGCAATGTTAACATAAAGAAAAATTCTATTGTGAACATTTAATTAACAATTAAATCTCCAGAATATTTCTGATGAGATAAAATTCTGATTTATTTAATTCATTTGAATCTATAAAGAAAACTTGCTTATCATTTGGATTTCCATTCACAACTTTTAAACACTGAGCATTCCTATCACTCATGTCCTACCATGTTATGTAAAAATATGTTCAGTAGTACCTAGTAACAATACATCTTTGGTCTTCACAGTCTTATAATGAGGTGTGACTTTGCAGTAATTTCTTATATGTGGAAATGGATTTTGATGTAATTACTGTGTATGAATCAAAGGGTGGTGTGATTAATTATTGTTGTTTCTGAAGCTGGGCAAATATTGTAAAATTAAAAATTAACTTCTCATAGTCTTACCTGTATTCTCTCAGACTTCTGACATCTGCTTTCTGTAAGAAACTTTACTGGAAAATTATTAGTTCACATGCTTGGATAGTCATGAAAATGTGAATGATATGCAAATGTGAATGGACATGCAAATGTTCACATAAGACGATGGCATTTATATGTGAAGGGGAATACCATTTGACACAGATAAAAGAGCTATTTAATGAACCATAAAAAAAAAATCAGTAATACTATTTGCAGCTAGAGTAAACCATACACATATTACTGAGTTCCAGTCATGGCACCACTGCATATGCTACATCAAATACAACTTTTTAAGAAATAAATACTCCTTAGCATAGCAGGATTAGATATCGAGTCACTCAGCCAGAGCTTTGCTAAAGGAAAATTTGGCTAGATATTTACCAACTCTATTTATGCCCCTTCATTCGCTTGTCTTTTCAGTCCCTCTTTCACATCCATTTCATTCTTCACTGCATGAAGCCCTTGTTGAACTTTCTTAACAGCCATCACTTAAAACATCTGCATTTTAAGCATGCACTTGTACCCACACACACTGTAACATATTTGTACATAGGTTCATAGTACCTCTAGATAGGTAGCACTTCTAGAACAGTGTACGTGAAGCAGAAATCAATATTCAGTAGATACAGAAGTAAAACACAAATTATTAGAAATGTGCTGTTAAGATTTGTTAAAGGCAAGGACAGTATTAAAATTTTTCAGCCTAGAAATTTAATACAGATTTGAATTTAATACAGGAAAAAGAGGCCTTCCTATTAGTGAAGTTAATTTTTGTGTCACCTCCCACCCTCTCCACAGAACGATAGTAGCTCTCTTACCCCAGTGTAACAGGCCAATAGGGTACTATCAATGTATGCTCTCTTTCCCTTTTTTCTGTTCCTCTGCCCATTTCTCTTGCAAAATAAAAGGATTTTAAAATTGAAAAACATTATTTAAATTTCATGTCTTGAAATTTAAGATTTCAAACTGAAGCAATGTACAGCCTTAAAATTTAGTACCCAAAATATATGTAATTTAATTGTCAAATAATAATGTCCCGCAAAGTGTGAAAGAATTGTCTTTCATGCATACAAATGTCTGTAATCAGTTTTTCAGAGAACCATATAATGACTCAGGTTGGAAGGAACCTTAAAGACCACCTAGTTCCACACTCCCTGCCATGGCAGGGAAACCTTCCACTAGACCACCTGTCTCAAAGCCTCATCCAACCTGGCCTTGAACACGTCCAGGGATGGGGGTATCACAGCTTCTCTGAGCAACCTGATCCAGTGCATCACCACCCTCACAGTGAGGAATTTCTTCCTAATATCTAATCTAAACATACCCTCTCTCAGTTGAAGCCCATTCTCCCGTGACTCATCACTAAATGCCCTTGTCAAAGGTCTCTCTCCAGCTCCCTTGTAGCCCTCTTTAGGAACTGGAAGGCTGCTATAAGGTGTCTCTGGAGCTTTATCTTCTCCGATCTGTATTTACAATAATCAAATGCAAAAAGCCATAAAGAAGCTGTTCAGCACTAAAATTCTCCTCGCTCGTATTCCCTTTGAACTAAATTTTCATTGCAAGGTGAGTTCTGTACTGCCAGTTTTTTGTATGGCTATGGATAGGAAAAGGATGGATAACAAAGGGGTAACAAATGGATAACAAGGAAGGAAGTAATAGCAGGAAGGAGGGAGGGAAGGGAGAACTGAGGAAGATGGGAGGCAGATAAAATCTATTATAAAATCTAACAATCTAAAAAAAATCTAAGAGAAAGATGATATATCCTCGAATCAATAATTAATCTTTCTACAAAACAGTGAAACCAAATGCTTGTAAATGACCTAAAAGTAGGTATGGGATGCAAAATAGACAATCCCACAATGTCCAGTATGTCTCCAATTCAATGCAAATGTGAAAAGACAACTGATGTAAATATATATTGGATAAACCAGGTTCACTGTTGATGAGAAAGTAGCTTTGTGTTTAAATGGGCTCAACCCCATTCACATTTGTTCACACTTTTTCAAAGCAGGTAAATTTAACAGGTGCAGAGAACTACTAAGATGCTGAGCAGAAACTGGACACTATCTCAAGAGATAAGAATAAAAGAGATTTGCTTGTTCAGTAGAGTAAAACAAGACAGAGAAGGGGTATGACCATGAACATATCATGAAGGGACAGATGTGAGTGGGTGAAAGACCTGAAAAATCTCAAAAATTATGTCAGCACAAAAATAAAAAAGTGTAAACTGAGTGTGATCTATACTTACACCACAAGTTACAAGATTGTGTGATGTGTATTTTGCATTAGCAAGATAAGGGATTCATGGCCCCAAGGAGCCTGGTGTTAATTCCATGTTCCTAACCAAGTTTTACTTTTAGGAATTTGCCTACAGCTACTGAAAGTTTTACTCCTGGGACAGGCAGTCACCACACTGCAGTTAAACTAAGCTGTCACGGTAAGTTACAGAAAAAAAGGTAGCATGTCAATTAAGCATAATGATGTGGCAATTAGCTTTTCATTTCAACATTCTAAATATGGGCCATGGAATAACTAAAAGGATGCAAGAAATTTAATCTCTTCATCCTCTATTAAAAAATGGGGGATGTGAAGAAATGAAAAATATTTGACTACTCAGAAAATCTATTTGTCTTCTTTGTTCAGTGTCTCCTTCTATTGATCACTATCAGTGCTGACAAATAGCTTGAAGCTGTGATCCTGAATTGATATTTAATTAAAATGAAGATCTATTCTAATTGTATGGTAAACACATCAGAGTTGTGCATGTAAATAATGTCAACAGATGTGGGATAAGAGAGGAATTTTAAATAAGTGTTAGAAAGTTTGCAAAGGGGCTAGGGAGCAAATCATGCAGAGAAAAGCAATAATTAAATTCTGTCTCTAATTTATTTTTACACTGGATTCCACTCTTATTACACTGAGGTTTAAAGACTGATTTCTTACTCTCCCTGCTTGAACGAATAAATTACATGTACAATATGGGGTTTAGGGGGGGTTAAATCACAAAAGTAATGTTTTCTTCATCAAAATGTGAAACCTATTTGTAATATGAGTAGACCATGTGTCTTTATGGCATTGAAACTTACAAAATGAAATTACTGAAGTGCCTTATAGAGAATGGTGTTTTTCAGAGAACATTTTGTCTCTCAAGCCTAGTCAGCAACTTTCTGTCACCGTGCCCTTTCTCCAAACTCTTTAACAGGGAGCACTGAACTGGTGTGTTGACTACTCAGAAGTCTCAATCAGTTCTCCTATATCAGATCCTCTACAAGCAGATAGAAACAGGGTCACATTTACAAGCCCTGGTTTTTGTGGCCTGAGACACCGTGACATCTTCTGGAGGCATAGCACAGAGGAATTTAAGCAATTCGGGAGGTTTGAGAGAGAGCCAATGAGGAGAGGTGCTGTGCTGGACTTTGTGTTTGCAATGAGCGGCTTGTTAGGAGTGTGAAGGTCAAAGGCAGCCATGGCTGCAGCAAGCACAAGATAGTGGTGGAATTCAGGGCAGAGGGGAGAGTAAAAAGCAAGCACATACTACTGGAGAGGAGTAATGAGGAAGAGACCATCAGACTGTTCTCAGTGATGCCCTGTAACAGGACCAGAGGCAAAGGGCAAAAAGTGAACATCAGGAAGCACTTTTTCCTGTGAGGGTGACTGAGCACTGGCAGAGATTGCCCAGGAAGGTTATTATGGAGTCTCCATATTTGGAGAGATTCAAAAGCCACCACATTGTGCTTGGTAATTGCATTTAGGTGGTCCCGCCCGAGCAGGCGTGATGGACCAGATGTACTGATCCATTCTTTTCCCTTCTGATACAAGAAATACCTGTGACATCTTCAACAGGTCTTGGCAGTACCTGTTTGGGCAACTTGTTTGTGAATATTTCTTGTACATGAGTGAAGAAAAAAGGGCTCAGGAGTAGAGTGTATGCATCCATCCATCACAGCTTTTATGTGATTTTTCATTATTTACGGAAGAGATTGAAGATAAAAAAACTTTGAAGAAAATGATCTCTGTAGTTATATGGTCTATGTGGCAGTTTTTCCCCTCAGCTGGAATTCTAGGATTCAAGTTATATTCAGTAGGAAGTCTTCACTGTTTTTACTGGCACTGAAAAAGTGCTTGAGAAAAATATGTGTTTATTAAATCACAGTTCTTGAACTTTAATTATTTTAGTAAGTGGTTTTAAGTAATTTTTTTAACTTTCATTTTAAGATTTTTTTTTTACATTCAACTTTCTGATGTAGTTTTTACTTTGAAATGCCAAATCTTCACAACACAGTCAGCTTTAAGCAGAATTTTTTATTCTTCTTTCTTACCTTAATTGTGCTTAACCATGCTATAATTACATTAACTGCTGTGTCGTGTTTGTCTTTGCAAGGACAAAAAGTCATCCAAAGGTATGGATGGAAGGACAAAGGTAATCATGTCTGCAGTAGAATGCAATGCCAGCATATTACTAACCTGTGAATTATTTCTTCTACTGTGGGATATTAAAATACATCTGACTTCAGTCCAGTACCCTCAGTTAATATCTGTGGGAGATACTTTTCCACTTTGTGTCTCAAATCAGAGAAATGAGGTTGCCTTGCCCAAACAGTAAGGTGTGAAAGCTCCACTAACCTCAGTCATAGTTTAAATAGGAAGAAGGTATCAGTCTAAATTCCAGAATGAAAAGGTTTTAGCACCGAATGCCTTGGTAAGGTAGCACAGGCATATTTAAATTATTACAGGGAGTTAAACCATGGGAAGTAAATGTACCTTTTAGTGGAAGAGCTTATTTTTCTGTGGCTACATCAGTCAGAGACACACAAGGAATAAGAAAACAGTCAGGCACTGTGTCTTAGGTGAAACACATTCCGCAGGATAGCTGGCACAAATCTCAGCCTTAGGGAGTGGCTCCTGCATACAAAGATGAGGTTTAGGAGAGCATCTTCAGGGGTGTGTAAGTGCATGCATGCATATGCCCTCATCCATGTCCCTGTAGGGCCAGACTGTCTCTCATCAGCAATCTGACTGATAATTTAGTAATCATCAATATAGAAACACCAGCTTTTTTCTTTTACCTCTACTGTCAAAGTTTGGCTGGACTCCTGCTTCTATATGCACCCATTTACCTTCCTTCTTGATGATGAATATATAGCATATTCAGTTTGGCTCATAAACTTTTTTACTTTTTTTTTTACTCAAAGTATCTTTTGTCTTGCCTGTTGAAGAGTGTAAATATGTTTCTTTCAATTATAGGGAAGTCCATGGTAATTCACTGTTGCCTGAGGCTCTCTGAGTTATACCTCTTTCGCTCTCATGACAAAAACATTATATGGGTGCCTCAGGGGTAATATTTTCAGTGGCAAGATGTACCTGGAAAACTGTACAGTGCTAAAAAATAGAAGGATCTTCTCAAAGGTAAGCTTTCCTTCCTGAAATTTTGAACATTCCCATGATACTCCACACTGAAAATATTGTTTCTCTGGGTGAAATTTTGTTTGGTTGTGAAACAGGCCAGTACAGATACAGTTTGACTTCTATGTTTGAAAGCATAGAAACACATTAGTAATACCATCTTATTTTCAAGTGAGTAGAAATAAGGCAAAAGTTTATCTGGGAATTTGTGCTAATTCCTTCACTTGTAAAGTGTCTACATGGGTAAAAGCTTTCTGGAAATCTAGTGGTGTAATTGGTTTTCATCAGAAAATGCCTGTTGAAAAACAGGCAAAATGCTTTGTGAAAGCACAAACATTTTCATTAACTTTCCTTATAAGTTGACATAAGGAAAGCCTTCAAATGAGACCAAAATAGAAATTCTTTACCATTTCAAATATAATACCTAGTTCTGTTTCAAAATTAGCTGTCATGCAGTGTTAATTATAGATGCTAGGCACTACTTCAATTCTAAACTGGACAGCAAAGCAAAATACATTTGAAGCACTATATATGAATTTAAAGAGTTAAAACTCTGGTATATCCTAAAAGTGTTCATTTCACTTTCTTGTAGTCCTTGTGGATGTTTAGATGGTCAGAAACACTTAGCTTTCTACCAGTTAATGTTCTTAATAAGTGAAAATTAATAATCTGTTTCTTCTATAATTCTGGTCATGTTATAGGTTGTTTTCATTCTCTGATATCATAAATTATTTTTTAATATTTTTTTGTATCATAAGGAGGTGTCAGGCATTACTCAGAAAGAATGAAGACAGTCCCTGCTTCAATGAAATCTCAATCTGTGTAAAATATTGTAATGACAATATTAACAATTATTTTCCCTATGTACCATCTCATTAATGATCTGTTCTCTATTTTATCAAGACCAACATGTTGTATTAATACATAACCTGTGGAAATTCACTGTAAAGTGTTTAATTTTGTTCCTTCTTTTTTTTCTTTCTTAATATGTTGTTATATGTCTTAATAATTTCTTAATTTTGCATAACAAGAAATAATACAATAACAAGGCTTCTGAGTTTTCTTCAGTTGTAGCAGAAATACTATAGAGACAGAATAAAATGTGCTGGATAATGTAGAAAGAGGGAAGCAAAATTGAGTCTGGTAGAATTAGGTTAGTAAGTAGTCATTAATTCCAGTAGAAATACATTTTCATTTCCAAACTAAACAGATATAGTAAATAAATCCAATATGTTTTGAGGAATGCAAGGGTAAAGCTATAGATACAGACCTAGGCACTGTGAGGTGTTACTTATATTTGAGGAGCCATATTGAACTGTTATCCACACTGATGGGGGTTCCATAACAATAAAGAGGATGGGAATCTTAGGTTCCTTTCTTTCACACAAATCCATGGGAATACCAGAAAAATTCGGTACAGAGCCCAGCTACTACCTGACAGCCATAACACAGACGCATAGACAAAAAAGACTTTTTAAAAAATTGAGGTGCACATAGTTTTATAAATTACTTTGGTCCTTAATTACTACTAATTTTACTACTGTTTTCTGCATGCCTTCAGCTAATATACAAATAGGAAAAATAAAGGGATTCAGAGGATCATTTGTCAAGTATCCATGGAGAGTATATTTTTGTTTTGCAACGTACATCTCATTCTAACTGCTACATTCAAATAGAAAAACATTCATGGTGATGCATGCATCAGTTCAGAGGTTCTGCTTCAATTACCACATATTCACAAGTCTTTACAAATCACTAAATACTCAAAAATGACAGAATAGTGAATACACAAAGAGGGAAGGGAATAAGAAAGACAACAAAAACTCATAGCCTTTTTAAAGATTATTATCAAATAGAAAGAAAGTTAAAGCTTCCCAAGAAAGATAATAACCACAAGTTATTTGTCCATCTCCAGGAATCCCAGTAGTAATAAGTTTGGTTTTCAGCTTCAGAGGATCATTTCCCAGCATTTTAAGGGTAGGTACAAGAAAAAATACTCTTCCCATCAATTTCTATTATCTGAGTATGAGCAGCACAAATTCTTATACAGTAGCTAAATATTTCCCAATAGTGTAAACAAATTAATAGCTCTGAAAGATTTGTCTCTTGTTTTAAATCATTATTGTGGATACAAAAAGCCAGACAGTAAATAGATTTTCTTTTAAATGAAAGAACACAAGGAAAAAAAACTAATAAAAAGTTCAGTTTACCAATGGAATATCCAATCCCAGATATTCACCACCAGATGCTGCCTCTTTTCCTTGTTTCCTCCTTCCCCTTTGTCCTTGCTACTAACTAAATATAAATTCTTCCTCTAACGTTATGCTCTCTTTTTTCCCCCCCTGGAATTCCTAGAACGATGGACATTTCCTGCCCTCCCTGCTGCCAGTGCCCTGCAGAAGGCTGCTATCCTGACACAGGCTTGAACATTGGCAGGCAGTGAGTGAACAGAGGATATTCTATCTTGGGAAGCTCAAACTCACGATGGAGTAGCAGGAGAACAGGAAAAGTACATTACTTTATATTTATTTAAGCTCTGCAATAGCAATAAGGAGTAAGTCTGAGATCAGGAAGCAGTTTCCCCTTCTGCTGCCCCATAAATTATATTCTTGCCAGGCCATTGTATAAACTCTTTCAGTTTCCTGAGAGATTTCCTGATGGGTCACAGTACTGGAAGTGACACCTACAGCTATTAGAAATAATGACCCATGGCTGCAGCAAAAGAAAATTAATGGCAGCACTTTTTATTTAGGATAACAACCTCGTAATCTGTATCATCACTTCAGAGTGAATTCATACAACAAAACCAAACAAGAAGATAGACAGGTTGTTTGCACTGTGAGTAAAATGAAAATACTGGTTTCCCCCCACCCCACACTCTATCATCATTATTTTCCATTTTTTCTCTCCTTTTGAGAAAGCAAAATGGTACAGATAAACCTAAATGGATCTGAATGAGAATCACAGTATCGTACTACTGTAGGCACAGCTTAGAGAAAACCATTTCCTGTCACCAGAGAGTAGTTGAGGGATACACTGCTGAAGACCTAAGGTTTTTTTCAATAGACGTGATATCAAGATGCTTTTTACAGAATCCTAATGCAATTTCAGTGTTGATCTAAAAACAAGAAAATAATTTTTCATGACACTTTTTCAATATTGCTGTAGATCTCTTTTTTGTATCTCTTCTACAGAACATGTCAGCTAATGCAGTAATGTTTTATCTCTCATGTAATGCTCTGCCTGGTGCACCCCACTAAGCTGTGTTCCCATGGACACTATGGATGAAGGAACAGCCTGGTTTAAATGGAGACAAGAGAAGCCTGAATATTGCCCCTGTCAGGAAATTCCAACAATATAGGTCACATCTCCATTGTTGTGTTGTGTCATGCCCACGAAGACACAGAATACATAGCATGAGTAGGATTTGGCTTCAAATGAAAGTGCCTTCATCTGTGTGTCATCTGTCACCCATATGGGTAAGTTCCCACTATGCAGAGCAGAGATCAAGGGCTCCAGTCAGCATCATAGTTCATACAGATATCCAATTCCTTTTAAAATTACTTAGGTCACCTGTGATATCTTCAAAGACTTGGTAAATATGACAGAACATGCATAGGAGAAAAATACTTTTCAAGACCATCAGCTGAAGAATGAGACACCCAAACAAGGCTTCTTAAACCTCTCTAACTGACTGTCTGCAAGCAGCTAAATTACAACTCATGTTGACAGTGAGCTGAACCTTTTTCTAAGCTCCATTAAGAGTATCAATTAAATTTCTCTCGACGACTGTTCAAATCTCCAAGCAAATCCCTCTCTCTTTCTCTAGATGCATGAAGAGTACTGTAGAGACAGCTGAACTAGCTCTGTATAGGAAAAGGTTTGGATAGGAAAAGGTCAAGCTCAGGTTCTGGGTTTATTTCAGCCTAGCGGACTGCCCTGCAGCACGGCCATCCTGCTTGCCCCTGCAGCAGCTCTGTCCATGGATCTCTGCAGAGATATGGGCATAGGAAGCATTTTGGTAATGTAACTACCTGGTGCTGCCAATTCTTACTCTCTCATTCCCATTCACACATGTCATTATGCTTTGGCAATATTGTTGCCATCTGAATTTTAAAAGTTTTTTTTTATTACATAGGTAATTTGCAAAATTTAACTTAAACTTGGAGACCATAACAACTAGTGAGTAAAGAAAAGAATATCTGCATAACCTGTTTATTCCTCATAAGATAGCAGAATCCTTCAGAATTTTTTATTATTACGAAAATGATCCAATTATTCCGACTACATTTGGGGTCATAAACTCTTTGTCAAGTTTCAGTCAAATACTAGTGGAAATGTCCCAGACTAGAAATCAGATAAAGAAGGTTAATAAAATAATTTCACAGCAATCTTTTGTAAAATAAATATTTTCTGATGAAGGAAGAAACTTATTCAAAATAGACATAAAAATTAATGACAACTACTTGATGCTATTTAAACAGACAATAATCATCAATAAAAAGGAAGGTTTAATAACAGTGTTTCATCACAAAAAAATATATTAACCACTTTTCACAGTCTGAAACCATCATCAATCAATAATAGATAATATTTACTCTCTCCTGCTGGGGAGCTTTTTTTATATTTTTAATGGAATACATTGAGTGTAGGTTACCATAGTTACAGCAGAATTTCAGAATGGGTTTTGTTTTATCATAATTGCTGCATATTAGTATATAAACAGCTGAACCCTGTCTTCCACTGGTAGCACTAATTTGTGCCTAGAGACAATTCTCTCCCCTCAGAAAATCGAACAACAACTTAAAATATGCTGTAAGTTTGTGGTCTTTCCCAGAGGGAGTGGAAAGTTTCTGCAAGTCAAGCTGTTTGTTGTTTAGAGCCTGGGACTGCTGGGATCAACAGCATAGAAAGGTGAAGCTGCAAAAATCCATCACCAGCAGTAAAGGGAAATTAAATGTGTTCCCTACCCCACCCCAGACATGTTGAATTATAACCACAACACTTCCCATCACTTTTGTTTCTGAGCAGACCTGAACACTAATGAATTTGGCTGGGATTTTTACAGAACCATAAGAGAGTTCAGAAACTAACAAGGAATGCAACATAAGCTCTATAAAGATCCAGGTTTTATCATCACAGTGTTTTCTAACATAGAAACTATTGTTCCCAGGTTGCAGAGGGCAGGAAGGAAGAGCTTCTTTGTCATGCATTCCTTATTAATCCGCATAAAAGACTAATACCCATCACATACCTCGTTCACTTATCAAAGAATGGAGTTGTGTGAGTAATTTTTTCCAGTGTGAGTAATTGGATTTTTTAATCTTTCCCAGAAATATTGAAAAGCAGGGGATGACAGCATAATGGAAAATTTGTGTATGAGGTAAAAGGTAAAAAGCTTAACTGAGATCTCAGCTACCAGCTGAAGTGCTGCCTTCAAGAAGTTATATGTGCAGAACTTCCACTGTACTCCCATATTGCTCCATGTTGAGAAGTCAAACAAAACTTCATACAATATGCTGAGGTACTTGAAAAGCCTACATGTCTGAAATGGCAGCTGTTATGTTTCCCTGAACAAAAGAGAAGTCTTCCAAAATGGTCAATGACTGACAGCCAACAAGATTTTGTTCTGTTGCTGTTAAAATGCCATGGCCCTGCAAGTAAAATGCAAAGGGAAAGATAATATGTCATACACAATACAGAAGGACAAGAAGCTAAAGTCAAGTCAAAGATTGCCTTCTCCAGTGTGACAGCAATTGTATGGATCAGTGGATTGCGGGAGACAGTAGTCTTAAACATGCCACACTTTAACAACTACAGTTTTGTAACAGAAGATTACTTAAGTGGCACACTGCATAAGGAAGCGTGGAAAAAGAAGAGATTATCTTAGTAATGCCTATTGTTTCCATCAGAATGAAAAAAAAAAAGAAAATCTTTTAATTAATATTATAAAGGACAAATTACTTTATAAAATCAATTTAAATATGTCTAGTAATATTTAATCTTCTCTTTATATCATCTTTTTAAAGCTTATGTTTTTGAGGATTATTGTTATCAAGACAAGGAATTGAGGCTTCACATTCTTGGATTTACTCCTGCTCCAGTCTAAAAGGGCCATATCTTCATAATCTTCACTCTTGTGATCTTCTGGACAAGAATGTTCAATAAAATATCTTCTTTCCCTTTGAACATGAACTTAGATGTTTGCACATCAATATTCTTACCTGAAATGCTTCCTCCTCTTTAACAGAACAAGGTGATTTACTCAAACCTAGTAGGTACAAAGGGTCCCACACACAAAATAACTTTCCTCACACAATTAGAAAAGCTGAGTACTTTGACTCAAGTCCAGAGCTGTCCACAGATCATCCAAGAAGAGAAAATACGTAACATCTACTGGATAAACTGCTATTTCTATCTCATCCAGCTCCAGTTTGGGGCCCATTTACTTTGTGTTTAGAATTACAACTGGCAGAATAAGTGAGTTTTGTCATGGTCTGGAGAAAAAGCAGGTGCTTGTGCCCACCGAGGGTGCCTGTTTATTGCTTTTAATGTATCTTTTGATGTTTAGTTCATTTTTCTCCCATTATCCATTCTCATGTCTTTCATCTAGCAATATACAATACTGACTGCAAAAGTGCATCATGAGACCAGTAAGATTTATGTATAATAGTGTACAAGAACACAGAAAGTCAGTCTTTATCCTCAAATATTTTATCACAAATAGACAAGTTCAAGACAAATGATGGGGAAAAAAACCAGCAGAGTGTCTTGTCCAAAATTTCATAAGAACAGAGAGAATCCCCTTGATCCTATATACTATTTATAGACAGGTTTGTGGTGATTT
The DNA here is from genome assembly GCA_013397315.1 of Donacobius atricapilla. Taxonomy (NCBI): domain Eukaryota; kingdom Metazoa; phylum Chordata; class Aves; order Passeriformes; family Mimidae; genus Donacobius; species Donacobius atricapilla. Next base: position 34,791 of record WBMY01009726.1, on the reverse strand, counting down.
TTTTTTACTAGTGTCATTGATTAATGTATTTGTACCAGTTTTCTCTTTTTTTATTCCATACAAAAAACCCAAAGTATTTAAATGCCTAAGTTGCATGAAACAGTGACTGAAATTTTCAATAACACTCAGCAATTAACATCCTTCTCTCTAAGCTCTTGGCCTTTGATTTTGAGACACAAATGAGACATGAAGCATTATGAAATTTGTCTAGAATATAAGGCTTAATTTTGGCCACTAATGTGCAGGGGAGTTCATGTGTCTGTCACAAACTTCATACAGAATCAGGGCTCTCAGTCACAGCATAGGACTTACAAGTTTTTCCCGGACTGAGCTCCTATTTCATAGTATTTATTTTCATATTCTTCCTACATTTGTTCTCTCCTATAAATTCTTTTCTTTCTTCCATACAGCATCCGTATATGTTAATGTAGACTAAACCAGTAATTAATCCACTACTTATTTCTTTTCTTCCTCAACTCTACACAACAAAAATATAGAGACGAAGAAATAGCCGCTGTTAAGCAAGGAATCACAAGTGTGTAGAGAAGGCACTATAAGAAAGTATAGTGGAAGGGAAGGGAAGAGGGAGGTTGTCCTTTAAAAGGTATTGAACCATTGACCTTAAGAGCTTTTTATTCTGGTCCAGAGAGAAGTTGCTAAAGTACCTCACCACAGGAAAGAAATGAGAAATTTTGAGGGCTATTGAGCACTAATTCTCATGGTGGCTCAGCAAAATGTTACTTAGAACAGGTGTTTCTGTAATTGTGATACATTGAAGAAGTTTGCAGTGTTCAATATCCCCTCAAGACTTACTAATACCTCTCTAATGTGTCTAGAAATAGTATGCTGGCCTGCCAAAGAGTACAGAATAAAATGTCTCTCAAGCCTATTTGAAGATATTTAGAATTCAATATATGTTTGTTGTAGAGCTGTTTTTTTACAGAAATGAGGAGGAGTTTTGGAACAGGCCTTAATAGAACCTGCCTGAGTGCAAGTAACTTTTATTATTTAAAAAGGTTTCAGGCTACTATCCGGGAACCTCGATCCAACTTTTTCATCTCAAACAGGAAGGAAGAGGTTTTATTTCTCAAGTAGAAACTTGGATGTTTAAGATATCAACCTGAAGGGCAGGAAATCCCCCATAGGTCAGGTGTGATTTTAAGGCTCTAGGCCCATACATCGTGAGAACAGTTGGGAAGCAATCTTTCCCACAGTTTTAAATCCAGACGCTATTATTATAGCATAAACATAATGTGGCCAATTTGCAATTTCAATTAACAATTAAACTATAGCTATTTAATAAAAATGGAAAACAGATGGTAAAAATAAAATAAAATGCCCATGGCTATAAAATTTGCTCAGATTAAATGGAGGAGCAGGAAAGAAAAACACATTCAATAACAAAAATAAAAGACTTACCACCTCTGAGGACATTTGGGAGGACTAGCAGAGAGAAATGACCAGAATGCATTCTCTCAAAGCAACTTAAGCAATTTTTTATGCTTAGATTCAGTACTTCTGTACTGGAACTTTGACAACTACTGTAAATAGGAATTAATATATAGAATATGAGTAAATTTTGATGCAACAATGCGGCAAATTACACTGTTAGGTATCATTAAGAGTTTAGCACTGTAGAAGGTATGTGAATCATTGAATGGGCTAGGATATTTTCCTATGTTAATAAGAATAATTGACAAAATTAGGAGAAAAAGGAGATGGTTAGGTTTTTCACTGTATCAAGTATATAGGCTTCTTTTTTTGTATTTCAAGTAGAGCAGGTACTTAAAGCCCTGCAAACCCACAGTAGGACTGAACTGTAAATAGGCATGTAACACAACAAGGTCGCAGTTTCTGACCTCTGCGATTATTCAGGGATATTTTACTAGCTGCAAGCCATTTTATTTCATAGGAAAGACTTAGAATAGAATTGAATTCAGTACATCATTTCACATTGTACCTGGGCAAACTATTCTTGGGAAATATTTTAGCTAATAAATTAGACCCTTTTTTTGCTGGCAGATTATTAGTAAAAGTATTATAATCCCTATAAATGTGTTCATTTTCTTCAAACAATTGAAGTGCTCTGTACAAACATTTTTCAATCAGCTTGCCTGTTGTAAACTTTTCATTTAAGTATGTCCTTGACTATTAAGCATGCATTGTTTCTTATTCAAAGGGTGGGATTGGCAACCTCAGTTTCATGGCAGCTGCCCTCACTATTTGCCTGAATTTCTAAATGTTCATAAATGGAGTAGAAGAATAGCTGGGGTAAATAAAAGATATCTGCATCCATAAGCAGATGGGTTTGGGTTTGCAGGCTTATTGGTTAATGAATGGAAAAGGTCCATTCCCAAATTATCCTGCTAACAGGAACACTGGCCAAATATTCAGTGCAGGTTTGACATGTGTCATTTTAGTAGGTTTTACATGAGTCCCTTTAGTCCAGTGAAGCACCTGAATCCCACATTGTCACAGATCTACAGCCCTTCTTCCTGTGTGTAAGACAAGCCAAGATATTTTGCTGCTAATCATGTCTCCCCTCAAGGACTACTGCCTTTGGCCATAAATACAGCAGAATTGAAAAGCAATTCAGGACTTGCCAGAATGCCTGACAGTTTCTTCTGCATTTTCCAAGCTCAATTGCAGACAAACAGTACCATGATGATATAGCAAGTACTCCGTACCAACATTTCAAGCCTCAGCAGAGAGAAACAGAACTGACGGTGAGGTCCTTAATCAGGATGCATGAACAAGCAACAATTCAGTTTACTCTTGCAAAGCTGTGTTGGGACAAATAAATCTTCCCTTCAAGCTACAGGAGCTGAGCTTAAAAAAATCACAAACTGCACTCCCCCCCAAAACTAAAACCAAAACCAAACAAAAAAAGGCAAAACAAACAAACAACCTGCCCCCCCAACCCCACACCCAACCCTTTTTGACCCCATTATTTCAGATAAACCAAACCTGAAGGCTTTTCTTCAGAACTCAAAATCTTACATTCTCACATTTTCCAAGCAATACATTACACCTTCTGAGCCTTTTATATATTGTAGTAGTTATTACTTTAGTTGCTCTTTCAGATAATCCTTAAACATTACACCTAAACTGGTGACAAAAGTGACAGAGGCAATTCTAGCCAGTCGCATCACAAGGGATTACATGACCAGTCATGATTTTACCCTTTCACTCCACACACTAGTACTACAGAGGCCAGAGAGGAGCTCTGCTATTATACACCTCTGAAAACCACCAGTCCTGGTGGTACCCTGCCCTGAACAGTGCTCTAATCTGAATGGGTCCCTGGTCAGCAGAGGAGATGTGGCCAGAGCCCTCTAAATGGGGAGAAACATGCCTGGGTCTCGGTGCTGGACAGATCCCTTGTGCGAGCCGGGTAGCTGTGTTCTGTAAAATGCAGTGTGCAGGCCATGAGACATTGTGCCAGATGACACATGACTGGCGTTCAGAACAGGAGTCTCAAGAATTCTGCATGCATGCTACAACACTCCATATTGGAATAGATACCAGAAACTTGTTTAGGGATTCCAGTTTTCCAAGTTTTCTCTGACATTATCCATCAGTTCCAGCCCCAGCTACAGCCAGTGAGCAATTTTACACGTAGGCAAAGACAGGTGCTGCCAGAGTGCATAATGCTGCAAAATTCTATCAGCATGTTTTTGCACAGAATTGTCCACTGCCTTGTTCCTAGGTGAGACTTTTAAGAACAAAAGGTACTGACTCTTAGTGTCTGGGCTACAAGAGTTTTTCTTCTTGTTCTGCACTCTGTGCAGGATACTTGGCTAGATGGGAGTAAGGCAAATACATTTCAATGATGGTAATTTAAGCTAGGAAAAGCCAAATTATAAAGTAATGTAATAAGACCATAATTACCCTAGAACTGTGCCTCATGTTTAACAATAGCTGTCTGCAGTGCCATTAAAATAATGACTTTCAGATTTGCCAAGACTTTTATTACAAGAAATCCTGGCCACAAAATCTTATAGACCATTTCTTCAATTGGTTTAAATTGGTGTACATCCACTGAAGTCACTTCATGAAGATACGACCTTTATATTCAAAAGACCCAAAACGTTCAGCAATTAGGTAAGCAGACAGTGCTCTGGTAACATTGGATATTATGACACATGGCTCAAATTTGCTCAGTGAAGCTGAAGTTATTTAAGCTGATATACTTAAAGGTACAGAAAATTTTGAATGTATATCATTTCTGGGGTAATTTTCATACTTATTTAGACCTGTCACAGAAGAAAAAGTCAACAATATGTTGTCAAATGTCTGCATATATGTAATTTTAAAAATGCTGACTCAGAGAACAAATTTAGTCTCTTCTACAGCCACCCTTAGCAGCCTCTCATATAGTGACAGCCTGATGGCCATACCATGCTGTTACATTTTCCTTCTGTTGAAGATATGTCTAAACAAGCTTTAAAAATACTGATTTGATAATCATAACTTACTACACATTTTTTTATAGTATCAACAATATGTATGTCTTTGTTTTTATCAGGTTGCTATCATACAGCAAATGCTACTAATTCAACACTCACTCTCTGAGAGGAGAGACTGTCCTGACTTTGATATATTCACGTATCTAATATTGGAGGCAGAGCAGTGATGTGGCATTGAATGCTGGCTTTTCACTGCATTCTACTATAGCTCAGATAACACCCAGTTTTTCTTCATGCTTTTCTCCTGAGGCCATAAGAGAACCACCCAATTCAACCTCCTGACTATTGTGCTGTCTCTGAATTGTTGCTTTATCTCTAACTGACTTTCATAATTAATTGCATTATGGACACAGCCTGACTGCACACACTAATAGGCATCAGAGTCTCCACAAGAGCAACTGTAAGAAGAAAAAGGAAAGAAAAGGAAAAAAAAAAGGGGGAAAAAGAATAGGAAAGAGAAATAGAGAGGCTGAGAAACAGCTTTAAGAATGCCACATAAAAAGTTTCACATGGACATGGACAGTTCTAAAGTATTTGCACAGAAATCCCACCTCTGTCTAAGGTATACTGGTATCCAGCTGAACTCCCCATTAGTTCACAAAACTTTTGTTTCAATTAATATAGCTTATTAACTAACATTGTGTATTAATTAATAATGCTTATTCTCAGTATGGGACATTCAAAATGCAGACTTTCCTTCTGCCAGATTTGTGTGTGGAGTTTCTTCCTCTGCTCAGCCCCATTACCATGAAACCAGCTGGTGTCACTTGTGAAACCATGGATCTACTGAGCTCCTCTTTTGTTTACTATTAGTCTTTAAACCTCCTCAATTCTTTGCTTGAAACTAGATAATGGATTTAGTATATACTGAAAAGAGTCTGACAACTAGTACAAACACAAAGCCCTCATTTTCTTCAAATGTTGAAGAAATGCTGAAAATCATTCTCTTGTTTCTATCATTCTCTTGTTTCCCTCTACTTAGTCAACCAAGGCATTGACCTCAAGTGTATTGGGTGGTTACTCCACTGTTGGGGTTTTGCTGAACGAACTTAAGTTAGACATCCACAAACTTAGACATTAGATCTTGGATTTTCATTTTAAATATTCCTACTTAGGTAAAACACTTTCTGCACCTAATTTTAGTATAAGAACAGCCATACAGAGTGATAGCCAAAATCTATCTAACTGAAGATCATCAGTGTAAGCTGTAAAACTTTGCATTTATTTCATTTATTCAGTCTTCCATTTGTAAATAGAGGCCATTTGTTATACCAGCATACATTTTTGTAAGGTTTAAACATCACACCAGCAATGTAGTTCACAGTTGGTTTGTATATACCATCTGGACTTTGTATATAAAATGAGGCACCTAGCCTTAATTTTGGTATAATTTGCAGGAGGATGTATTATATGCTGTGCTGGTTTTCTCTGCTTCATGTTTGGAAGGTAATAATTCAGTAGTATTTCTAGGACTTGGCATTTGGTGTACCATCTGGGGTGGTAAAGACTCTGCATATGGGAGATAGTATCGTCCCAAGTATTTTATCTCTCTAACATCCTTCCCACTAAAGGAACTTTGGCTTAAAGAAGGAAAATTCACTGCAAGTGTAGTATGCTGCCATGAAAAGGAAAGCCAAAGACACATATACAGTGTTTTTCTACTCACCCAGTATTGTGCCTTTATGATACACTTCTAATAAGACAAATAAATGTGGATTGTAATCACCCAGTAGTATTTTTCTCAACTTTCTCCCTTTGTTCTTGTTTGTATTTTTCTGCATCACACAAAACTCCTCTCCATTCTTGAGATTTGTACCTCTTTGATGTTTGGAGACTGGCAGGTACCCCTCTACTAGTTAATTAAGCATGTATGGAGAGCTATATTTTCTGGTAGTCTAAGCTTTTTGATATTGATTACTAAATTCATGGCACAAAGGTATTTCAATACTTGTACAGATCCATTTTTTTTTAATCTAGCCCAGTGCAGTTTATCTATTTTAATCTTTCTTCACTGTATCTGACCATTTTGAATATCACTTCAGTTTCTTAATAGTTCCTTTTATTAATCATTCCAAGAATCCAATTTTATGCTTTGAGTGCCGGTGCTGTAAAGACTAGGATTGTTTCTGTGCTCAAAATTAAACTACTATTCTCTTATATGACTGTATCACTTTATTCCATGAGACAAGAACACATATGCACCTATAACTTCATTTGCCCTTTTTCTTACCCTTTCAAGTTGTGCCCATTATCTGCAACAATTATGTTCTATTCTCTCATCTTTTCCAGATTGTTAAATCCTCATTCAATGCTTGCTTCAAATTATACCATCAATGGTGCCTTGCACTTTTATAATTTATTTATTATTTTGTCACAGAAGTCTCTGACCCACTGTATTTTTCTTTACCCATTAGGGCATTTAAACCTCCTCCCAACTTATGCTATGAGTAAATGTCGTCAGTGAGCTGATGCATCCTTCTTTCCAAATCAGGAATGAAGATGTTTAACAAGCCTTGATTTACTACCAGCATTGTAACAAATGACTATGTATCTCCCTTCAGTTTGATCCATCAATATTCTTTGTTTATGGCCCTTGAGCTAATCTTCAATTTATGTGACAGTCCACATATTTGTCAATTTGAATTAATTGCATAAGCTTTCATGGATGCTATACCAAATGCTTCACTCAAGTCAAACTATATTACGTCTGCCATTTTCCTCTCATTTGCTTATTTGGTAATGCTATCAGAAGAAGTAACCAGATTTGTCTGATAAGATTTATTTTCATAAATCATGCTGCCTACGTCTCATGGTTATCTTATCTTCCATTGGCTGTTGTGTGCATTTAAGGGCTGATTCTTCTACACATTGATTCTGATATTACTATCTATTCCCCAAAAACAAACTCATTGATCAGCATTCTATTCTTGATGTCCAACACTAGGTTAGAGATCTATTTCAGCATTAATCAGCAACTGCCTGTTACATTTATTTCAGTGAATTTTAAGTTACATCATTGCACCAAAGGTTGGGTTATTTCTCCCATGTGTTATGTGGGGTTTATTGCAGGTTAAAGAAAACCAGCAAAACCAGTAGAATCAAAAGGCAAAGAAGAACGTGTCCCTTTTGTGAATTACAGAAAACACGTCAGCCATTTCCAGCTATCAGACTACTAGCATTTGAAAGGTTCATTGCCGAGGAAATAAAATCACAGTCGTTTCAAATACCGAAGGTTGTTCACAGCCACTGCTTTTGTAGTTGCCTCCTTTTTACCTGACATAGCAGAGATTAAAGAAGAGACCTCCAACATGGAAATAGATTAAACAAGATACTTTATAAAGCTGAACTCCATAGTTAGAACTGTTAACATAATTACAACTTATGCATTTTGGTTTTCAATACACAGCACACATACAGGTAGACATCTTCACTGTTACTTTGGCATTGCTACAAATACCCTATTTCTTAGACAGGAGAGAAACAGAAAATCACAACTAATGTCCTAGTAAAATTTTATGTTCTCTGTATAAAAGTCATGTGGTCACTGGTTTGGTTGGATGAGGCATGGGCATTATGAGTTATTTCTGATGAATTTCATTTTCTGTTTGTCTCAGAATAGCAGACACCAGACAGGGCCCTTCAGTTACCCACCAGCTCCACAGGTTCTTTAAACATATCTGTCCTCAGTTTCCCACTCCTGCCCCCACCATGTATCTTCCAGCTCTGTGCTTCACAAATATATATTTATTTCTACAACGAATTTCCAGTTCTCACTGGTTTTCAGTTTTCCTGTTAGGTGAGACAGATGAGAGACAGGTATTCTGGGAATCGTCTTGTTTCAGGCATCTAAAGGACGGCTGATGAAGCCCAAATTTCCACTCTAAGCTATCCTTATTGCCAGAAGTCCTTCTAGCTTCTAGCAGACAATGTGATCTGTCCCAGAGGCCTACTTCATACTAAAATAATCTCTTCCTACAATTCAACATATCCAAAAGACGATATCTATCTATTTCACTACAGTGATGCGAAGGAACTTAGAACAATGAACACAATGAACTACATTTTAGGTGCCAGTGTTATGGTGCATGAATCGTACACAATGTCTCATAAAGGCATATAAAAATAATGTCATAAGATAAACTGATAAAGGTCTTTGTGTCTCAGAAGAGTAGCTCCAAGTAAATGATCTCAGCTGAGTGTAAGTCTCAAAAGGCAACATTTTCCAGCTGCACAAATTCTGTGGGTATATCATTAAGGGATGATGCTATCAAATTATCTATCTTTGATATAAATAGTCATACTTTTATCTGTTCCACTAGGTCTCTAATGACTAATACTTGCTGAGAAGTGATTTGCATGTTTCAAATGTGGTAATGGTCTTTATTAATAACATTACTTCTTGTTTAGGAACACATGTGTTTCTCTCCTTTTTTTGTTGACACAAAAACAATTTCATTATTTACCCTAAAATTGCATTAAATGACATCTTACTTAAAGACTTTTAAAAATAATTTATAAATCTTTTCTTTGGGTTTTTTTTTTCTCTCTAAAACCTAAACGTAACTGCTGAAACAGTTTGTCCACAATTTATCCTGAAAGTGGGTTTGTGGAACTACAAAATTTCTCACCCTTCCTTTCTCTGTCACCTTCCCTGGTTTTCTTTTCTGTCCAGAAGGAACCCATTGTACCTGTCTAGCTTTAGCTCTGAAAATGTACGGGCCAATCTAAAATATATTGCCCTTTCCCCTGAAACAACAATTGACACAATGTAGTCCAGTTCTACTTACATAGAAGTGAGAGTTTAGTAGTGATCCATGACCTTGTAAGGTTCATTATTAGATAGATACCAATTTGTCATGCTGCTCCTAGCTATCAGCTTTTCTAGTCACTTACTTCATGCTTCTAGTGGCAAATTATATTTGACTTTCAATTTAAAATCCAGGGTACTTTAATGTAAAACCTCAGTATAATAATGGTGATGAAGCAGCAGGGCATGCAATTTGACAAAATGGGTTTTTTCCTAGTTTATTGTGGCAGATTCCCCTCCCCCAACCCCAAAGATAAGAAAAGAAGGAAAGAAAGACAAAAGGGAAGAAAGGAAGAGAAAAACAAAGTCAGCAACACTGTCTTGGAACCCTGGTGGAAGCTGGGAAGACTTAGATACAAAAGCCAGCTCCACTTTGTTCCCTGAGCGCAACTTAAAATACATTAGATGCATCATGACAAGCTATAATTCATGAATTCACAAATGAAGATTTAATTCCTTTTTAATGAAAAAAAATATTTCAACTTCTTTGGCTGAGTTACTGAACTTAATATATGTTACAAAGTTCCTGTCAGACATAAGTAATGTTCATCTCTTTTTTCTTGATGCCAAGCACCTACTATAAAAGGTGTCACAGGCATGAAAACCCCTATACAAGGGATGCATTATTTCAGTACTTTTTAATGAGGGTTTGCTTTTTGACAATGCCTTGTACAGGATACTGGGGAGGGGAAATTTCCCACTTCAAGCAAAATTACTGTGGTTTGGGATTTATATTTTTATCATAGGGACATATCATGACGAATTCTGACTGGACATTATGGCACATTATGCAACACAATTTAATTTTTTGTTGTCCTTTCTTTTTCTACATGTAGCAAAGATCATGCATGCATTTAAAATCTGAGCTTCATTTTGAAAGTAATTTAGTTCATTAAATTTGGTCACCTAGACATTAAGTAACCCTGTAAAGCTAATTCTCTAAACCCTTTGAAGAGACAACCAAAAAACAGTAAGAACAACTTCGCCTATGTATTTTAGAGTGGGATTCATCCCAACCAACCTCAGACTTTTAATACTTAGGTATTGAAGTTCTAGCAGTACCTTTAAGCATCCTTCTTGGTAAACAGCTAGAAATATGCATTTTTATAAGATGAATCGTCTGATTTACCTTACAGACATACTTTAGGATAAAATTAATTGCCCTTTAGGCATACTTGCTCTCTAGCAAGGAAAATATTGAGTGCTTTGATCAGACCTGCACATCCAGCTTCAAGTCATGCAGGTTAACATAGGTGTTTCCTTACATCTCTCAAAATCCTGATAAACTGAATGATCTTTCAGACAAGACATGTCTTTCCTGTGAATATCAAAGATTTGCTCTGGGTGATTAAGTTTCAGATAAATAAGGTGGTAGACAAGAAGATCTAATTCTAGAAACTCACCCATGTAGTTTCTGCGCATAAAATGGCATCCAGTAAAGATTTTGCCAGGTCTCAGTCTTTAACTGCTAGACTCAAGCATATTCAAACTGAAGCAGTAAAACTTTGGTTTGTCTGAGAATTTTTGCTTCTGAGCTACTGTTTAGTAAACCAGACTGAGGTATGTCATTAAGGCTGGAAAGGACCTTAGAGAGCATCAAGTCAACCATACACCTATTGCTGCCAAGTCCAATACTAAGCCATGTCCCGAAGTACCACATCTGCATCACTTTTAAGCACCTCCAGCAATGCTAACTCCACCACTTTCCTGGGCAGCCTGTTCCAATGCTTTACAACCCTTTTCCTAATATCCAATCTAAATCTCCCCTGACCTAATTTGCTGACTCTGACTTTGTAATTTGCTGGTAAGTTGAAACCCCAACTTATAGAATATTTCACCTGCCTTTTCACCCATGTTGTGTGGGTTATAAGACTTCCACCAAGATATCTGCCTTGTTCGCATTATCCCTGATTGTGACACAAATACTCGATCCTCTCATCACCATCACCAAGCCCTAGAGAGTCAAAACACTCCCCCACATACAGGGCTCTGCCTCCTTGCCTATCCCTTCTGCAGAATTAACAGCCATCCATTGCAGCACTCCAGTTGTCTGAGTCATCCCTCCATGATTTTGTGATCATGACTATAGCATCGTTTTCCTGCTGCACAGTGGCTTCCATTTCCTCCTGTTTGCTCTGTGCTTTGGTGTAGATGTACTTCAGTAAAGCTATTGATCCTGCCACAGTTTTGGGGAGAAAAACCTTAATTCCTACATGACTATTCTCAGGTGCTTCCATGGTTTCTAATAATGGTAATAAAAGCATTTCTTTCTTAGAAAATAGTAACACTGACACTCCAAAAGAACAGACAAAATAGCCTTATTTTTTTAACCAGGCAGCTGCAGCTGAAAGGAAAGGAGACAGTAAAAGCAAAATTCAGAAGGAGCACACTAAATGTACAATTTAATCATCTAAACAGGGCTATTTTCTGTTGCTTTAAGTTCCAAAAAGTATCATTTCCACCCTTTAGCTTCCATCAAAGAGATATGGATCTGCCATCTGTGACAAATTTACAGCCTGTGTGGATATTCTGGATAATAAAAACTGTCAGTGGCACTAAGATCCTACATATGAGCAACAGAATCCCATCCCATATGTCTACATCTCAGCTAATCACCCTATGTTTCCTTCACAGTTACGAGGCACTCATAGAGAATAATTGATTTGAGCAATATCAAGTGTCTAGTGTGGAATGAGTTGCTTCATACAGTACACAACTAGTTTTCTTCACTGACTCTAAATGAAGTCCAAGGTTTCTTTTTTAAGCATCCCCACTGTAGATACAGCCATTTAATCAGACAACTCTCATCCTCAATACAACATTTTAAGCTCTTCTGACTTTTCAGAAAGTAGAAACACAGGATGGTAAACATCACAGCCTCAGTCTTTTTCCATTACATATTTCGCAATATACCCCAAACTACCACAGATAAGGACTTTGAGTAAAAAGGATCAAAAGCCTTGAACCCACTGTACGCTACAGAGAGAAAAAGTAAACATTATATGTGCCACTAATGTCATAGGCCCTTCCTGTAACAGAGAGTATAATAGATAACAATATCCAGATGACAGGAGTGGACCACAGTCCAACCTACAGAGGAGAGTGAAAACCTCCTAAGCTCTGTCTGGAACTTGGATAAATTTTCTTCTTGACTTAAAATTTGACAAAATACTTGACATTAAGCTGGTAATCAGAGCTTTTAAACTGAAAGATGTCTTTCTTGTAATAGGGATGGCCACTGTCTGTAGAAATGTCCTGTTTCTGGTCTTCCTGAGAAAGAAAGGGAGAAGAGCTATTCGTGTCAACCCTTTCAGGCAGACAGCTGAAGCCTAGATATGCTTGCATTATTCCACTACTATACAAATCTGGTACATTGTATTTCTGGTATTGAAATTATTTTTTCTTTTCCATGGGTGTACAACTTAGCTTGCATAATGATGCTATCTTTTCTTTATTTTCAGTCTTTGCCTTATCTCTCAAGTTGGCAAAGAGTTGGATGGCTATAAATATTGTGGAAAATTCTCTAAATTGAAAGACACATCATAGTAGAAAAAAAAAACAACCAATCAAAACAAACAAAACCCCCCACCGCGAGTGCTCCTGTTTTAAGGTCACTGAAATTTGATCTTACTCTCCTTGCGTTAACTCCTCCCTTGACCTAAATCCCAACACACCTCCTCTGCAAACCTGCTAAAACCCCCCAACCCTGGCCTTGCAGCCCTCTCTGTCTCTCTCTTCACCTCCGTCTCCCTTCCCAGTCCTGGGGGAAATAAATATGGATTCTCACGCTTAACAAAACAGAGACTTGTCTCATCTGTTTCCCTGCCAGCTGCTGTAGCTCCCTGGACACAATGAACTCTGTTGCCACAGGATGCAACAAATGTGGGCAGCCAGTGAGGACAACAGGACCGACACCCTGTAAGTCAGCCCCTGCGGGACCCCCATCTTGGAAAGGGAGACCAAGAATACCATGGCTGGAGACCAAGTTGAGAGTGACATTAGAAACATGGGGGTAAAAGGCTTACAGGGAGGGAAACTCCCAGTAAGGGGACCGGCCTACCGGAACAGAATGATGTACTAACATCTACGATCACCAGTCTTCTCATTCTTCATGGGAGGGAGTTTTTAAGAGCTACAAGCAGCTAGTCTGCCTGCAAAAAGGACCATGCTGGGGACTCTTATCAACTCTCCTGACATGTCTGCTGCAGCTACAGACAGTAAAGCCAGTGGCTACTTATGGATGATTATGGACGAATCGCATGCAGAGTGTCGGTGCCCTAGATCAGCGGTCTGCCCTCCTGTGAAACTCCATGTTTTTTAGTTTCTGTGAAGTTATCCATTTCTTTCTTTACTCTTTGTTCCTAAGAGTGTGGCAAGGAGTGAAAATTGCCAGGATGGCTTGGAGCTGCTACCATCTCTCCATCACCCTGTGACCCTCTCACCCTTATCCCCCTTTCCCTGAAGGCAATACAAAGGTCAGAGCCCGTCCAGAGGAGACACGGGAGTGCTGCCATTCCTCCTGCCGTCCTGTGTCCTCCTTCGCCCTGTCTTTCCATATCCCCTGTTCCCTGCCTGGGAAGGCACCGGCCATGCCATTCTGGGCCCTCCTTCTAAAAATGGCACTTACCACGCAGTGTTTAGATCCCCTCTTTCCCACCTAGTCCATCTTTTCTGGTCCCAAGTTTGCCCTTCTCCCCCACCTACCCTCCCTTCGTGCTGTGGCGCTGCAGCTGGCCCTGTCCCAGGCCCGCACGGCAGAAGAACCATGATGGAGCCGGGCAGCCCCAGAGAGCGGCCGTGCTGCTGCTGGGAGCTCCGCCACTGCCGCTCGCACTGTTCCTTGCTTCACAGTCATAATCATCAGTCCAACCGAGTAACACCCACAGCACCAGTACCAAAGCTGAGACCAAACACTACAGACTATGCCCCTCATAAAGAGGAGATCAAAGAACTGTGCCCCTTCTGGTGAGATGATCAAATACCGAAGGAGATTGAACTATTAACCCATTAACTGAAAATGTATTCATTTAATTCAGTATCGTCATTTCTGTTACTTTATCCTCTGCAATTAAGTCAAATGCTTTTCTGTTGCTTGTTAATTCAGCTCAATAATGTTCTAGTTTGTAAACTATTAAGTCATAATCCCGAGAATCCCCTTATTATGAGTTATTCAATACACCTTTTAACCAATTTATAAACGAAGGAGTTGTGAATGCTCCTGTTTTAAGGTCGCTGAAATTTGATCTTACTCTCCTTGTGTTAACTCCTCCCTTGACCTAAATCCCAACACTCCTCCCCGGCAAACCTGATAAAACCCCCACTACGCTGCCCCTGCAGCCCTCTCTGTCTCTCTCTTCATCTTCCTCTCCCTCCCCGCTCCTGGGGGAAATAAATATGGATTCTCATGCTTAACAAAATAGAGACTTGTCTCGTCTGTTTCCCAGCCGGCAGCTGTAGCTCCCTGGACACAATGAACTCTGTTGCCACACGAGGCAACACCCCATCTTAAATTAAATATATAAGAAAGATTTTAATAAATAAAAATAAGTAAATAATAAATTAGAAATTAGTCAGGTTTTCAGATCAAAGACAGTGAAGGCTGGGGTTGTAAGTGGGATAAAGCAAAAAACCTTAATGATAAAGACTCACAGAAAACTGCTGTTAGGTCATCAGGTGTAATCCATATGCCATGACCAATGCCTAGAAAGATGGGACAGTCAGGTTGTTATAAATGACAAGGACATGGAGTCACAACTTACTTTGACGCATCTACCCCAGTGTGTAGAAGTTTTCTGAAAGAGAATTTTTAAATGTTCATTCTTACAATTTTCTATAACATTTACAGGCAAAGATGTCCCAGTCTAAGTAATAAAGAAGTAAGTGGGTCCAAGCGAATGTAAATCTATGCTGGTGGAGCCAGAAATGCCAGGAATGCCAATGGATTATGACAATAGGAGCAATCTGAGATAGCGCTCTTCATCAACAACAAAAAAGGTAGCTAGAAAAGGCTGGAGTTCCTTGGATTTTGGTGTTTTGGTTTTTTGCAGGTAACAGCTCACAAACTTGTGTGACATAGCTTTATGTAGAGATTGTTTAAATTAACTAGTTGTGATCTCAAATTAGGCTATGATATTTACACATGCAAGTTGAATAGAAATGCTATTCCGGAAACAAGTCAAGTAACAGACGGCATGACTTGAAAACAGACATGAGATTTCTAGGAGAAAACTTATTGTTTTAAATAAAATAGATTGTTTGGTGATCTCCAACTAGTAATCCAGCTTTACAGGTGATTTAGGTAGGGTTGCCACATATTTGAACTCACATATCTGTCTGAGTAGCAGGACTATACAAAAATTTTGTCTGACATTTGTTAGGTATAAAGTGCTATTGGATCAAATGCATCTTATGACATAAGGGTTGCTTTCATAAAATTGCTTATCCAGTCGAGTACCATACAGCTACACTTTTTCATGTCCTCTCCCATTTGCTATGGGGTAAGAATGCTAAAGATTACAGACGTAAATATGAATTGATTTTTCTTTCATGTTTATTTTGGATTAGCATGCAAAATATTTTCTATGTTACATCCACTCTCCTAGTAGCTCAAAATTTTTCACAATGCTGCCTGGTGAGTTGCCTGGTTACATTTTGTTCCTGTTGTCTTTTTTCCCAAGCATTAGCTGAGCAATTAATGAACAAATCAAATAAATTGGAGCTGCTGTATTTTCCTCTAGATGCAAATGTGAAGGATAATTTTTAAAGTACTTTTATATATCTCCCACATCCTCTGGGGAGGAAGTACAGGCTTCAAGTTCTAAATTACTCATTCCTGCTGGCATCAGATTTTTGCCCCAAGGAGTTCATTTTCTGCTCAACAGACAAGGATTTAACTACATAAATTTATTTCTAAATAGAAAATAATATAATATAACAGTTTCCAGACAATCTCTCACAGGTACTTTAGTACCCATAAGGGAAAGAGCTAAAAAGGCTCAAAGAACTGATACTTTCTTTTCCATGCAGATTATCTATGGGGCTGAAATTTCCCCCAATGGCTTAAGAATTTTACTAGTGAAGGATGCTTAATCCTAAATTAGATCAAACAAGTTTTGGCATGAATCAAGACATTCATATAAAGTTCTTCTCCAATTTAGTTCAAGTATCTCCATGTAGCAGTTTTACTTTAAATTCTAGCTAGGCCAGTAACAGCAGGCTTCATCATAATATCCAGGGGTCCCAGTTTTGGAACTGAATAATTTCATCATTTTAAAATATATTGCTACCCTATTTGGAGATAGCAATTTAGAAATGTAAACCAACCACACAATAAAAATCAAGTCATTTAAAGTAACTCAGTAACAATCTCCAGCCCCACATCCCCCAAGCCATGCTCTTAATACCAGATTTCCTTTTCTTCCAAAAACTAAAGTTGTAAGAGCAGCCCTGGGGGATAGCCCCAGGTTGTCTGGGAATTTCTGCTTATCTCATCTGCTGTAATTACCAAATTAGGTGACTATATCATGAGACACATCAGAATACAAACAAACAAAAAAAATTATCTGTCAGCTCCAGTGGGTTCATAAAGACATAATGGAAGAGAAAAGGAAAAAGAGAAAAAAAAGGTCAAATTCACCCTGTACTCCAATGCTCATGAGACTGCTGTTGAAGAAATGAATAGATGCAGCCAATGACATGAACCCTGCTGCTCTACATAAAGCAGATGTTTAACTATTTTCTTGGTGTTAAAACATGTGCACCCATTTGACTGCAATGATGATTAAATTCATCCTGAGTTATTCTGTCACAGGAGGACAATTGCATCTTATGATTAGTTTCTAGCTCCATTTAGTGCAGTGAGAAGCTTGTAAACTAATGTGATGGGCCCCAGTCTTGTAATAACCCAGCTATGAGGATAACTGGATGCAGGTAACCAAGAGTGTCAGCTTAAGTGCAAATTTACTCCACATCTACATGATTTCCCTCAGCATGATTTCCTGCAAGCAGGGAAATGTTGACATTTAGTTAGGATTCTGCAAGTTATAAAATCCTATGTTCTTTGTTTTTGTTACAGTAACACTCAATTTTGCGATCATCATAATTTTTAAATATTTTCAATAAATATTTAGTTCTTTCTCTTACTTTGTAATTTCTTCCACAAGGAACTACATAAAGACTTCTTGAACTGGACTAACTGAGAAAAAAATGGAACTTGATTGCAATAATCTTTCACTTGCACTTTGCTAGGGCTAAACCAAATTCAACATTTCAAAAGATTTTATGTGCTCTGGGTCAAGAACTAACAATGTATTCCATCTACAATTCCCAGGGAAGAAAAGAAGGAACAGACCTAAGCATAAGAGTGAGGAGACTTTTGGTCTTGGGAAAAACCCAAAATGGGAAAATTTTGCAGATGGTATATCTACAGTACTGACTGGAGTGGGACATTAAACGTCTCATTGACATATAGATAAAAAACGGGCAACTAGGTCCAGGTGACTACCCATGGAGTGAATCACACCCTGACAGCTAGACAAAATGATTCCCATTTCAAATATTAAATTTAACTGCAGTTAATTTCTCCTTAATTTCTGTATTTAAACCAAGCTAGCTGATACAAGACTAGTTAATATAAAATAACTTTCCAGCATTTAAGACTTTTTTACTGCATTGTATTTGAATTACAGGCTAGCCAATCTTCTTTAGTCTAACCTTCTCAGAACAGTGCATTTCCAGCACTCCCTCAGTTTCTCCAGCTGGCAGTATTTTCAGACCCAGTGTCTGACTGCCGCATCAGTTCCAAGACAGGCTCCAACAGCACAAGAATTCAACAAATACTATCTCTACTTATTTCGTACAGCTCAGTGAGTGGCTACATGAAACCAACAGATTTCATCATTAATACTACCATCATAGTGTGATCAGACTCCAAGGGTGTCATGGGTTAACACAGTTTGATTTTTAGTTAAAAGAAATATGGAATATTGCCCTGATAGGACCTTGGAATTGTTTTGGAAAAGACAGGGACCTATCAGAAGCTAATTTTAGATATTGACATATGTTTTGACCACTGAGAACGCTGAATACGACTTTGGAGGAATACCCATATAAATCTTGAGTGTGTTCAAGCCAGCCCATTTCCTTCCAGCTGAACAGGCAACATTGGGTTGGGCCGCTCTGCTAGAACGGTGGGGGACTGGGGGGGAAATAACACACTCCTGGTGGGGAAAGCCGGCCCGAGGCCTGGCCGGGCTCCATCGGCTCCTGGCAGGGGAGGGAGCATGCAGCTTAACAGCAGGTAGTTTTGAAGCCTGTTCCAGATCCCCGGAGCCAACGGAGCCGGGAGGGAGCCGGCAGAGCCGGGCCCCTGAGAACAGCCATGGGCCCAGCTGGGCGGCGCCCACCCCGGGGGTGTCACCGAGGGGCGGGCAAGGAGGCATTTCATAGCATTTAGGATTGCTGACTGCCCCTGCTCCAGCCTCCAACCTCTCAGCGCAAGTCTTCCTCCCCCCTCGAAGCCCTGAAATCTAACTAACACCATGAGCCCGCTCAAGCGAGAAAGAGAGAGTCTGGGCAGATTTAACTCTTTCCTGATGCAGATGAGAGGGGTTTTGTTTAAACACAAATCCTCCTTTTGAGTAAGAAGAGACTGAGTGAACATAAAGAAAACAGAGCATGAAGTCACTGGGTAGAGAGAGTTAAAAGACTTTTGAGAGGAAAGTTTGAGGAAATTGCTATTTTAAGCTGAATTTCTTTCATTGAGCCACAGGAATGAACTTTATATGTAGATTATTGTTACAGTAGGACACGAAATAAATTGATTCCATATAGTTGTCAGAAGAAAAAGAAGGCTTTATTTACAATTCCAACACTTTCTTTTATACATTGGTCCATCAGACTGGTGCTTCTCTCTATTGGTTAAGTAATAGGAAACAACGCCTGGGGACAGTTGTTACGGGAAAGGGAACACTGTTTACTTAACCTGTTTTGAGAAATGGAGAGAGATGTTTTGAAAAGAGAAAACTGGTGACAGCTTTCCCTTGGGAAAGGAGCTAGCAATAGTTAGCAAGCTAAAATTCAGACTCAGAAATGTTGAGCCCACAGATTATCCTTTAAATCATGGGAAAGATATGCATTTGGGATTGTTTAAATTTATATGTGGTTTTTGAGCAAAGGTGTTTGTGATGGACTAAGTGATATTGATTTTAAGAGCTGCTTGAACAGAGATAGAGATGAGAAGCCCTTTTTGCCAGTGAATAAGTGAGAAGACATCTCTGTTCCCTGAGATGAAGAATCCTTTTGCTTTTGAAGTGGTTCATACTTAAAAAGTGATACCCCAGTATGCAGTGTGCTCGAGTCCATGCCCCATGAGCAGCTTGGGAAACTGCTAATGGGACAGGTCACAGAAGCAGGTTTTCCCCAGGCAGCTGTTTTTATGACAGTTAAAACCCACAAGAGAACTGTTCTAGGTTGTCAGTGGGATCCAATACTCTAAGAGAGACTCTGCTCCCGAAGTGATGAAAGCCTATTTTCAAATGGTGAAACTGACAGAAAATCACAGGTTGTCTCTTCATGTTGTTTGTGAGAAAGCAAACAGTTTGTGGGGGGAGGATGAGTGTTTTGAAGGTTTCAATTTCAATTTTTTTTCTTTTCCTCCTTTTTGTGGGTGTTAATAGAATCTATCTGTTTACCTTAAGTTGGGCCTATTTTGCCTTTTTCTCCTTAATCCTATCTCACAGCAGAAAAACATTTAGTCCACTAAATTTAGTAAACAAAAACAAACGTGAACATGAAATCACTACAAAGGGCTAGGCAGATATTCTTTCCTTGTAGTATAAACATTTACCCAAAGACCAAGCTACTATCCAGAGTACTTTAATGACCACAACATGACATTTAAATCCACCCTCAGATGCTCAGAGGAAATCTTGCTGCTGGCATTGCTTTTCTGCATGTCAGGCATTGCTACCATTATGTTATTTCAAATAATCAGAATAAACAAATGACCAGAATGACCAGTATTCAGGTCATGTCTAAAAACCACCTGATTACACAGAAAATGTATTCAAAATAAAAGGAAACTATTAAATGGACTGTGTATTCTGGCAGAAAGGAAGGAGAAAAGCTAAAAGCTGCAGCCAAACCTGTCATTCCTGAAAATTTTATTTTCTTATTCCAAAGAAGATATGCAGGTTGGTTTAGTTGCAGGTAGCTTTTATCAAAAACTTTGCCTCATGGCTCTTTATATGGATTCACACACTGTTAAATGATTCAGTGCAAAGCAAATGGAAAGATTAATTTTGTGATGTGGCACCAAGAGAAACAATTTAGAGCAAGGATTAGGGATTGGACCATTTCAGCAAAACTTCTGGAACAAATCCATTATAACTACAAAACATTTCACAATAACTGTATCAGTGATTACACAAAAGATGGACTTTTTTTAGCAGAATTGAGAAAATTCATACAAACAGATGTTCTTCCCCCTATTTTTCCAAATGAAATGAGAAGGAGAGACATTTTATAGAACTGAAAAAAAAATATTGTTGAAAATAGAATAACTGGAATATACCACTAGTGAGACATCAGACTGGTAGACTGGTATTTCTACATTAATATAAAGCACAGTTAGCAACCCAGTGGTCATAATATAGCAACCAGGGCAGGATATTTTGGCAGCATGCATGCCATTCTATGTACCTCTAAATCTGGTTTATTTTCTTTATTATTAAAAACAATTCAATCAGTAAGATATCCATGTCTCCCTTTTCTTCATGTTCATGCATACATTGCAAAGGTTATTTTTATTAAAGCAGAATAGAGCTAAAAAAATCAGCTGAAAACAACAATGATAATTTCTACTTCTTTTGGATACACATTCACAGAGGAACTTGTTCAACTAATGGCTACGTATGTCCTGTGCCCCCTTATACAGCTGTTAAAAAATCATGTTATCAGTTGCATAGCTCCATCGCAGCCTCCTTTCCTCCTCCTTTCTGCCCTCCTTAGCTGCCCAATGGTCAGCTAAGATTTGCTCATTCAGATTTAGTGGTGTGGTATGAGTAATCTGCACGCTACCAACCATGATGCAACCAGGTTACGAACCTGGACATCCAGCTCTGAAGACAGTGTTTTGAATTAAAGAAAACTTCTTATAACTGGTCTCTTCTTCTTTCTAGCATGTGAATACCATGTAAGACAGCTCTGACCTTAACAGTGAACACTCCATGCAAATAATTTCACCATTCCATTAGCTCCAGGACAAATTGGTCTATGTTTTTCATGGTATACACCTGATAGTGTCTAGTCACCATTGTCTCATGGCAGGATGTCACCCAAAATAGCAGTTTATGCATAAAGTCATATTTATCTCATCTAACATCAACACAAGCACCTACAACAGGAGCATAATTGTCCTAAGTTCCATGTACTCAAATGACATAAGCAAGCCTAAAGTATGATTACAGTACAGGTCCATGAGATTAAGATCATCATCAACTTTTTTAAGAGAAAATGTGAAAGCCACCCAAATATTAGACTATATTAGCAACTGCAGCAGAGAAATGTCTGAGAGTGATTATTTCATATTATTTCACATTCAATTTTATTCTACTTCTAAAATAAATCAAAAGGATAATAATTTTAAAACAAAACGAACATCAAAAGTTTGAAAATTAATGCTGTGAATTAAAAGTCCCCTTGGTTTTTCGCAGCATGCCTTCATATTTTTTGATGACTTAATTTCCATGCCTTCATGCTGATTGCTCCTAAAACACCTGGTAAACAGGATTCCACTGTCTTTTACAAGAACTTAAAGTCTGAGCAATTTAATCTCAGAGCAGAAGAATCACACCAGTACTGCTCATTGATGTTGAAGATTAATTTTTACTAGCCACTTAGAGGGCTAAAGAGTACATTACAACGAATACTATTATTCAAGTTCAGCAGAACAAAATCCATCATTTCTGAGCAGGGGAAAATGATTTTTATTAGAGCCATTCACACAGTTCTATAATTCAGTGGCATACACCATCTCTACTTATTCATTTTCCATTGTAAATTTTATCTTGTCCAAGAAGCAAAAAGTTCATTAGTTTGCTCAAAATGGTTCTTAATAAGTGTGCTAATTGGGAGTGTATAAATGTATTTCAGTAGCTTCCTGTGTTTGTTTCTTGGGAAGTGACACAAATTTGACTTCTTTGTATGTTTAATGTTAGTAAGATTTTGTTTACAGGAGTGCAACTGGGGTACCCATTGTGCTCAGAGAGGTTAAAATAGTAAAAAACACATCACGTAAATATTTTGTGAAGGGTATTGAAAAATTAGACTGATGGGTGTTAACAGTCCCTCTGTCCTTAATGAGTGAATGAGAGGAAGAAGTGTTCAATCCTATCAGGAAACATTTTCAGTGGTGTCACAGAGCCTAAAGATACTTAATGCAACACATGGCAACCCACTTGCAATTTCTCACCTTGATTCAGCAGGGTCCTCAAGTAGCAGCCTCATTCTAAATGTCTGGATAGTGCCGCAGAAGACAAATTATCTTCCTAAAGTGGGAGCCTTTATTCATAAATAGAATAGCCAAACAGATTTGACTAAGTTTGACTTTTTAAAAAGCCATTTGCTTCTAAAACCTCCATATTGTTATTCTAACAGTTAAATCTATCTTCATGGACTTATGCTTATGTCCATTATTAAAAATTAAGAGCTTTGCTTTTCAGTCAGGCAGTACATACCCTCTCCTTATTAGCAAGTCTTTTTTTAAAAGTGGGTTTTGAAATACTGACTTCTCCCTGGAAGTCTGCTTTGAAAATAGTCAAAGATGCATGATGAAATGTGTATTTCTTTTCACAGACCCTGCTTGGAAAAACAATGTTTCTCAGATCTGTCCTAGGAACTGAAGGAACCTGAGTCCTTAAGTAAATTACTTAAAATTTTGATGAAAATAAAGCAGAGGAAAGGGATAAAGAATTCCTTCATATGATGGAAATCATTTTAGTAAACTCAAAAACATGCCCCCTTGATTCAAGACTAAATTTCTCCCCCAGTAGAAATAGCTGATACCAAATTAATTCTGACCTTAGATGCTTCAGACTGATCCCTTAGAAATTTCTGAGTTTTAAACAGAGTTCTCTAAACAACAAAAATTGTGAAAATTTTATATCTCTGATATAAATATAGCAGCAGAAAGCAAGGTCCTAATTTCTTTCCATTCAGGACAGCTGCTATATCCAGAAAGTGAGAGGGAAGCTGTTTTACACTGGCCTTTACCAGAACATTCTCAGGGAGTTGTTGCTGTTCAGCATCCAGCTTCAGTCACAGCAGCTGATAGGAAAAGTCCCTGAGGACAAGACTTGGAACAAGGAAAATGCTGCAGAGACAAAGTGGCCCAGAACTGTAGACTTTGAAGTTGTACCCATTTATCTTTCAAATCACTTTAGTTAATCTCCATTCTGTCAGGTTGTTTTTTAATTCAATCTCCACTTACATGTCAGGCTCTAAATGTAAACAACATATATACCAGGACACTACAAGCTCTCAAGGAAAGCAGGAGCCAAGGAGGCACAACAGCCTTCTAGAACAGATTCGTCTAAATAACTGTGTGTGGAAAATAAAGAAGTAAAGAAAAAGAAGTATTAATAATCACTTTCCTACCCACTGATTCGATATCAACATTAGTGATTAACAGGCAATTTTCAGTTTCAATCAAACACTGAGTGCTACATTCTCATTTCTATCTCATGAACAAAACAGGTCTCTTCAATTTTACAAATTTGTTCTTGAAATGTGAAGACCTTCTGACTCCACTTAGATTAGAGGCAGTTTGAGTAGGCCAGATTCTGATTTCACTCTATTGCTGAGAGATGCTTGGCAATAAATCCTGCGAAAACTTGCATTCAAATACAAGGAAAACAAAGGTTAAAAAACATGCAACCTATGCTCTTACAGTTAGCATTAGAAATATGAAAATGCTGGTATTTATGTTTTATCCCAAATTTAATGGTTTTAATCCATGACAGTATTTTTTTGTTGTTGTTGGGGTGGGGTTTTTTTGTGTGGTTTTTTTTTGTTTGTTTGTTTCAATGGTTTTTTTTTAGAGCAGGCTCTCAAGGTGGGGCACATGTTCGTTACACTCTAAGGTGATACAGGAAATATATTCCTAAATATTTTTCATTCCCTCTTACACTCTACCACATCATACTTTCTATATTTAGAAATTATTAGATTTATTTACTTTGCACAGCAGCTCAACTCGAAAGAGTACAGAGCTAAATCTACTCTTGCAAGTATCTGTTTACATACCCTGATTTCCATGTAAGTAGTGGCCAATTAAACCGCGGTAAGTAGAAGGAAGCACCCACAGCCTTTGAAATTTGAGGGTAATTTTGCAACATACATGAGCAGTTCAGGTTTTTGCCCTCTAATGAGAGCTCACAGCACACCGTCATTGTCCTTTTGACAATGAAACCTGCCAGTCACACTTGCAAGTACACATATGAATTAAACATATCACCTAAGCATAATGTTTTTGCATCTTAGAATTGGGTCTTAGAGATGTTCAGTCTAATGCATTATAATAATGAAAAGCAGAGCTTACATGCTGTTTCAGAACCCACTGGTACTGCAGCCGTCATGCAGAAGAATCACCCAAACTGATGGGGCTCCTCCAGTGGCATGCAACTGGGATGTAAGTTCTTGTTGTGTGGCATCCAGCATCTCCTCATGCACTGGCAATGTCCAGCTTCCCTTGCTGCCCTTGGCATCTGCTGCAAGTTACTTAAGGCTGTTTGCCTGCAGGCCACTCTCATCTACCTAAGGATATCAGTCAAGCACTCAACCAACCACAGATCAAGGAAGAGACTAGTTCAATTCCTCCTTTTCAATCCGAATCCTCTGATGCACTTTGTGGTTTCTGACAATGGCAGAAGTACTGAGCCAGAAGCTGAAACTCCAGGGCAATGTAAACACTGTTGTAAGCCTATGTGTGGGAGTAGCTGACTGTGGGTCAGTGGGAAACAAAGGCAAGAGGATGGGAAAAGGGAAGGGGAACAGAAAAAGGACTGAAAGAACTATGCATAATGCAGTGTTTTGGGGCAAAAACATGCTGTTGCTTCTCCAAAGCTGCAGCTTTGCTGCTGCAGACTGGGGATACTCGCTGTCCTTAGAGCCCCACTGTCAGACTGCTCACTGGAGTTCAAGAGCATCCGTTCCGGTTTCAATGACAGCACATTGCCTCCTGCTGGGCTGCACACCTCAGCACTTCTG
Source organism: Donacobius atricapilla (assembly GCA_013397315.1). NCBI lineage: Eukaryota > Metazoa > Chordata > Aves > Passeriformes > Mimidae > Donacobius > Donacobius atricapilla. The sequence goes on along the minus strand of WBMY01009726.1, from coordinate 9,249 downwards.
AGCCAAAGCAGTGACGCTATGCACTATCTGGCCCAGAGATGTTTTTAATTTGGTTTGATTTTTCTCAGACAGGATTAGAAAGATGGCATTCGAGCCCCCCTGCCTCGTGTTGACACCACTGTACCTCACCTCCCTCTTACTGCAGTGTCACAGAGGTTGAAGATCTCTAGCAGTGGGACAAAGAGACAGTAAAACAGGAAGCCCATATGCTTTTCTTTCAAAGCTATCACTTGCAGAAAAATGTGTTTCAGACTTTGCCTGCTGTGTTCCAAAGACAGCAAACTTAGTTCACATTTGCAAGTTGTTCAGCATGGCTTTATAAAAAGTTCTCCAGCAGAATGAACTCACTCAAAATCAGCTCCTCTTTTGAAAATATAATGCTTTTCATCTGGGATGAAACAAGTGTAGGCTAGTTTCAGTCAAATAGCTGATATAATGCAACGCGTAGACCGTGCACTGCATTTCTCTGTAAGGTTGTATTTCTGAACAATTACAAAGGAGACATGTAAAACCAAACGTGGAAATCTGTCTGACTGCTGAATGGATTGATTTTTTTTCCCTCACCCTTTAGCGAGGGTCATCTCTTCCTGCTATTATTAGGATGCCCACTGGGTGCAGGGTACCTCTATAGAAAATTGTATCTGTTGAAATTAATCACCAATACTTTAGGTGCACTCTGCTTTCTGGCCAAAAAATCTAAGAATCAACATTGCTGCCTATTTCCAAATGTCTCCCATGTCCTTATTAAATGTGCCTGTGGCAGCAGAAAAAATATCTCTCTTAAACAGCATATTGCAGCGTTAAAAAGAGCGCAAATGTGCTGAGATTGTCAGTCAAGCAATTCACTTTGAACAAAGCAAGTCTCCATAAAGGGAAGCAAGGGCAAGATCTGGTGGATTCACGGGCAGTTTTGTTGCAGCAGAGAAAGATCTCTAGTAGGAGTGTCTAAATATGAAGAAATTTGAGTTTTTAAATAGTTTTGTAAGACCCATTAGAAAAATAGTTCCTGATAAACAGGATAAATAAAATCCTTAGAAAGTATCTCCTAGCAGCACTAGGGCAGGTAAGGAGTTAAAATCTTGCATTTAGGTAACAAGGCAATAAAGCATTATTCACTACCTGAGATTATTAATCATTTTGATTAAAATTTTACCCCACAAAACAGGAAGAATGTTACCTGGATTGTTTCCTCAGGTCCAAAGGTTATTTTTTGCATGTTTATAACACTCTCATAAACAAAAGCTGTGTGAAGGCTGATGACTGGAGCAGAGTCTGCCATGATATCTTATGTTAGCAGTTATCTTTACTGGAGGGGAAGGAACGTTTTTGCAACAAGATGTAAGCCATTCTGTAGTAGTAATGGTGGTCTACCAGCTCCTTTCATAGTCCAGCTGAGCCCCAGAAGGCCTGCTGCCTGGCTTGGTTGCTCACTGCCTCCTCCTTGAAGCTCAGAATCAGTCCTGGCTTGACATGTGTGCAAGACTAACCCCAGAAGACCCCAGCGTGGTGTTGCCCCAGTGGGGCTGTGCACGCTCAATGCCTAATGAACTTAACCACCATCTAGCAGCATTCAGACAATACAGTAGGGCTCAGTCTCCTCCACAGCTGTCACAGCTTCTGAGTCTCAGTTAAGTTCCTTTCTGCCCTGCTAAAATCAATGTATCTGTCTGCTGCCTCTCTCCTCTTACAGACTGCGTCTGTATGGTCTGAGCATGTTTGAGTAGTGTGGACAGCAGCTGAGCCCAGGTTGCAGGTGAAGGGTCCCAGGAGGATCATTACTAGAGTAAGGTTGGTCCTTCCTCTCACCACCTAGAGGAAAGCCAGTCATGCAACCTGGATGGAGATACCCATATTCTTCAAAGGCTTTCCAAATGACAAGGAGACAAAGACCTTGGTGCTGTGAAATACACAGTGAAAAGAAGGATGAGTTGAAATGACTAAGAATGTAAGCCAAATCCAAAGTGATATATAACTAGAAATTACAAATGTGATTCAGCCACCAGTTCTTTAACATGCTAGGGACACACCTACCTAACAGTGGAGAAATTGTTCAAAGTTGGGTGTAAAGGAATCTAGACTGCTTTACCTTATATGAATATTTTAGGTTTCATTTTTTCTTTTAGCTTTCAGTTTTTCCTAGCCTTGTTCCCTCCAAGGCTTTCATACAGGCCTTCCTGTCTCCTTTGCTGAAGGCATGTCTCCAATGAGATTCAAAATGTAGCCTGAATCTGTCTTTCATTTATGGTGTTGGACCTTATTTCCCCAAAGGTACTATTTTAAATATACCGTCAACTTCATCTTTACATTTCACCTCTTGTGCAATGTATTCCACCTTTAACACAGCTCTGATAGCTGTATATTTGGGATATGGAAATATCCCAAAGAAAACCAAATGCTTACAGAAGTTCACTTGGCTACTGCATAAAATAACTCTCATTTTTCTCTGCCAAATAATCTGTGAGGTGAGAATGGAGTTTTTTATTGTACAAATGGAAACCCAAGGCATACAAGAGGAAACAATACTGGAAGAAAATTCCAACATAAGCACTGCTTGAAGTCACACAGTGGTATACAAGCAAGTTAATAAAATTTGTGGTCTAAAGGAAAGAAAACACTTTTTAGTGACTTGTAAATGTGGAAAATAAAACAGCCGATGCTTATCCCAGAACACTTTTTCTGTGTATCTGTGCCCTGTGCAAGAGTTCTGCCAAAGATTTTATTTGAGACATTGGCAGATTAGTAAAACTGTAATGTGTGTTAGTGCTGCAGATCCCTGGCACCACTGGAAATAGTTTCCAGTTCATATGCACAATATGTCCTGCTGTGCTGCATGCACATGGAGAATACTGGGCATATTCTGTGGTCCTCACTTCCTTCAATCTTCACTCTTGAACACACAGAGAAATGTAGTTCTGTTGTGAAAATATTACATACTTAATTACCTATTTGAATTTTACTAAGGTGTCTTGGGGATCTGTAACTAATTCTAATTCCAATAATTCTAATTTTAAAGCAATTCTAGGCAATATTTCAGTCATTTTCTACAGACAGATTCTGTGTGGATGGCAGATGTGAGATCATTCATGTGCTCAAATCCAGATCTCAGCAGGTCAAAAGTGGAGGGAAATCAAAAAATGTAACATTAGTTATTATGCCCAGTACAGTTTTATCCTGTTTTCAGATGTAAAAATAATTTACACACATAGCAGGAGCTTACCGTGCTGGTAGTCTAATGATATTCCACAATTTCTTTTTTTTATTATCTCTGTAAGGGTTCGTGTTCTTCACTGGTCCCTTGCCTATCAAGGTTTACTGAGTGTCAGAGGTGTTCCTTGGGGGCTACCAGATGGTGATGGCACTGAGAGGAACAGAACAGCTAATATGGAATCATCATTGATGAGAAGCTAGTAAAAGCACAGACGTATCACTGTTGAACTGTCAAAAAAAAAAAAAAAAGGGGAAGATTTGAACCTGAGGTAAATGCTGCATCTTAAACAGAAGCAGCTTGTTTTGCTTCCTACTTCCAAGTTAAGAGAAGCAACAAGTTTTATTGTATTAGCTTCAGGAATACTTAAGAAAATAATTTTGAAATTTAGTAGAAAAATCCTAGGTGATTCATTTTTAGACAGCTAGGCCTTTGATTATAAAATTGAATGGAACTTCTGTATCATATTTACAATGGATGTCACATTTCAGTTTCAATTCTGGAATGACTATGGTTGTCCATATTTTATTTCCCCTACCAATCCATAAAACATGTCAATGACCTGCTTCTAAGATGGTGCCAATTATATAAATATATCACACGGTATGTAAGGGAAAATTTTACTGGATCACTTTGTGAACTTCACAAAGGATATGTGTATGCTCATAATAGTAGTCAGTTTATGCTAGGGTACATGGTGAACTTCAAACTGGAGTTTTACTGCAAAATGAAGTTTCAGAAGATAAATTGTATAACAAGTTCTTTACATGCGCATGAACAGCTAAACAGTCTATTCATACTAGGGCTCATCACATTTGTAATCCATCCTGCAGGGGGTCAGTGCTGAAATTAAATTATACCTGCTTACCATTCTCAATCAAATCAGGCTGTGAACTGAAAAATAAAACAATTAAAATTAGAGAAAGGACAGCCTCCCACTGTTTATGATCTCATTCTATTTGTGAAGAGTAGGTGGAAATTCACCCATGGTGAGCATTTGGTTTATGTCAATTTTTTCTTGTTATTACAGCTGGGGCTTATTTTATGAACTGTTTGCAACTATTTCTGCTAAAAATAGGTGGATACCAATTTAAACTTCCTAGTGGTATTTCAAGTCAAAGTATCATTAGTAGATAGTTATTATGCTGCACTATATTGTAAGAGATCCTGCCATGAAGCCAATCTATACAAATATAAATAAAGACAGTTAGAATTATCTTCCAAATTACTCTATTGGAGGTTATTCATGTTTGGTTAACAAAACAAGCTAAGCTATTTGCAAGAAAATTTATTAGTTGTAGGAACACTGAGTTAATGAGACTTTCTACAACTCCTTATCAGGTTACACTGTGACACTTAGAGAGAGATTGGGATCAATTTTACCTTTTTGCCTCAGTCCTAAGTAAGGGAAGCTTGTAGTTCATCCTTGGTTTCCAAGGAATATAATTTCTTTTTATCACTACTCCGTCCTCCGCTATGCAGTCTTGTAACAAAATGCCCTTCTCAAAACACATTCCCTCCAAAACAAACAAACAACGCAAAAATGTGACAATTAGATTAAAAAATCCTTATCTTCTAATGACAGCAATAGCTGACATGTGAGGTCACATAATGATGATTTGGTCATCCTTCTCGATGTACTCTCATACTTGCCCATCATAAGGTTTATATCTTGGCCTGTGAGAATTATCAGACCCAGCTGCCATAAAAGTTTTCAGTAGGAATCTCAGCGTCTCAGGGAAACTGCTTACACCATTTCCACAATCTCCATCTCAAACTTATGAGCTGATAGTGTGGCTGCAGCTGTTACACAGTTGATATTTCATTCCTACGTCAGGAAAGATTTCATCAGTGAAAGAATTGTCAAGCTCTGGAACAGGCTGCCCAGGGAAGTGGTTTAGTCACCAGCCTCGGAGGTATTTAAAAGATAATGTTAATGTGGTACTTAGGGACATGGCTTACTGGTTGATTTGGCCATTACTGGATTTGACTGGTTGATCTGAGAGGTCTTTTGCAACCTAAACAATTCTGTGATCTGTGATCCTACCTGCTGTTGTGTTATGTGACTTTTGACACCAGTATGGAATACCAAGATCTTGTTTTGTATCTATCTATTGTCAAAGTCGTGTTCAGGAGTGCAAAGCAATGAAATTTTACAAGGTTACTAAAGTGTGATCATATGTTAATGTGCTGCAAAGGGTTAGCTAGCTAGAGTTCAAGATATATCATTAAGGGAATTACATCCAGCCGCATTTTCCGGTCCCAAACACAGGATACCGCAGTGTCTGAAAGGAGCACCCTCTTTGAGTGTTGTCCAGGAAATGCTGACTGCCCTAAGCCAAAACCTGTTAAACAGTATAGAAAATCATTTGCCAGTGCTTGTTCCTTATGCACTGGTTCAGTCTAGTCTGTTGGCAGAGCCACAGCCAGAAAGTTTCTATATGTATGACACAAGGCATAGCAACATTATTCCAAGGCTCATTGACCCCATGGAGAAAAAAAAGTGCATTAGTAGAGCTGAAACCCTTACCATAATAACAGACTTGCATTTCTTCTTGGTTATAGTTTTTTAGGCAATATCCTGTTGAAATATTTGTAGTGCCTCATAATGATCTTCTAATTCACTTGACTAACTAGACAGCCACCTGTCTAAAATACAGGGGTTTGGTCTAAACTAATTGTCAAGTTTACTTTGACTCTCTGTCAATTCTTCCTGCCTGATTTAACTACTACTTTTTAGTCTGGAAAGCGCCTCTGGATGTCTATGTCCATCTCTGACCACTATCTAGACACTGACTTTTAGACAATTAAAAGTAGCTGAAACGGGAAGAGACATGGGGAAAGAGATGGCTCTGAAAAATGAGAGGGAGAAAATGGAATCAGTCTGGTTGAACAGCTCCAAAATCTAGGTTGCCAGGCTGGTAACCAAGAAAGTTCTTTAAGGGTAGAAATGTTTCTTTCTAAAGAGCTGAAGGTTTAGAATGCAGATCTGGCATGATTAACTGAGACATTTAAGCAGAATTGTTCAGATATCTTGTTCTGGCAGTGTAACACATAAACCCAAATTAGATGCCTGAGGATTGAATGCATAAAATGGAGGAAATATACCTATCCAGTAGACTGCTGTTTACATTAGATTTCTTCCTTTATTTTCATTTACTCCTTTAGTCCTAACTCTCTGGTTTTGAAATAACACCTCTGCAAAAAATGACATTTCAAATGTATCTTATTCTCTCAGTGCTTGCTTGCTTGCTTTCATCAGGTGCTCACACGACCCACCCTTAAACTGGGAGACGTGGGTGCTAGGATCTCAGCTACACATGCAAAGCTAATACTTCTGCAGACAACGAGTTTACTCATTCTCCACCATTCACCTAAAAGTTGGGATGAGATTCAGGAAGGATTAGGAGAACAGACATCTGAAGCAGACAGAGAAGCAGAGAACCAGTTATGTGAGTCAATAGGAGGCAAACAAAGAAAATTGTTGGGGAAAATGTTGTGATTACATGTTTTGCAGAAAAAAAAAAGAATTATATAATTTCTAGGGAATATGGCAAGAGAGATATAACAAGAGTTATCTAAAATGACCTCCACAGTTACAGAATTCATCAACGAGTTTTCTTAATAACACTAACAGGGACTTAGCAGTTAACCAGGTTTCAAAAAATGAGCAAGGAATTTGCTTTTATTTCTATTACACTTCAAGGGAGGGAGAACATACAGAAAATATTAAGGAAGGCAATGCAGGTAAGTTTGATGAAAGGAGAGATGGCAATAAAAATGTTAAGAGGGACTGATATAAAAATAGCAAATGAAATTTTGTCTCCAGCTGTTTTCTTAAAGAGATATTAGAACTTAATAAAATTCTGCATCTAACAGAGGAAAGAAGGGTGTGTTCTTTTCACTAAGTGGAGAAACAGCAAGAGAAAGTAAATTTCCTTTGTATCACAAAAGAAAATGTGATCTGAAATGTAATGAAGCTTTAGAAAGTGTGTGAGAGATGGAGACAAAAAGGGAGGTCAAAGCTGTCATACTTAATTTTCCTTTTTGAAAGAGTAATTAAGATATTGCATGGAGAAGGTGAAAGGCTGGAAAACAGGAGTGTTTTAAGAAGGTGTCAAAGGTTGTAATTAAGCGAAGGACAAAGGTAGGCATATAACTTGATTTCATGATATTCTGGTTACAGGGAGTGGCAAGGATTTTTTTTTTTATTACCCTACTACCAACACAATTTACTTTTTAAACTTAAGAAGTAGTGGTAGCTCCATTAAATTTATTCTGCTCTTTCTAGTGCAGAGCACATCATATTTACGCAAATATATTCAGATGATTTAGCCAAATCTGTCAGGCAGATGACATGCTAATACCTCAGTCTTCTGAAACTTTGTATGGTTGTGATGCTATATTTTACAGGCCTACAGTTATCATTTTATACTGATAAAATGAAGTATAAGGACTACCAAACTGGATTTTTTTACTCATTTTATTTCAGTAAATAACCATGTACAATTGAAAATTATTATACAAGGTGAGAAATAGAAGGGATTCATGACAAAATGAGATTTCAAAAGACAGATTATATGTGGGTCAATACAGGTACATGGCCAGAACAACCCCAAACGCATGGCTGAAATGCAAAGAATAAATTTATTTCATTACCTTAGTAACTGAAGGATCCCCAAAGAAACAACTGGGCAGCAGAGACACACGAGGGGGCTGCTGTGTGCACCCATTTACCAAGGACCTGCGCACACATAGTTTACCAGCATGCTCCGATCTCCTCAGTGGTTTTTATGATCTTTTATCACTCTCCCAACAGGGAGTTCAAACATGTCTGTGAGAGCGCCTCCAAGTCGCTGTAAATATCTATGTTATCTCTAGACAGGGACTCTACTTCACAAAACAGACAGAGGATAAACAGCAGTAGGCATAATACATGGGGTTTCCCACACTCTTGCACTCCAGGCTTCAGCATTCCCAGCTGCAAGGTCACTTTTAACTGTTTCCTCCAACAGTATGTTTTTTAAGAGGATGGAAAAGCCTGAAGAATTCTGAAAAGGTATTTCAGTTTGCAGATGATTGACATAAGCCAAAAGAACATGTCCCATAATCAAGGATGCCCCCAGACATTCTGATATGAGCAAATCACACTTTTGAAAGGGGTTGCAAGAGAAACTTAGTTGTTCAGCTCCATCCTGATTCTCACAGACTTCAGTCACTGGAAAGATATTCCAACTGACAGATGTGAAGATGTGACAGCTTTACCTCGGATATTCTTTACACATTACCTGCCTGAACCCTTGGAAATCTGGTATGAAAAGGCCAAATTTTGCAAGAGACTAAAGCAAAACAAAACCATGACATTATCCAACTTAACACCCTGCTAATTTCAGAGTAATGTTACACCTTAACAACTTCCAAATACTTCTTGTCTTAGAGTTTCAACAGCTGGATGATCATCCCTCCAAGAGTACTTGCTATTACTCAGTTTTGTCAAAATGAAATCACCCAGAGTAATGCCTTTTTTTCCCTTTTTCTTTTCTTTCTGCAGTGCCTGTCATTAATGACTTTTTCACTCTTGACAAAGTTAATAAGTAAGTTACTTTTAAGAAACTACAAATCTGCATGTAGCTGTTTGGCAACATAATCAAGTTGCGTTTATATTTTAGAGAGCAAAATAATGGGCAATGAATTCCACCGCCACCGGCAGTCAAAACTTCTCTAATACACCTCTATTTCTGCATTAGTTTAGGGTGAAACACAACCAAATCTCTTCCAAACAAAAGGTGTTTCTGTCAGTGGACTGTTTCCCTGAGATAAGAATAAAGGAAAAATAAGTCTTTATGCTTTTAGCACAGATTGTTTACCTTGTGATAAATGTAGGCAAGTCTATCATTGGGGAAAGTTGCATTTCAGTTGACATGATTGAAAATATATTAAATCTCTTTTTATCTTTTTTTTCTTCTTCTTCTTTTTTTCTGTTTTTTTGAGCAAAGTATGACCGGAATTAACTCTTTCAGTTAGGACCTGTTTTAATGCATTGG
>WBMY01009722.1:344785-355242 GCA_013397315.1 Donacobius atricapilla | reverse complement strand
GAGGAAATGGCCCAGCTGAGCCTGCAGCCTTTTTATTATTTTTATTTTTATTTTCGGTGTTATTTTTCAGCCAGTGCAGCAGAAAAAGAACAAAAGCGAGGTGGGAGCACGGGCTGCTGCAGGCACGGTGCTGTTCATGCTGATACTCAGCTGTCACCCAGCTAAACCGCGAGGCTTTGGCTCTGTGGGCTCAAAACCTGCCCCAAGCCTGGCTGCCACCATCCCTCCTCTGCCCACGGCTGCCTGGGAGCTGGAATTTGGCTCATCCCAACCTCAGCTTCCCACCAGGGCTCCTCTTGGGCTTTGCCACGGTCTGGTTTCACAGCCCTGAGCACACCCAGGGCGCAGGATAAAAACCAGGGGGGGCTGAGGGGATGGGGCTGCTCCCTGGGTGTTGGCAGCGGAGATTCCATTTCTGCCAAAGGCATTAGCACCCAAATCCGGGCTCCTCAGCCTGGATTTCAGCCAAAATCTGGGCTCCTCAAACCCAATTTCACCCAAATCCGGGATCCTCAGCCTCAATTTCACCCAAAAACTCAGGGGTGAAAAAACTTCACCTGGATTTCACCCAAATTCGGGCTCAGCCTGGATTTCACCCAAAATTCAGGCTCCTCAGTCTTGATTTCACCCCAAATTTGGGCTTCTCAGCCTGGATTTCACCCAAAATTCAGGCTCCTCAGTCTTGATTTCACCCCAAATTCAGACTCCTCAGTCTTGATTTCACCCAAAAACCAAGGGGTGAAAAAACTTCACCTCGATTTCAGCCAAATCCGAGCTCCCCAGCCTCAATTTCAGCCAAATTCGGGCTCCCAGCTCTGATTTCACCATTTCTCACCGAGCTCAGCACCAGCCCTCTCCAAGGCCGGGAGGGTGAATATTTGTGCATTTCTGGAGATTACCTCAGCAGGTTTCTGAAAGCCCAAATGCCTCCCAATCTTTTGCTTTTCCCCACCATCCCCAAAAATAAAAATATTTTTTTCAGCCGTTTTCAACTTAGTGGTTTCAGACTCCAATAACAACCTGAAAAGGTTTGTAGGGAAACAAGTCTGCAAATGTATTTAGTGTATGGAAAATGATTTTTCTGAGGAACATACAAGATGTTCTATTTCACCTAATTCTATGTATTGATTTCTGTGGCATCATCCTCTTCCTTCCCTTTTTCATCTTTTAATGCATTTCTATTTCTTCCCAACACACAAAACTCCTCGGCTCTTTTACAAAACAGAACAAAGAAGTTTTCCTTCCCAATCAGTAATTTCGTTTTCTTTTGTAATTGTAAAAAGAAACTCCTGAAAAAATCAATACGTCGCTGCCAAGCCGTACACAGCCGGGAATGGAGCGAGCTTAGTAAATAAAGGAAATTGCAATTTTTTTCCCTCTCTTTGCTCACCCTTTAGCACACGCAAGGTGACTGCCAATCTCTTCGGTGCTTCCCACCCCAGCCACTCTCCCTGCCCTCCCTGAAAATTTTCAAGTAAATCTCGGAGATGAGAAGAAAAGTTTGAAAAAGGTTGTTCTTGGAGCCCGAATTCCTGATGTCCCAAACTGCAGCAACCCCCACGCCGAAGTGGCTGGCTCCTCGGGGTAATCTGAGCCCTCTCAATTAACCAGCGCCAAGATAAAGATTGCTCATGCTAAAGATGTCACATAACACCGGCCTTAGAAATTGGAAAACCGCAGCTACAGGGGAGATACCTGGATCAATAGCTTCACCATATATCAATATTTGGAGACGATTTACTCTCTTGATGTGCAAAATTGAGTGAATTTGTGCACCCGAACCTAACAAGAGCGGCTTCTCGTGGAAAAGCCACTTTAATTAAAATGTGCAAGGGAACATTTACAGGTGAAAGCTCAGATCTTTTGGGGAGGTTTTTTGCCATCTGGAAAATCCCCGCTCGGATTTGGGGAGCTCAGGTGTGAGCTGCTTCCAAATCTGAAGGGGCAGAAAAGAGCTGCGTTACCAGCTTGATTTGCACCTGCAATTAAACAGACACCCAGGCCAGGCTAATTTACACTGAAACTTAATTGCAAGCATAAATCTTCTGTATACAAACGACACATAAATAAAACCTCTCACAGACACTCACGATCTGTTACACAAAAGAGCCAAGAGTCCCAAATCTCCTTTTTTTTAAATCATGGTTACAGGTCTCACTTTGGGCCACAGAATTACTTTAACTCATTTGTCTTTTTGCCTAAAAATACCCGACTGTGGGATGTCAAAAAAGTAAATCCGGGCCCAGTTTGTCCTGGCACACTTTTAAACAGGGATGTTGTTAGCAATTAATCAGCAAAAGTGTGGGGAAACAGGAGTGTGGGGGTTACAACCGATGACCTGCTGTTCTGGGAGAGTTTGGGTGGAGAGAGCCAGGACCGAGTGTCCTGAGGAATAGGCCAGGGCATCGTGGTTTGCTGAAGCAATTTTTTAAAATTTTATTTTCTAAGCCATCTGTGATGTGTGCAAGGCACTCTGAGGCTTCAGGGCCGGGCTGTGCACAAGCGCGGCAGAGCTCTTGTGGCCAGTGGCGAATTTCTGGGCAGGCCCAAGGAGGTGAAGAAAGGGAACATCCAGAAAAGAACCAACAGCACCGCAGGCTGGGCGCTCCCCCTGGAAATACCTCTACGTAATAACTTATTTCCATATAAAATCGGGTGTTTGGGGGCTTCGGGGAAGCTTGGATGAGGAGATTGGAGGAGGGAAATTGTGAGCTGCAGTCCAAAGGAGGAGGTGAAGAAAGGGAACATCCAAAAAAGAACCAACAGCACCCCAGGCTGGGCGCTCCCCCTGGAAATACCTCTACGTAATAACTTATTTCCGTATAAAATCGGGTGTTTGGGGGCTTTGGGGAGATAGGAGGAGGGAAATTGTGAGCTGAAGCCCTTTGGCGCCTGGACCAGGCTGGAGCATCCTTTGCGGCGTTGGGATCTCCACGGAGGCTCAGGTTCAGCTCGGACTGGGTACTTGGAGGGTGGAATTGTGATTTCCTTTGGTCTCACGGCTGATGGGGTCAGAGGCAGTTCGATTTTTGTTTTTTCTCCCCGAACTGTATTCAGGAGGTTTTTTCCCTCCCACTCCATGAGCCCGCTGTTATCGTGAAAAGCCCGTTCATGGTGTGACCTACTTAACCAGGGGCTGGAGGCTCGCAGGAGTGAAAGACCAAAGGCCACAAACAGGAAAAGATATCATATGAGAAAGAAAAAAAAAAAAAAAAAAGAAAAAAAAAAGAGTTTTCAGGCTTTTGTCCTGTACGTGCTGCAAGGTGTCAAGCACTGAGCATTGTTCGCCCAACTGCCCCTTTCAAATGGAAATGTCTGCAAAAGCCACGGCGGCAAAAGGAGCTCCTGGCTAAAACTCTGGCTCCTCGCGGATACCCCACAATAAAACCTGAGGCCCATTAGTCCATACTTAGGACTTGTTACTAGGTTTTAAAGCTTCTTTCAGGCACAGTTTTAGCCTCATCTGGCTGTACCACCACCACGGGCAAGATTAAAAAGTGGCGTCGACTTGAACGTACATCAGCAATCTGATTTAGGGTTTTTACGAGTGAACTGTCTGTTAAAAAAAAAAATCTTTCTGGAGCTCCACGGGCCCTGCTGCGTCCACACAGGAAACAGGCTCAAGGATTTCCAAAGGTTTGTTGATTTTTCAGCTTTCATGCTCCGAAGATATATTTCTTTTGAAGTGTCTCAAATAGGGTAGTATCCAATTATATTTGTAATCCCAATCTAATTCAATCAGGGGCTCCAATTATAGCTGATCTGCCTCTTAATCTAGTTAACGTCTGTGGAGTAGACTGGACCTTAGCTAGGATAACTACATTAAAATTTAAGCTGTTGATCCAGGGATAACCAAGGTACAAGACACAACTCGCCGAAAACCGGGAGCTTTGCAATGGGTTTATCCTCGCTGGATGCAAACCTGCTCCGGCTCTCCTTGCAGCCAAATCCCTGCCAAGATCATCGTTATGAAGGGCCTCCAAAAGCAGTTTTGTTCTGGGTTATTTTCTTCCCCCTGAATTCCTCATCCCAGCTCCCCCCGCAGAGGGAGAGCCACGTCCACAGGGGAATCAGCGCCCCGAAACCCTTCGGAGCCGCGCAGCTGCCTGGCACCGTCCCTGCTCCCCGTGTGGAGCTGGCACAGCTGGAGCGGCCAGGCTGGCACAGCTGGAGCGGCCAGGCTGGCACAGCTGGAACAACCAGGCTGGCACAGCTGGAACGGCCAGGCTGGCACAGCTGGAGAGGCCAGGCTGGCACAGCTGGAATGGCCAGGCTGGCACAGCTGGAGAGGCCAGGCTGGCACAGCTGGAATGGCCAGGCTGGCACAGCTGGAACAACCAGGCTGGCACAGCTGGAATGGCCAGGCTGGCACAGCTGGAGAGGCCAGGCTGGCACAGGTGGAGAGGCCAGGCTGGCACAGGTGGAGTGACCAGGCTGGCACAGCTGGAATGGCCAGGTTGGCACAGCTGGAGCGGCCAGGCTGGCACAGCTGGAACAAGCAGGCTGGCACAGCTGGAACGGCCAGGCTGGCACAGCCGGAGCGGCCAGGCTGGCACAGCTGGAACAAGCAGGCTGGCACAGCTGGAATGGCCAGGCTGGCACAGCTGGAACAGCCAGGCTGACACAGCTGGAATGGCCAGGTTGGCACAGCTGGAACAGCAAGGTTGGCACAGCCGGAGCAGCCAGGCTGGCACAGCCCGAGCAGCCAGGCTGGCACCCAGGGGTGGCACAAATCCACCCTCTCCTGTCACCCCAAGAGCTCCCTGAGGCGCTCAGACGAGCTGCCGCACTCAGCTGTGTCCAGTCTAAGTAGAGATATCAAATAATAATGAAGTGCCCTCTGAACTTCAGCGGGCTCGTTCTGCTGTGGCACTTCAGTGTCTCCGAAAATTCAGGCAAAAATCCCTCAGTTCACTGAGAAGAATGGTACTGGAAATGTCATCGAACCTGCAGATCATGCACTGAAATCAGAGTTTCTTGGGACAATTGTGGCAGGCAGAACACACCCCCAGCTTTGAGTCTGGGACAAGGAATGAGCTGCAGGAAAGTGGGAATGGGGAGAAGGAAGGGGTGAGCTTCTCCCACACTTTGCTCTCGGTACCAGATGTGTAAACTGTGAGGAGAGGAGCACACTCAGAGTAAATTATGCAGATGCTGAAGAGTGATCATTCTCTTCTACCCCCTCCATTTCCCCCTCCCTCTTTGCATAAAGAGTAGAGCACTAAATTTGATCATTTTCGATATTTGAGTCATCATTCCAAGCTAACACTTCATTTAAAAAAAAAAAAAAAAACAACTCATATATTTGTGTCCTTTTTTCTATCAGCTTTTCTTTGGACAAATTTGTGCTGATTTCTATTCATGATTTTAAGTGTTCATGTTTTGGTTTGGGTTTTTTTCCTATTGACTTCCAACCATAACAGTTGGAGACAAGGGACTTGGGGATTTTTAGTTGGTAATTTTTTTTTTTTTAACTGAAAGCTGAGTTATCAAAGAGCAATGGCACCTCCCGAACCTGCTCTGAATCCTCACTAACAATTAGTGGCCAGTCCTTCTCAAAGTGTGGCATGAACCAAATTCCCCCACATGGAAAGCAGCCAAATTTCGCACTGGGATGTATCTGATAAAAGTAATTGGAAAAACTGCTGTAGCAGAAGAAATGGAATTAGGTCTACCACATTAAAAAAAAAGTTATTAATCATAGTCATAAAAGCCGAAAATGAAAGCTAATTTTACTAAGTAAAAGCCCCCTGCTAAGTGGTATTTTGACATCTGAAAATAATTCAGTTTCGATCTTGGTGCTCCGCTGACACGAGCAAGGAAATTGATAATTCTCTCTCGAGTTGCTGTTTCAAGTCATCCCCACACGCCCAGATGATTTTCTCTGCAGGTACCAGGAGCAGACCTGGAACCAAACCGAGGCCCTGGCCAGGCCAGGCAGCGTGCTCCACGTGCCTTCCACCAGCTGCGTTTTGGGCTAACGCGCAGCGGGACGAGAAATGGATTATGGAGCAGCCCTGCCTGCAATCCCACCGCGGTTCTATCTGAGACGGGGACACGGGGCAGGGTGGCCTCATTTCCTGCCCACCCTGTTGTATTTTCACTGCCGCCTGAGTCGATATTTCACTGGCACGTTCAGATGCTGTTTGGCATTCCCTGAAACAAAAATCTGCCTCATAATCCAATTCCACACCAGGCAGGGGACTCGGCACAGGCCGTGGCAGCCCCGGCGCACCCTCACACCAAAAAGGGACAACGCCGAGACCTCTGCCGGGGCTCCCTGACAGCAGAGTGCTAAAAGAAAGGGTTTGTGTACCTTGTCTGGCAGGGAAGGAGCTCACAGGATTCCTGCCGCTCTCCCTGATCTAGCACTGGGCCATGGAATTCAAAGAAGACGGCAGGCAAAGCCAAGTTGCACCTACCTCTGATCTTGGGGTTTATTCAGAAGCGAGCAAGTGTTTGTAATTGAACAAATACTGCAGAGCAGGGGGAATGTTGTTCATTTAACACCCAGGTAATCCCTTCTGAAAAATCCTGGGGTTCTTGGGGGAGGACTCTCCTTCTCGGACTGCATCTGACACCTAACCCAAGGTACTGCGCACGGACACGTCTCGCGCTGTGAGAAATCAGAGCTGATAAAGTTCACTTTACATTTTACTTGACTTACATTTTAACAAACACCCAGAGATTTGTTTGTTTACCTGCCTAACCCACATGCCTCTCATTCCACCTGGCTGGGAGCTCCCCGTAACCTTCAAAAAGTTACAGTTCCTGCGTTATTCCTTCCCCTCGTGCGGGAGAGCTGAGCTTGGAAAGGATGTTTCTAACTTTGGCCCTAAGCTCGGTGATGAACAGGGCACCCCGTAATCGCACTGGCCTGAAAATACATGTAAAAATCAGGAGTGTGGCTCAGGTGGCAGCTCAGTCATGCCTGCATTAACAATTCCCACACGGAAGCTGCTGCAGCGCTGCTGTGGCTGCTTTACCTGCACCAGGCCAAGCAGGGAGTTGTTCCCCGAGTCGTGGCTGAGGCCGCTGCAGGATTGTTCTCCATCCTGCGGCAGCTCCTCAGTGGTTTCCCTGCTCAGTCCCACTTCGGTGCCCTCTGCCTTGCTTGCGGGTGAGGTTTGAACCCCAATTGTGGCTTCCAGTGGCCGCATTAATTCGCATCTTTCTTCTCTCTGCAGGTGATGATTGTCACACCGTGAGCACTCGGTGTCTCCTGCCTCCAGAACTTCTCCCCTGTGACCAGGTTTGACCAAGGTGCTCAGCAGCTGTTAAAAATGAAGGCGGAGGATAGACTGAGGGAAAACATAACCTTTATTTTGCTATACAGGAGGAAAAAAAAAAATAATCCTTCCGTTATCATCGTTTTAATGGTATAAAGGGTGTTTGAAGAGGAGCCTCCCGGGTTTGGACTGGGATAGAGTCCGGCCTGGAGGAGTCACTGCCCTTGCCAACATTCAATTTAACACCCTCGTGAACTGATTCCCAGCTGGAATGTCTGCGTCTGCACTCAGCCGTGATCAACCGGCCCAGCAAGGAACGGGAATCACCCCGATTTGCAGCGCCCGCAGAGCTGTGGTCAGCCCCACATCAGCAACCCTGCAGCTCCCTTGGCGGGTCCCGGCAGGGAGCTCGGACGGTGCCAGCACGCAGTGCAGATGAGCCCTGCGGGTCTGCTCTGCCTGGCACGGAGCTGCAGCCAGGAGCAGGGCAGGAATGCCAGGGCCAGGGGAACGGCTCTGCCCCAAAGACCCTTCCCTTTCTCGGCCCTCCAAGCTGGATGTAGGCAACACACGAGAAAAGATATTTTTAGTGACATTTGCATTCTGAATACATATTCAGAAATACGCATTTCTGAATACGTAAAAAAGAGATTTGGGTTTTAAACCTGTGTGTTCTTCCCAACAACAAACTGAGCCGGTCAGAGGAGTCAAGGCAGGATTTAAGACACTGTCCTGCACCTTGGTGGGAGTTAAGTGTGCACAGGGAGGTATATACAATATATACATCTTCAGCAATCACCCCCAGCAGATTTTTCCACAGATGCGACCGTTCTGCAGCGACATTCCGGAGGACAGGGATTTCCAGGGCTGGGCAGAGCCAGCTGCTGGCAGCAGTTCCTGGGGGCAGCAGTTCCAGGTGCTGCTGAGGCAAAAACCTCCTGTTATCACGGCGAGCCCCTGCAAATTCACCTATCAGGGACGATGCCGCAGCTCTGTTGGTGGTGGAAGATTGTTCCTCTGGACTTGCCCTAAAAAAAATAAATAAAATGTCAAGCCCGAAGAGGAAGCCTGCTATTTTTCAAACCCGGGAGCTGTAATCATGCTAATCCATATGATCGTGCTAAAGCCAAGCAAAATGCCTTTTGCATATGATGTAATCAGCCAGGGCCCTCTATTTATAACCACCCCTGGCTGGGAACACCTTCCCAGAAAAACACAAGCAGGACAGCTTTCCCTTGGTCACATTCTTCCTCTTCCTCCCCGTATTTTTCACTTTCTTTGTGCTCTTTCGCCTACTTTTGCTGTGTTCCAACCCTTAACACAGCGACTTTTTGATTTTTGTTTTAAACTAATGCTTCCCATGCATTCTATTTTATCCGCGTTTCAGAGCCGTGCTGAGTGAAATCCCAGCCCTGTGAAATCAATACCAAAACTTCTATTGATTTCATATAATATATTCCTTTAAATTCAGTACAAACGCTCCACAGGAGTTGTCTATTTCGAGTATGGATCTACTGTACAGGGCTGTCAGTCTCTCAGCTGGACACATAAACCAGCATGGTTTAATAAATTCATTGGTGTGGCTGGGGAGCTTTCTGTGTAATAACTGAAAATCAGTTGGTCATAGTGAGCATATCAAGTGTAAGAGGAGAGGATTCATCAATGTGAGTATCTATCTGTGGATCGATCGGTATCAATCTTGTTTAACAGTCTATTTCCTCGGGACACACTTTGGGAACAAAGAGCATTTCCAACTGTTGGTTAAACAAACAAATATAGAGCAGCTCTTTGGGCAACATGGGGGTGGAGTAAACACCAGCTAAAAAATGGTCAGCGATTTCAAATTCCTGTTAATCTCTTCCATTTTATAGTAGCAAATACAGAGTTTCTCTTGATGTGAAGCTCATCGAGAGTGGGGGGTTTAAACCATTTTTTTCCCTTGCGGAAGAAAGTGGCCTGGAAACCAAAATTTGTCCCCTGACCTCCATGTTCAGTAGTTGTTCAAGGAGGAGGGTGACACCTTCTGCTCCGCAAGATTTGTGTTATCCTTAGCTAAATAAAACCCCCTTGAGAGACGCTACAAAAACAAAGCCAGCCCCCCAAGGGGATACAGAACTAATTAGATCAGGATGCCCTGCTTACCTTGATCTACAACATTAAGATATTTTCTGCCTGTCCCATCCAGTCCCCCCTCCTCAAGCACCACCGAAATAAAGACAATCCTGACCAGTACTTGGCATGACTGCGCACAGGCACCAATTTTAGTCTCGAATAAACGCTGTACAGCCCCCGGGGCTTTCGCAGGGCGAAAGCGCCGGCACGGAACCAGGTGAAATGAGCCCGCGGTGTTGTGCAACGTCCCGCGGCAGTTGTGAGGCCGCTGCCGGAGGTGCCATCGCTTCCTCCCTCCCGCTGGCGAGATTTGGGGCTTCCACTCGGCCCCAACCTTCTGAAGCGCCCCGGCCCCTCGCGTGGATGTTTCTGGGCAGAGCAGCCCCGCGGCTGCGGAGCCCTCCGTGCCCAGGAAGGAAACTGAGGCACAGCCCCTGCTCGGTGCTTTGCTGACGGATGCAGCGCCCGAGCGAGCCCTCAGCTGGACCCCATTCCCCTGAACCCCTGCCCCGTCTCCTCCGAACCAACAAAACCACCTCTGCACCCATCTCCCTCCAGTGTTTCCCAGAAAATCACTTTATTTTTCGTGGGCGGCCGCGGGGCGCGTGTGCTGTTCCACAGGAAATCAAAACTCCACCCCGCGCCCCGCCGGGATCTGGCGGCCCGCATCCCCATCCTTTCGGGGACCCTCGTGGTTTCGCCCGGCTGCAGATGGGGGGCTCGGGGTGACCCCGCTGTGCCCCGCGGGGGTTTTGCAGCTCCAGCCGAGGCTCGCCGGGGCCCCCGCCAGCCCCCCGGGCTGCCCCCCAAGTGCCCCCCAGCGCCGGGGGCCACCNCCCAGCGCCGGGGGCCACCCGGCCGCGGCTCCTGGGGGGGATTCGCACGTTCCCATGGAGCCCAGCAGGCGGAAAGGGGAGGGAGGATGGAAATCGCTCCGCTCTGTGTTAACGCAGCCGGCTTCGTGTGGGAAAACACTCTCAAAAGCGCCGTTGCCTCAACTTTTTTCCACGCGCCTCGCGTTTTTTACTCGCTGTTCACAACGCCACCCGCTCAGCTTCGCCTGCTTTCCCCGGAGAGCGAGGCTTTAAAGTCTTCGAACAGCTGAGGCAGGGCAGC
>WBMY01009722.1:324458-341727 GCA_013397315.1 Donacobius atricapilla | reverse complement strand
GGGGCTCCGGCTGCGCTTCCCCCCGTAGGGGTTCTTGACGCTGCCCCCCCGAGGGATGCTCCGGGCGTCTCCTGGGGGGGCTCCGGCTGTGCTTTCCTCGTGGGGGGCTCCAGGCACTGCCCCCCGTGGGGGGCTCCGGCCGCTGCCCCCCCGAGGGATGCTCCGGGCCCTTCCCGGGGTGCGCCGGGCGCTGCCCCCCGTGGGATGCTCCGGGCGTCTCCTGGGGGGGCTCCGGCTGTGCTTTCCTCGTGGGGGGCTCCAGGCACTGCCCCCCGTGGGGGGCTCCGGCCGCTGCCCCCCCGAGGGATGCACCGGGGATCTTCGGCCGCGCTGTCCCCGGGGGGGCTCCAGGGGTCTCCCAGGGGGCTCCGGGCGCTGCTCCCCCGAGGGATGCCCCGGGGGGCTCCGGGCGCTGCCCCCGAGGGATGCTCCGGGGGGCTCCAGGGGTCTCCCAGGGGGCTCCGGGCGCTGCCGCCCCCCCGAGGGATGCTCCGGGGGTGTCCCGGGGGAGGCTCCGGCTGCGCTTCCCCCCGTGGGGGCTCCGGGCACTGCCCCCCAGGGATGCTCCGGGGGGCTCCGGCCGCGCTGCCCCCGGGGGGCTCCAGGCACTGCCCCCCAGGGGTCTCCCGGGGGCTCCGGGCGCTGCCGCCCCCCCGAGGGATGCTCCGGGGGTGTCCCGGGGGAGGCTCCGCCTGCGCTCCCCCCCGTGGGGGCTCCGGGCACTGCCCCCCAGGGATGCTCCGGGGGGCTCCGGCCGCGCTGCCCCCGGGGGGCTCCAGGCACTGCCCCCCAGGGGTCTCCCGGGGGCTCCGGGCGCTGCCCCCGGGGGGGTCTCTGTGCCCTTCCCGGGGGGCTCCGAGCCCCTCCGCAGCCGGGCTGTGCCCTCGGGGCTCCCCCCTTTCCCCTTGGCTTTCAGCGCTCGCGTTGCTCCTCAGCAGCGCTGCCTCGCTGTGAGGAACTTCTCCGCTTCCCGGGCCGAACATCCCGCTGGAAGTCGCGGATAGGCCGAAGGGCGGATTAGTAAATGGGTAATAAAAGCATGGAAGCCTTGAGGGAGAGCCTGTAAGCACGTGAAGTGTGAGCGTTTCTGGCTCTTTCTTGGCCAGGGAAACGCAGCTGATGAATTCAGCGTAGGAAGCATCCAGGCCTTTGGAATATCTCTAAGTTGTCAGTCGTGCGTTTTCCTTAGCGCAGAAAGCGATTTTGTCGCGGTTAGAAGGCATTGAACGGTGTTTGATAGCGGGAGAGGGGCGATTCGGGGCAGTTTGGAGTTCTTGGAAGTCCTGGCTTTGCAGCTGGGAGCAGGAGAAAAGCCTCGGGGAAGAGCTGATGGCAGAGGGTTGGTAATCAATCCTCCATGAGTTAATTTAAACCGGGGAGGTGCATGATTTTGTTAACCTTAAGGTAGTCGATCAAATGTAGGCGGTGAGGAAAAGCGAGCTCACCAAAGGTATTAAAACTGAATTAAAAAAAAAAAAAGCGAGTGAGAAAGCTTGAGTTCTGTTGCAATTCAAGTGAAATAAAGTTGAGAAAAAAAGTCACTAATGGCTTAGATGAGTGGTAGGCCAGCAGCACCCCTCTTGAAATCGCATCAGAGCAGATTTACTTCACTCCTTTTACTGTTTTCCTTTAAAAAAAAAAGTAAATAATTCGAGCGGTGTGGATTTTATCAGCCTCCCTTGTCGATGACCGCCTTGTCCTACACAATAGTGGATTTTTTCCATCCATTTGCCAGTGATTCAGTCTAACCCCCCTGCTGGGTTTACTGCATTCTTCTAACTTATTGGATAACTAGATGCTGAGAGATAACATTCCTGAAATTCGGGGGTGGGGAGATAAAAAAAAAAAAAAAACAACACAGTAGAAGTCCTATCCCTGGGAAGCCTCTGGAGGAGAGGGTTAAGTGAAGTGCACAGGAATTGTTGTGGCCGGGCAGTGCCGGGTAAATCCTGGTGGGCAGAGCTGCCCTCTTGGCACGGACAGCCCCGTGTCCGTGGGGTTTCATTATTCCGATAATTCATTCGAAATAATGACTAATAAATCGCTATTTCACCCGGGGATCACTGCTGGGCTCGGGGGAGCTGAGGAGCTCTGATTGCAGCTCTTGGCCCAGGGAGAGGAGGTAGTGACAAATCACCACGATTTTCACAGGAGCTGTTGGGTTTCTTACAGGAACACTCAATTGCTCCTTTGTTTCTCTGCCTACTGTAAAATAACCCAGCGCCCTACTCGCGAATTTATCGAAACCCCTTTCTTTAAGGTAAAAGGGAAAAAAAATAATGCATAACTTCCCTATTTGTCATGCAGCAAGCTCTGAATCGAATTTATTCAGAGTCCTGAGCTAATGCTTCGCTGCCAGGGAAAGGAAAATATGTGACAGGGCAGGGCTGCCAACCTCTGCCCGCTGCTGCCCGGCACAGCGAGCGTCATTTCACTGGAGCTTCTTTCTCTGGGATGGCAACTGCTGCGCAGAACCCCAAAAGTTATCCGAGTTCCTCAGAATTGTGAAAATGAGGAGCGTGGGCCGTGCTGGAGATTGGGAAAGGGGCATTGAATGTAGCGTGATCTTATCAGCGCAGAAGTAGAAAAATAAGAAGTATTCTCAGGGGAAAGGAGATAAATGATCGGGTGCTTTGAAGCAGTTGAAGTTTGAGGACTTGTCTAGACATTATCCCGGAATATCTCCTCGGGGGTGGGCAACAGTGTTTGGTGCAGACATTTTCGTGCCACTGGAAAAAGTAAAAACTGAGGTTATTTTTTTTCATATTTAGTGACGTGGAAACAGTGCTGGGAGATGTGATTCAGAAAGCCGCAAACACTGAAGGATTTGGAAAAGAGATTTTCATGTTTTAGTGTATTCTATGAAGCAGGAAAGTAGCCAAAGAGCTCTCAAGTCAGTGTAGAGCAGTTCTGGAAGTTTATTGTCTTTTTTTAACCCAGGTACCTTCTTTCCAAGTATATCTACTCAGACTCTTGCAAAACGAGTTTAAAATAACCTATTCCTGATCTTGATCATGTAGTAGTTGTACTTGTCTGCAGGCTGGACGTCTCTGTGTGTTTTTAGAGTAAAATCAGCTTTAGAGACATCACTTTAATGATATTTGGGGTGGGAAATGTGTGCTGCTATTCTCGTTTCTTTCGCTTAGGGGTGTTTGGGCGGAAGGGGAAGTGTTTAATTCTCCCCGTTTAGGAGGCATCCAAACGTTTTTGATCAGAGCTGTGCCGAGAACACAAGGACGCGTGCAGCTTTGGGTTCAGTGCTCTGCAGATCACAGCACGACAGGCCTCTGACACTCGCCAGTTTTTGCGATCGATCAGATATTTATTTTTAAAAGCCGGCTTTCCTGTGGCTCCATGCCCCCCAACATGAACTGGTTGGAGTCAGCCTTGCTGAGGTGAGGAATGGCAAGGGTTGCACTGGAGCAAACCGCCCTGGGCAAGGCCATGTGCTTGAGCATCACCTGCCCGTGCTGCCCCTGGTGCCGGGACACACCTGCGGGGTTTGGGCACGAACCTTGCACAAACCAAAGCCTCGGGAAGCTCCGGGGTCCGGCTGCCCCTGCCTGCTCAGGAGGTGCCAGGGGATTTGGGCACGGCAGGTGAGTGGCACCGCTCCCGTGTGAGGCCCCTGCTGCCTCGGCACCTACCGAAATTGGATTAATCACAGCCAGCTCCCGGCTTTTTCTGCCCATGGGGGCTGGAATCCTGCTTGCCCCTTCCCGGGGAGTTTTCCCTGCCCCGCCTGGAACGGGCTGCGAGGGTGTTCGAAGGATGGCAGGGCTGAGCAAAAACATCCTGTTTTGGTTATAATTTCTCTTAACCTCTTCCAGTTCAGATATTTCTCCGAATTTTGTTTTGTTTTGTTTTTGTCTGGTTTTTTGGGTTGTTTTTTTTGTCCACGTGCAAATTCCGCTCAGCCTGAGCGATGGGGCGCTGGTGGTGGAAGGGCAGGAGTGGACTTGGAGCCCAGCTTGGCTTTCCCTGCCCCTTCCCAAAAGTGGGTGAGGTGCGGGTGCAGCTCCAGGAGGCCTCCTGCCAGGAGCTGAAATGCCTTGGTTGGGGTTTGCCAGCAGGACTCGTTTTTTGTGTAAGTTTTAAAATCATCAGTATCAGGGCAGGCTCACACTTGGGTGTCAAGTTCTACTTTTAATAATTTCTTTGCTACTGTGTCCACGCAGAGATTACTGTTGGGGTGTGTTTGCTTTTCAAGGACTTCAGAGCTGATACTGGCCTTGCTTGGCTTTTGTCGGCCCTCTTGTAATTACTCTCGGAATGGCAGAGGGAAATTGGTTTAGATGGGTACAGTAAGAATTGCTCAAAATTCCTGTGTTAATGATCTTGTATGAGTTGGTGAGAGAGGGTTAACAAAGAATTAGAACCCGAAGTGAAAAGGGCAAATAACTCGTGTGGTGTTTTGCTCGGTGTTTCAATGCTCTCTCTGTCCTTGTGTTCCTTTTAAGCTCTGTTGCAGGTGCTGCCTTGCAGGACTGTTCTGGGGGTTTTTTACCTGTATGAAGGGATTTGGGATAAGTCTCTTTTCATTGAGCCTCCTGAGAGTCCTTTTATAATATGTTTTTTCTTGTAAACTGAACTGAGATGCAGATTTCTTAGGGGTTGTGAAGGCATTGGCAGCAAAACAAAGAGCAGAACTTGAGATGGATCTGCAAACTTGATTCCAGTGTCTCTTGTAGCTTTAATTTGCAATTCAGGTGGAATCAGTGATCTTAATAGTGAATGCTTGGTCTAAGTCTAGCACTGATTTAATGTGACTTTCTTTTCTTTTAAGGGAGTCCACAAGACGTCCCAGGTGATAGAGATGGTGAAATGAGTTCCAAAAGGTGCCGCACGGAGGAAACCAAAATCTGTGAGAAGTGCTGTGCAGAGTTCTTTGTTCTCTCTGAATTCCTCGAGCACAAGAAAAATTGCACTAAAAATCCGCCTGTCCTAATCATGAACGACAGCGAGGGAGCAGTCCCCCCCGAGAGCTTCTCCGAGGCTTCTCTGGGGGCCTTCCCGAGCGACCGAGTGGATGGCAGGGCACGCAAGGACACCCAGGCCAAGGCCTGCCCTGGCTCCGTGGAAAAGAGAGAAGGAAAAATGGATGCTGAGCCGGTAGGAGGAATGTACCTTAAGATAGAGCCCCCGCTGACGCCTGTGGCTCCCGGCCTGAGCTATCTACCGAAACCCAAAGTCCCAAACACTAACGTCACCCTACAGACCATCCGTGGCACGAAGGTGGCCGTGAACCAGCGGACGTCGGACGCCATCTCCTCCTCGGCGGCCGGCTTCAACGCCATCCCCATGATCCTGGAGCAGCTGGTGTGCCTGCAGCAGCAGCAGCTCCAGCAGATCCAGCTGACGGAGCAGATCCGCATCCAGATTGCCATGATGGCTCCCCACGCCCTGCACCCCTCCATAGCAGCTGCTACTGACCCGCTCAAGGCTCTGGGCGCCCACATGTCCCAGCAGCTCTCGGCTGCCGTGGCTTTAATCGGACAGAAAGCTGGGAGCCAGAGCCTGTCGCTGGAATCCTTGAAGCAAGGAAAACTACCTCATTCTAACACTGGCATTGCAGCCGCCAGCTCGCTGGCCGCTGGGCTCTCCTCCTCCTTCCCCCTGAAGCCAGAGGGGAGCCGAGGCCTCCCCGGCTCCATCTCTCAGTTCCCAAATCCTTTGCTACCTCAGTCCTCCAGCTCGGTCATCTTCCAGAACCCGCTGTCGGCCGTCTCGTCCGTGATGGATTCCTCGAAGAAGGGCAAGGGGAAACCCCCCAACATCAGCGTGTCTGAAGGCAAACCGAACGCCGAGGAGCCCTTCTTCAAACACAAGTGTAAGTTCTGTGGGAAGGTCTTCGGCAACGACAGCGCCCTGCAGATCCACCTCCGCTCCCACACCGGGGAGAGACCCTACAAGTGTAACATCTGCGGGAACCGCTTCACCACCAAAGGAAACCTCAAAGTGCATTTCCAGCGTCACAAAGACAAGTACCCCCACATAAAGATGAATCCTTACCCAGTTCCTGAGCACCTGGACAATGTTCCCACCAGCACTGGAATCCCCTACGGGATGTCTGTGCCGCTGGACGAGTCCAACCTGATCGTGGACAGCAAACCTCTCCTAACAACTCTGCCTACCTCCGCGGCCACCGGCGCGCCTCAGACCGTCTCCGGCCTGGCAGGCATCAAGGAGTCTCTGCCCGGTACCTTCTCAAGCGAGCTGCAGTCGAGGCCCTCTCCCGAAAGCGAGGGTGGCTCCTCCTCCTCGGGGGCGGTCGGTCACGAGTCGGGAACGGAGCAGAGCTTGAGCTCACCACAAGCCACCTGCAGCGTGAGCATCTTCCACGTGAGTGGGTCGAGCGAGCAAGGCTCGGAGACATCAAAGCTCCAGCAGCTGGTTGAGAATATCGACAAATCCACCACTGACCCCAACGAGTGCCTGATCTGTCACAGAGTGCTGAGCTGCCAGAGCTCGCTCAAAATGCATTACCGCACCCACACCGGGGAGAGGCCCTTCAAGTGCAAGATCTGCGGCCGTGCCTTCTCCACGAAAGGGAACCTCAAGACTCACTACGGCGTCCATCGGGCCAACACCCCCTTGAAGATGCAGCATTCGTGTCCGATCTGCCAGAAGAAGTTTACAAACGCCGTGGTGCTGCAGCAGCACATCCGCATGCACATGGGCGGGCAGATCCCCAACACCCCGATGCCAGAACCGCCCTGCGACGGCGCCGAGGGCGACCCCGCCGTGCCCGAGAAGAACGGAGACGTTGGCCGCCCGGAGGAGGTGGTGGAGAGCATAGACATGGAGGATGACGTGGACTCTCAGGACGGCCCCAGGAGCTCTTCCAAACCTCCCACTCCGTACGACGCGCAATCAGAGTCGCCCGCCGCGGCCGCCGCCTTCTCTGGCGTGACGGCGCTGGAGAATCAGATGAAGATGGTGGCCTCCTCCCTGAACCTGCAGCGGCAGAGCAGCCTGAAGTCCAGCGACAACGGCTCGGCGGAGAGCGACGGCATGACCAACGACTCGTGCTCGGTGGCCGGAGACGCCGACTACCCGAACGGCCGGAGCCCCGCCGCCTCCGAGGCCGCGTCGCTGCAGGCGCCGTCCCCGGCCAACAGCCAGCCCGAGAGCGTCAGCTCCAAGTCGCCTGCCTTCAGCACCCAGGAGGAGCCAGGCCCGGGGGGTAAATCGGAGGGCCCCGAGAACGCTCCTGCAGAAATGGAAGGGGTGGTGGGAGCGTTGGATTTGACGTACGGCAATATCGGTCGGAAGGTCATTAAAGAGGAGCCCGGGCTACACTTTGCCAATGGAGAATATGGTGAGTAATGGGGCGCTGGCAGGGATTTGGGGTGGGGCAGTAGGAAATCAGTCCTGAAAGGACCAACAGGAAACAAAGCTTCCTCAGCTTTCCCCTCTTCTGCTCCTCTGGTTGGATAAAGGCGCAGGCCCTCTAAAGTTTTCCCAAGTCAGGCCCAAAATTCAAAGTCTTAAATGCTGTCATCTCCTTAAAATCAATGTAGACCTCGCTGTCTTTCATGGGCTCACTTGATATCCCCTTATAGCTCTTTGAAAATACACATTTGTGTTTTAAGGGAAAACTGCTTGTCCCAAGAGTATGACGTGGAAAACCTGAAATATTTTGTGGGGTTTTCAGGCTCTTAAAGATGGAGGTCAGGGCTGGTATAAATTTGACCTGAAGGAATTTCTGTCTCGTAAGCTCACCAACAAACCCAGGGATGAACTGATTTGGTTCGGGGTCTCCTAGGAAGCGTGGTGGGCTCTGCAGATGTGCTCCTCAGGCATATGCAGCTTCAAAGGCAAGGCCTGGAGTCTGAGCCAGGCTTAAGCTTGGCAGCAGAATTAGGTCGGGATGAGCATCACCTTTGCTTTCTTCCCAGGTCGAAGCGGTATTCCAGCTGCTTTCGTCAGAGCCCCGCCGGCCCTGATAAAAATGGAGCTGCCCAGCGATCGTCCCCTCGGCACTGGCCACTTCCTTGGCCCCCCGGCTCTGTCCCCAGGGGTGGCCCCTCTGCTGGTGCCGCGCCCCAAGTTCTGCCGTCCTGCCAAACAGCACATCTGCACTACCTGCGGGAAGAACTTCTCCTCGGCCAGCGCCCTGCAGATCCACGAGCGCACCCACACCGGGGAGAAGCCCTTTGCCTGCACCATCTGCGGGAGAGCCTTCACCACCAAAGGGAACCTGAAGGTGGGTCCTGTCTGCTGTCCTCTCTTGGGTCTGTGAAAGCAAGGCTAGAGGTGGAAAGACTCTTTCTGATATTTGACCTGCCTTTGGGACAGCGCTGATTTTCTTGTAGTTCCTCGAGTACTTTTGACTCTTGTCTCCTTCCTGAGTTTCTCCACACGGTTTTATTTGTGTGTGTAGCTGAGATCACCCACGGGCCTTTGCTACTGTCCTTGACTTTCCTTCTGGGATGGAAGGGAAGGCTTAGCCCTCACTAAGCAGATTGCTTTCTTTTTTAATTTGGATTTGGATGTGTCAAGACATAAGCATTTCATAGACTGCTACAAAATGCTGCCTGCTGAGCAAATGCATTACACTGCACTGCTTGAAATTTTGTGAGATGAGGAGGGATAAACCAGGATAATCCTGAGATGGCGCAGAGTGCTTGGGGATTGTGTCTAAGCTTGAAGAAGTGCTGCCAGTCTGTCCTTTTGCCAGATAAATCCATTTGCCCCATCAGGAACTCGGCTCCCTCACTTGCACAGAGGCTTCTCCCTCCCTGTGAGAGCCTCTTCAAGCTCTTCAGCCCTCTTGCATAAATGCTGATGGGGAGAGAAAATCCTCTGCAGCGTGTGAGCAGTGCCTTGCTGGAAGCACCGGCAGGGCGTGGTGTGGGAGATTTCAGCTGAAGTGAACCTCTCTGCCAAATTACTTGGTGGTTTTTTGCATTTCCCAGTATTTTTTTCAGTATGGTCTGTTTGCAGCAGATAATGTGGCTTCTTTTTGGGGGGATAGAGGGTGTCTTTGCCAACAGCACTCATTCCAAGTGTGAAACACAGTCCTCCGAGCCCTCTAGCAGCCAGCTCCAGTGAGGCACAGTGATGTCAGGCAGCGGAATGACTGTGCCTCTTACACGTGCCGGGAAGGGAACTCTAACAAGAGCCACCCAGCTTAAATATTCACCTGAATGCAAACGGAGCAAGCCTGGCTCCTTTGGGCTACTTGGCTGCTAGAGTAGAATTTGGGTTACACCACTGTCGTTGTTCAACACACAGACACACACACACACTTTGGTGAGAGGGCAGGAACTGTTCATTAAAAGATCTGACTGTATTTTATAGTATTTCTATAAGGCCAGGGACTGGGGGAGAAGGCTGACACCTCTCCCCATCCCGTTGGTCAGGACAACTGTCCATCAGCTGTCCATAGCTCTAAAACAAGAATGTAAACCACCTTGAATTAAGGAAAACATTTACTCTATTTACAACACCCGTGTGCGAGAAGCCACCTAAGAACCGTGAAACCGCGAGACACAAACAGGAGGCCGAAAAATCCGGGCGACGCAGCCCGAGAGAGCCGCGGCATTAACGATTCCCTTTGCTCTCCCCCTCTCTCCGGAAGGTCCACGTGGGAACCCACATGTGGAACAACTCGGCCAGGCGGGGCCGGCGGCTGTCCATCGACAACCCCATGGCCCTGCTGGGCAACGACCCCAAGAAGGTGTCGGAGATGTTCCCCAAGGACGTGCTGGCGCCCTCGGTGAGCATCGACCCCGCCGTGTGGAACCAGTACGCCGCCGTGCTCAGCACCGGCCTGGCCGTGAAGACCAACGAGATCTCGGTGATCCAGAGCGGCGCCCTGCCCGTGCCCATGCCCGGGGGCTCGCCCCTGAACTCCACGCCGGCCTCCAAGGGCGACGCGGCCCCGGCCGGCGCCGCCGCCGATGCCGAGAAGGCGGCGGGCGCTGCTGCAGACAGTGTGCCAAAACACCAGTTCCCTCACTTCCTGGAGGAGAACAAAATCGCCGTTAGCTGAAGACTCGAGAGGAGTCGACCTACGGAAAGAGCAAATTATATAGAGACGCAAACATATATTTTTTAAAGAGGTTTCCACTTCGGCCTCCTATTTTTCCTAATGACGTGCAAATGATTTTATGGTTGTCTTTGTAAGAGTTGCCCAGAGTACAATCATGATATTGCTTTGCAAATAGTAATTGATAAAGAATAGGATTTCCTTCTATTTGGAAAGATGCGGGTCTTGCAAAGTAGTTCTTACGTGTGACTTTAACGTGTACAGCCTTACAGAAGTTTCTACAACTTGAAATTCCAAAGGTTAGCATATTTACCTCTTTGTTTAGAGTGATAATGGGGGTTTTGAATAGCGTGGAAACAACCTACTGATGATGGAAGAGCTTCTATTTACTGATGAGAAATGGAAACTATTAATGCGGGTAAATATCCTAGAATGTCTGCCACCCTCGTAGAGTTTTTTGTTTGGATTTTTGGCTCTGTGTGGTTTCTGAATGTACTTTTTCTTAATAATGGCTATAAAGACTACATTTTTTTTTTTTTAAACCCCTTGGGTTTTTTGCCTCAGAAGTTCTATGAGAAGCAAGTTGCTGTTTTTCTTTAATCACTGCTCCGAAGTAATTAATTCTTTGTGTTGACTGCTGCTTATTTAATACTACTACTAGGACAGTCCTTCAAGTATAGTGCCAAAATTCCTGCTTCCAAAGATGTGCAGTTTTTCCCAGATGTTTTATTTCAATACCAAGAGCCCCAAACAAGCATGGGTGGGTATGTATATACTTTTTTTTTTGTTTGTTTCCTCTCGAAAGGGAAGNACTTGGTGGTTTTTTGCATTTCCCAGTATTTTTTTCAGTATGGTCTGTTTGCAGCAGATAATGTGGCTTCTTTTTGGGGGGATAGAGGGTGTCTTTGCCAACAGCACTCATTCCAAGTGTGAAACACAGTCCTCCGAGCCCTCTAGCAGCCAGCTCCAGTGAGGCACAGTGATGTCAGGCAGCGGAATGACTGTGCCTCTTACACGTGCCGGGAAGGGAACTCTAACAAGAGCCACCCAGCTTAAATATTCACCTGAATGCAAACGGAGCAAGCCTGGCTCCTTTGGGCTACTTGGCTGCTAGAGTAGAATTTGGGTTACACCACTGTCGTTGTTCAACACACAGACACACACACACACTTTGGTGAGAGGGCAGGAACTGTTCATTAAAAGATCTGACTGTATTTTATAGTATTTCTATAAGGCCAGGGACTGGGGGAGAAGGCTGACACCTCTCCCCATCCCGTTGGTCAGGACAACTGTCCATCAGCTGTCCATAGCTCTAAAACAAGAATGTAAACCACCTTGAATTAAGGAAAACATTTACTCTATTTACAACACCCGTGTGCGAGAAGCCACCTAAGAACCGTGAAACCGCGAGACACAAACAGGAGGCCGAAAAATCCGGGCGACGCAGCCCGAGAGAGCCGCGGCATTAACGATTCCCTTTGCTCTCCCCCTCTCTCCGGAAGGTCCACGTGGGAACCCACATGTGGAACAACTCGGCCAGGCGGGGCCGGCGGCTGTCCATCGACAACCCCATGGCCCTGCTGGGCAACGACCCCAAGAAGGTGTCGGAGATGTTCCCCAAGGACGTGCTGGCGCCCTCGGTGAGCATCGACCCCGCCGTGTGGAACCAGTACGCCGCCGTGCTCAGCACCGGCCTGGCCGTGAAGACCAACGAGATCTCGGTGATCCAGAGCGGCGCCCTGCCCGTGCCCATGCCCGGGGGCTCGCCCCTGAACTCCACGCCGGCCTCCAAGGGCGACGCGGCCCCGGCCGGCGCCGCCGCCGATGCCGAGAAGGCGGCGGGCGCTGCTGCAGACAGTGTGCCAAAACACCAGTTCCCTCACTTCCTGGAGGAGAACAAAATCGCCGTTAGCTGAAGACTCGAGAGGAGTCGACCTACGGAAAGAGCAAATTATATAGAGACGCAAACATATATTTTTTAAAGAGGTTTCCACTTCGGCCTCCTATTTTTCCTAATGACGTGCAAATGATTTTATGGTTGTCTTTGTAAGAGTTGCCCAGAGTACAATCATGATATTGCTTTGCAAATAGTAATTGATAAAGAATAGGATTTCCTTCTATTTGGAAAGATGCGGGTCTTGCAAAGTAGTTCTTACGTGTGACTTTAACGTGTACAGCCTTACAGAAGTTTCTACAACTTGAAATTCCAAAGGTTAGCATATTTACCTCTTTGTTTAGAGTGATAATGGGGGTTTTGAATAGCGTGGAAACAACCTACTGATGATGGAAGAGCTTCTATTTACTGATGAGAAATGGAAACTATTAATGCGGGTAAATATCCTAGAATGTCTGCCACCCTCGTAGAGTTTTTTGTTTGGATTTTTGGCTCTGTGTGGTTTCTGAATGTACTTTTTCTTAATAATGGCTATAAAGACTACATTTTTTTTTTTTTAAACCCCTTGGGTTTTTTGCCTCAGAAGTTCTATGAGAAGCAAGTTGCTGTTTTTCTTTAATCACTGCTCCGAAGTAATTAATTCTTTGTGTTGACTGCTGCTTATTTAATACTACTACTAGGACAGTCCTTCAAGTATAGTGCCAAAATTCCTGCTTCCAAAGATGTGCAGTTTTTCCCAGATGTTTTATTTCAATACCAAGAGCCCCAAACAAGCATGGGTGGGTATGTATATACTTTTTTTTTTGTTTGTTTCCTCTCGAAAGGGAAGACTTGCCTTGGGAAGTCAGGTCTAAAAGCTCTGCAAGGAATCGCAGGTGACTGTTGCAATTTGCCATGGGAACTGGTTTCCTTAGCAAGAGACTTTTTGTTTTTATTTTTATTTTTTTTTTTTTCGTTTGGGTAATTTAGGAGATCAGTCTGTGTAAACCTGTATTTAAATATGAAGTATTCATGCTTAGGTTAAATGTTTTGTGGGTTTTTGGATGGCATTCCTGCTCTGGTCATTGAGGTTTTTTTGGTGGTCTGTGAGCTTGCATTCCACCAAAATGGTAATTAATGATCCGTGTGTGTTGTATGAAGGTTGCTGGGATAGTCATCTGGATCTAAGCTATCTACCTCATTTTTTTCCTTTTGTAGTTGTAGTGTCTATTTTTTCTAATAATGACCACTGTAATGGCCGAGATTCGAGCAGATGCTTCCATGCACTATGTGAAACCAAAACCTGATGTATTATTAGTGGAAGCACCTGAGGAGTTGCTGGACTGACCTTTCACTATTCCTCGGCTGCCTGCTGGAACTGGATGTGTAATGGGATCTGAACCAGGCTGCAATTGGTGTGGAAGGACTGAAGGAGGGAAAGAAACCTGGCTGTTGACTGCAGGAAATCTTCAAGCCCAGTCTCTCTGCTGGGGAAGGCTCCAAAAATGCAGATTTACCAAAAGTTTGTGTGATGTTGTTGCACCTGATTCTTGCTTTTATGATCTCTGTATGCCGAGTTGTGCCTTTCCTGCTGGACTTGTGGGTAAGAACATACCAGTACCTGTTTACACTGAAAAATGGATATTGTTACCTAGGCCACACAGAAGGCATCCCAATATTTGCGTTTCTACATTGTGAATGTATGACTTCGGAGAACTCTGTAGTTTTGGGTACCTGCTGACGCGTTTCTGTTGACATTTTTGAGAATAAATTTTGGGATGGCTTTTTCACACTTGGTGCTCAACATTTTTCTGGCAAAACGCTTTTTGTCTCCTGACGGGCGAGTTGAGGAGGCAGAGTGCTGCTTCACTCCGGGGACCTGAAATCCAGATGGAGTCAGGCTTTAGTTCATTACTTCGACTCCTCCACAGCTTCCTAGTTCCTGTTGTTCTGAGATCCATTCCTCAGGAGCAGCTGGGGGTTGATGCTGGGGTTGGGACGTGCCAGGGATGTTGATGTCCACGCTAGAATGAAGTGACAGGAATACGTGCGATCATTTTTGTGCTGTGATCATCCAACAAAGGGAAAAAGTATATTAAGTTGTCAGATTGCCAGTGCCTGGAGATGCTGGCTGCATAGAAAAGGGACAAATAACTTCCCCTAAAGAGCAAAGAAAAACAGTTTTGAGAACAGCCCTGATGAAAGGGACAAGTGCTGAGATCCTGATTCTTGCAACATAAACCAGCAAATGCATTTTGCCCTTGGCAGGTAACAGAGGAGGAGAGGGGGTGCAGAACCAGGGAACCCTAAAGCTGCACCTGTCCAGCATCAGAGCTGCCTGCTCACGGTGCTCCTTGCTCGGCCAGAAGGGCAGGAAGCAAACGCTGGGGTTTTCTGCCCCCGAGCTCTGAAGGAAGGTGTGGGGAGGGAGGGCAGGACGAGTCTGAGCTCCGGGAAACCCTGTCCCGTCCAGCGGTGGGTTGGATTTCTGACCAAGCTGTGAGCTCTGCCTGCCTCTTGCTTACCATCCCTGATAATTCCATATTGATGGTGTTTTGAGGTGTCTTGCTCAGCAGGTTGGACACGGAGGGGAGGTGAGGGAAGGAGTTCCATGCAGCCTGAGTGCTGGTCTAGACAAGCAGTGAGGAGGCTGCTGGCAAAGCAGGGCAGCAGGAGGCTGTGGCAGGCAGGGGTGATGTCCCCGCAGCTCAGGGCAGTGGGGTCAGCCTGGGCAGCGCCTGCCTTGGCACGGTGCCCTGGCACAGGGGCACTGCAGGGCTCTGCTCTCCACCGTGTCAGGCGCTGGCTGTGCCCAGAGCTGTGCCAGCCTGGTGCCAAGGCAGCTCCTGGCTAAGCCAGCAAGTCCTGGGTCTTCCCACAACTCCTGGGAAGCAGCTGGGACCTACCTGAGGCTGTCCCCGCAGCAGGAGCCGGGCCAGAGCGAAGTTTCTGCTGCGGGGGAGTGTTGGCAAAGCAAGCAGGGCTGGGGGTTGTCACGGCAGGACAGGAAATAGATTGACTCCATAGATTGTCAGCAAAGAAGCTTTATTTACAATCCCAACAGTTTCTTTTAGAACACGCTGTGTAAAAAGGTCTGTTATTGCTCCATGGCACTGACACTGCTCTGCATTGGGTCAGGAATAGGAAACAACCCCTGGGACAGTTGTTCTGGCAAAGGGAACACTGTTTGCTGAGCCTGTGCTGAGACACGGAGAGAGATGGTTTGGAAAGAGAAACTGTTGGCAGCTTTCCCTTGGGAAAGGAGCCAGCGATGGTCAGTGAGCTGAAATTCAGGCTTAGAAATGTCGAGCCCCCAGGGCATTTCCTGCTCTCCCACGTGCCAGAGCCGAACCAACGCCTCCTGAGAGCTGGCGTGGTGGAACTCCCCACGGTGCCACGCGTGCAGGGCTTGCACCAACAGCTACAGTTGCATGTGAACAATTAGAAGAGACAGCTGATTGTCCTGTGGCCAGCGGGAGCAGGTTCAGCGAGCTGCCGCGGTGTGAGAGCGGAGCGAGCTCGGTTCGCGCGCTGTCTCTGCTCATCAGCCTCTCTCTCCTCCTGCCCCGAGGACCTGTTTGTGTTTGTTACTGCTTACTCTGCCCCTCACGCAGGATTTGCAGGCTCTTGCTGTTGTGTAAGTAGCATATGTGCCTGCCTGAGCTAAGGTAAAAATCTGGCTTGCTTAAAACGTTAAATTTGAACTTAAACGTTGCGTGCCTTAAAACAAACCTTAAGAGAAAGTGCGTTTGCTTTACCTTAGTGTGTTACCTCAAGTGTGCCTCTAAAGAAAGAGTTCTTTTAGCCTGTCCTTTCTGTTCAAAGCTTCCCAAAAAGTGGGAACTTTGAGGAGGGAATTTGAGAGCTGCAGGTGAGCAGCTCTGGGCTGAGCTCAGCCGGGCTGATTTGCCTTTCCTCAGCTGGTAAATACAGTGTATTGGTAAATACAGTGTGGAGCAAAGGGGGAATGACCACGGAGCTGGCATCAGCACAGGGGAGAAGGGCCTGGCTGAGGCGCTTGCACTGACAGGCTGGCAGAGAGGGGCTGAAATGAAGGAGAAGAGATCCGTATTACATTAATTTTCACTTTGTTTTTTTTTCCTGTTGAAGGCCACGGTGCTCCTTGCAGGGTTTGCAGTCTGGAGTCGGGGAGGGTGATCGTTTCTGTCTGCAAAATCACAGCGTGCAGGAGGCCCCCGCTGACAGGAGGCTCCTGCTCGCGGCTGAGGCTTCCGTGGTGCTTTCCTGCGCTGTGTGCTCAGCCCAGAGGCTGCTCTGCCTGCCCTTGCCCGGCCTCCCCGCTGCCCGGGCTGTGCTGAGCGCTGGCCTCACGTGTTTGACTTCAGCTCACATTCAGCAGTGACCTAGAAAAGCTCCTGGCAGCGCCCAGCCCCGTGAAATCAGGAAACGGCGCGGAGGCGCGGAGCGAGCCACGGCTGCGCGCTCCCGGAGCCCTTTGCCGTGCTGGCTGCGGGGCTCTCGTGGCTCCTGTTTGCTGCACTTGGAGCTCCCTGCATGGAAAGGGCCCTGCTCTGATTGCTGCTGGCGCTCTCTGGTTTTTTGTTTGTTAATAATGCCTGTCAAAAGTGATTTTGGGCTGGATTTCTCAGCCGCTCTCTGGCAGCATCGCTCTCCTTTTAAACTTCCTTATTAACATATCCGATTGTCACATTTCACAGGCCGAAGGTTCCCTTCTCTGACTCAATGACTTCGTGCAGAAAGCGAAGTCTCAAGTCAGAACGAGGACAGGTGGATCTCCTCATGGGCCTTATTTTCCGTACTTGGTTTAGGCAAAATCCAGACATGACTAAACCCTTGTGTAAGTGTCTCTCTAAAGAAAACTAAAACCCCAAATCCAGGAGAATTCACGATATCTAGTGCTATTAAATATAGATGTACGTTTATCTTGTCCCTAGCTCAGGACACTGAGTGCCACCCCCAGGGATGGGCACTCCAGAGCTCCCTGGCTGCCCCGCCAGGGCCTGAGCACCTTCCCAGGAAGGGGCAAAACTGAGCAAACTGAGCTGAGTCAAAGCACTCAGTTCATGAACTCATGAGAATCTGGGGGGCAGGCACACAAACCATCGTGTGTTGTGAACAGAAGGTGATGCAGGAGGAATGTCCAGGGAAAAGAATGACAAATAACCTGTATTTTCTGCGTAGTGATACAGAACCAGCCCTGAAATCTGTTCCGCTGC
The DNA here is from genome assembly GCA_013397315.1 of Donacobius atricapilla. Taxonomy (NCBI): domain Eukaryota; kingdom Metazoa; phylum Chordata; class Aves; order Passeriformes; family Mimidae; genus Donacobius; species Donacobius atricapilla. Next base: position 324,659 of record WBMY01009722.1, on the reverse strand, counting down.
TCTTCCCAGATACTCCCTGACTCTGCAGTCCTGTGCATGTGATGACAGGGGATGTTTGTAAATCAAGTTACCTGGCTTGGCTTTACAGCCCTTCCCAGTCCTGTCGATCCACTTGGCAAAGTTTGTTTTAGAAAAATTTGTCTCCATGCAGTCTAGATGTTCAGAATGCCAAACATAACTTTTTAATTTTTTTTTTTTTTT
>WBMY01009722.1:279132-312218 GCA_013397315.1 Donacobius atricapilla | reverse complement strand
AAAGAGAAACTGTTGGCAGCTTTCCCTTGGGAAAGGAGCCGGCAATGGTCAGCGAGCTGAAATTCAGGCTCAGAAATGTCGAGCCCACACGCTTAGGGTTAGATTGCTCTTGCCACAGACTAGAGAAAATCCACCTTGTCTGCGACTCTTCACAAGGTAGAATAATGTCCAAGTGATCTGGTTATGCAAAAGTCCTTCTGTGTAGTTTTAAAAGCCTCTGAGAAGTCACCTTGCCGGTCAGGCCAGTGCCTGCTCAGTGGTGTGGTGGCACCTCTTTATTTCTGGAAGCAAAGCTGAATTTTAGTCCCCTTCTGAACTCAGGCAACTGCCCTAACAGAGAACACTTCTTTCTATTTGCAGCCAGCAGGGCTTGAAACATTACAAATTAAGTTCTTTGTAGGTAACCACCTTCTGTGTGGTGAGTTGTGAACTCTGCTCAGTGCACTGCAAATATCCTCTGGCAAGACAGGGACTGGCAGAGTGCTTTGTGTGCTTCCTTCTGGAGTTATTTCTGTGCTGGCTGTGCATTGCACTGAACTTCTGGGGCAGAATGCTCGAATCAAGAACAAATCTTTGTGGTCCATTCGGGAAAGATGTTTTGTGAGAGCTCTGCAGCTTTTGGTGATCAGTCTGGCTGATGCTGCCTCTCCCAAACGTCAGCGAGATTCAGGAGGTCTGTTCTTAAAGGTACAAGGGCACTGGGTGACGGGTTTTTCACCCCGACATTCCCCTAATTCGGGGTTTTCCGTCTCTCAGAGTCCCGTACCAGGGTTTAAAAGATGAGGTGGAACCTGTGGCTCGCTCCCCAAAGGTGTTTATTCTATTTCTGATCTCAAGGCCTCACAGCAGTCTCAGGGCACTGAAGGAAAGCAGCCACAGGAACATGGACAGAGGGGCCAAGGTCATTTTAAAGATTTCTAATCCAATTAACTCTGAAAACGTGCTGTATTTACAGTTTAGTGCCAATTACTGTCACCTATTCTAAACACGCAATTTCTACATCAAATCCATCCCACCAATGTCTCTGTGCCACCGTCACAGCAGGAGATGGAGCAGGAGAAGAAGAAGAAGAAGAAGAAGAAGATGAGACACTGCTCAAAATTCTCCATCTTGCTCTGATCTACTTCCATCCTAAAATCCCCAAACTACAAATTTTCACCCTGTGACAAACTCAACTACCATCTATTTCAAATCTTTGTTGTTTTCAATTCATCTCTGAGCGCTGGAAGTTTTTCCCATGGGCTGAGGTCCAAGGCAATGCTTTCCTGGGGTCCCAGGCAGGGTCTGGGCCCCCCCAGGGCAGTTTGAGGGGTTTTCCACCTGCCCTGGACTCCAGCACTGGGGAGAGATTGGCTTTCAGAAAGCAGCAGTGACAACAGAAAAATGCCCTTTGGGGGGCCTGGGTGGTGATTTTGAGCAGAGAGGTGCAGGAGGGATGGCGGATAGATCTTTGAATCTTTCCTGCAGGACCCAACCTCGGTTTGATTCCCAGTAAGGATTTGTGACGTGGGGCAGGGCAGGGTTCTCCTCAGTGAAATTCTGTGAGCAGAGAGTTCCTGGGGGCTGTGCCAGGCTGAAGGACCTGTGGGGCACCTGGAGCTGTGTGGGGCACCTGGAGCTGTGTGTGACCCAGAGAAGTGTGGAGGTAATTAGCTCATTAATTAATTGCTGGTCCTTCTGCAGGTGCTGCGAGTGCTTGAGATGCTGTGGGAGGAGAGACCCGAGGCCTCGGACTGTCTGGCTTGGCCACCCCGAGAAGAGAGACCAGAGGTACCCTCGCAATGTCATCAACAACCAGAAATACAACTTTTTCACCTTTCTCCCTGGGGTAAGCACGAGCAAAGCTGCATTTCATCGTCCCACCCCAATGCTTTCCCCGTTTTTCAGTGGTCTTGCAGTAGATAAGTGCAGAATCTGGAGCTGGAGGAAATGATGGGGTTGTGTTTGGTGGAGTTCATGCCAAGACTGCCTCAGGGCAGCAGCAAAGCAGACACAGAACTGTCCTGAGTGTCCAGGACTGCTTTAAAACCGCCCCAAGCCAGCATTTAGTCACTAGGAGAGCATGCACAAGTGTTTCTGGTGGTTAGTTCAACATGCATAACATCCTCCCTCCTCTTTTTCTCTGCTTTTTTTTTTTTTTTTTTTTAGGTTTTGTATAACCAGTTCAAATTCTTCTTCAACATTNCTGGGTTCCTCTGGTAGGTCATTCAAGCTTCATTTATCCAAGCAAGTTCTGGTGTTTGACAAAATTTCTTGTGCTGCCTTTTCTGTGGGGTATAAGTTTGCACCTTAAATCATATTTTTAACTTGCTTGCCGAGGCCTGTGCTGTGCATGTTGTAGGGTTTGGACTTTCAGTGCAGTGGAATCCCTGCTAAAAGCCAGGAAGAAGTGAAGGGGCAGCTTTGGGACACTGCTGTTAAAATTCTGTTTGTTTAATAGCCTGGATCTCCATGAATTCCCTCTCAAATGCTGTATTGCATTTGCTGTGTGAATCTGCTGCTGGTTTCATGGGATCCTGTCCTGTAAATAAATAAATTCAATATCCATGACCACAGAGGATCTGTCTCTCTGTTGTACAGGCAGTTGTGACTTGTCTGTGCCAGGTGAGCAATTAGAACTTGCATACAAGCTGCCAGAAAGAAGGATAAGAAAATTCTTTGTTAATTACTGCTGCTAATAGGAGTGTTGGGGCTGGAATGACACCGTCAGTTGGAACATGTGGGAATATTTTGGGGTGATTATTTGAAGGGTCTTCCAACAGCTGAAACCTAAGCTGAAAATAGCTGGTGCTTTTTTTAGTTTTATTTTGGAAAGCAGGCAGGAATTTCTAGGTAAATGAACGAATGCATTGCATTACTGTATTAATTAATGAGATCACACATTTAGATATATGTGTGAACTAGAAACCTGCAGTTTCTGACATCACCTTGTTCCCTTCTTAAAGTTCCTAATCAACAGAGATAATCAGTGCCTGGTTGCAACTTTCAACACAAGTTGTAAAAAGCTCATTTTTTGTGATGCATGAGGAGTGTTTTAACTGTCCAGTGAGCCTGAGCTAATAGTCTGTGGTGGCAACATGACTCTGTGATACCAAGCCCATAAAGAATTGGTTTGCATTAATTAATCATTTTTTATTTAGTGAAGGATGTGATGTGGGCATTTCCTCATGGCAAGAGGAAATGAAACGGCTGCTCATATGCACAGAAAAATAGGACTGAAGCCCTANTTACGTGCCCAAAGATGTGCTTGGGGGAAAATCACCTCCCCAAAGATGTGCTTGGGGGGGAATTACCTTCCCAAAGATGTGCTTGGGGGAATTACCTTCCCAAAGATGTGCTTGGGGAGAGCGTGGTGATAAAACCGGGAAGTTCCTTAAGCAGCAAGTCTGTTTTTTAAGCAGCTGCTGTGTGTTTGGTACCGGGGGTTTGCACATCAGCACAGCTCCCTGCGCCAGCTCAGGAGGATCAGATGGAATAAGGACATGCAGACTGCTGGCCTTGGCACTGATAAATATTGCTGTTATTAGAGGCAGATGTGGTTTTTCTCCCTGACCTTCTGATGCCTGCTGTTTCCCCCCCGTGCTGCTGGCAGGGGTTTGTGCTGGCTGTCACCGTGATCCGCGAGGCGGCCGAGGAGATCCGATGCTACATGCGGGACAAGGAAGTGAACTCGCAGATCTACAGCAAGCTCACAGCCAGAGGTCGGCTCCGTGGCTCCGGAATCCAGCCCTGCTGACAGCCAGAGGCAGAGTTCAGGCGCTGGGAGGGGGCTCGGGGGCTCCCAGGCACGTGGCTTGGTGGCCACGCTGCTGCTGCCCAGCCCTGGGCTCCGGGTGGCTGCTCCTGGGTGGCTCCACACCAGGCTCTGGGGGAGGTTGGGCTCTGCTGAGGGATTCATGGGATGGTCTGGGTGGGAAGGGACCCTAAAGATCGTCCAGTGTCCCCCTATCCATGGGCAGGGACAGCTCCTGGGTAGCTCCATACCTGGGGGAGGTTGGGCTCTGCTGAGGGATTCATGAGATGGTCTGGGTTGGAAGGTGCCCTAAAGATCGTTCAGTGCCCCCCCATCCATGGGCAGGGACAGCTCCTGGGTAGCTCCATACCTGGGGGAGGTTGGGCTCTGCTGAGGGGTTCATGGAATAGTCTGGGTGGGAAGGGACCCTAAAGATCATCCAGTGTCCCCCCATCCATGGGCAGGGACCCCTCCCACTGTCCCAGGCTGCTCCAAGCCCTGTCCAGCCTGGCCTTGGGCACTGCCAGGGATCCAGGGGCAGCCACAGCTGCTCTGGGCACCCTGTGCCAGGGCCTGCCCACCCTAAAGAGCCTAAAAAGCCCCTAAAAAGGCTGTGAGGGGTGTGCTTGCCAGCAGCAAGTGATGCAGCTCCTCAGGGCCGGCAGGATCAGCTCCTGCCTTTTCTGTGCCTGTGCCCTCCAGCCTCTCCCAGCCCTGGTTTGTGAGGGAGCCCGGGCTGGGGCTCAGCACAGCCTGACCCCGCTCTGGCCATTGTTCCCAGCTGTGCTGTACCTAACAAAGACATTTAAATTCTCCTTTGAGCGATCCAGTGCTGCCTCACTATGGAGCTGCTCCTAATGCCCTGACAAAGATGGTGAGGCCGGGGTTTTGTTTTAGAGAGGGGATGAGCTGAATTTGAGCAAATTTCGGTTCTTTTCCCTTTCCAGTTTCTTCGTTGTAAGAGTTCATACCCCTGAATTGAGATGCAGTGGTGTAGGTGTAGTAAAAATACGCTGCATTTGTAGGAATAAAGCTGCTTTTCAAATGTAATTGCTTAAGGCTGGATATATTTCACATGCCAGGAGTTATGAGGCAACTCCAAACTGGGCAGTTGGAGTTTCTGAATATTAAATCCCCTTTTAATAACGTGTTCTTACTACAACACTTAAAATGCTTGGCAACCAACAAAAGCCTCATCTAAGAGGGGTGTACTACATCTCTTTAAAGATATAAAAGAGTTGCCTTCTGGATTCTATTCAATGATCTGTAAGGGGCCTGACCTCTCCTTTAGTTCTTTTCATATTGCTATTACGTTTCCCATGAATGATTTCCCTCCCCCCAGTCCTTTAACTTTTCTAATTTTGTGAAAGAAAGCAAGGAGGATTGGCAGCTGGGCACTAGCTGGAAATCTCAAGCCACTGTATTTACCATGAATTTTGTGCAGAAACAGGAATGAGACTCTGCAGTGTAGTCTAGAGTAGGAAAAAACATAGAAAATCATTTATGATTGTCACATGGTTTGGGGAGAAAAGTAATTTTCTGTCCCTTGCTGAATCTCAGTACTGAATTTTTTGGGAGAGCTTATCATCTCCTTTTCCACTGATTAAAACCTCAGCACCTCTGGGAATTACCTGGGAGCAGGGAAGGGCCTGGTGAGGCTGGGAATGGAAATTTGGGGGTTGATTTATCTCACTTTTACAGTCGGAGAAAGGAGCTGGGTTTTTAACAGAGAGTGTCACCAGCTCAGAAGTAGAAGCAGCAAATATCAAAAGAAATTTGGACCAGCTGACCTGAAGAATTTATTTTCAGTGAGGCTGATAGTAGGACTTGGGCTATTTCAGGCTGTTTCTTTTTTGGCTGCTTTGGACAGCACAGGCCTGTGCTGAGACCTAATGACAAAAAAAACCTCCACCCTAAACCTTTTTTATCTTTTTTACCCAGACAATCCATTTATGTTCCAAAGTGATGGAACCGGCAGACTTCTGGAAAGCATTTTATTTAGTGGAAAGCTCTGCGCTTGAAGGAGAGTTGTTTGGATTGTTATAAAAAATAATCAAATTTCAATCCCCTATTCATAAAGCCACAAGCCTCCCTGTGTTCAGGGGTCTGTGTTCTGATCTGTTTGATGGAAGGCTCGAACTGTGCTTGCAAATTCCTGGCTTGTTTTTCTTCTCCCGCAGCCCCCCTCCCTGGGTGACACTGCATAATGGAGAGCAACTCCACAGAAAAGTGGGAAGGGACCTCCTACTGAGGGGTGCTACTTAAGATACAGATCATTGGCATTTACCAGCCATAAAAAACCCAATATTTTCCCAAACTCTGCCAGTCCTGCTCCACAGCATAAGGCTACAAAAGCCACAAGTTTGGTGCAGCACATCAAACAAACCCACCCCCCTTCTTCTTTTTTTTTTTTAATGCATTTTTACTTGTTTTAGTCAACATCTGCCTTCATCTTTAATTCCAAATTAAGTGTTTGGATCTGTACTTCAGTGCAGCTTTGCTGATCTCTGGTGAAATTTTGACTTAAGGGCTCACAGGGCAAAAAGAAAAGGGCATCTTTTCTGGCTGATAAATTTATTACTTGAAGTGATCTGCTTTCTGGTACACCCATCATGCTGCAGATTTGGTGATAATTTCAAAGACCATAGCGTAAATTGGAGCAAACTGTTTGCATTTGATTGTGTTTACTGTCTTGTCTTTAAAAAAAGATCAATCAGGATACAGCAGAGAATGAAACAAATGCCAGAAAAATTTTAACAATAGATTTTTTGGAATGAGAGATCAAGACTAGTTTCTTTTTAGAAGTGATAAACACCAACTTCTATTCTGATTAACTTAAGGAAACACAACCTGAAAGTGATATAAATGCCAAATAAAAACCTGTGTGTCTTTAGAGGAGGCATTTCTAGTCACACTTAGAAAAACAGGGGTTTATCATTACAAAAATACTGAAATAGCCGAGCAATACTGGGAAAGTGAGACAGTTGTGCCATTAGCTGGTTTTAAACATGCACAGGAAAACATCTGATGCTTTAGGTGGCAGTTTCCCCGCAGAAAGAGAAGGGAATTACAGAATTCCCGGGATCAAAATAAAACAAATTCGAGTAAGCTTTGTGGGAGTCCTGAGTCAAAGGAAACATCTGGTCCTGGGCTGCCTTAGCGGGACGCGTGGTGCACGCTGCAGAGATGTCACCCACGGGGCCAGGGAGGCTGCAGAGGCACAATTAGCTAAAAAGGGCTTCTCACTTACCCAGGAGTTACAAAAACCTGTGCTGGTTGGAAAGGTCCCCTCTTCGTTTCACCCTCAGACAGCTGAGGTTGGGAGGGTTCCTGGGCAAGACAAATCTGCTCCAGCTGCTTCGGGTTTTCTCATGTTGGGAGAATTTTGAAGCAGATGATACTGCTTTCAGAATCATGATCCCAAAAGGCTTTTATGTATGTAATGATGGGAAATCATCACCTTACAGCTTTGCCCAGGCATTAATTTTTCCTTTGCAGAGTGATTTTTTTTGTTACCTCATTAAGGAAAACCCAACAAAAGTAAGTTTGCCTGAACCCTGCAGGTAGCACTGCTTCTACTGACAGTCACCAGATAAATCCTTGTGATCTTTACGAGAACACAGAAAATATGGTTAAATAAATCCACAAATTTTTTGCACTTTGGGTCGGGAATGGCTGTGGGGAGAGCACAGGGCTTTCCCCCCCCTCCCCTTCCTTTGCACAGGAGAATATTCAAAAGCACTTTTTGTTGTTTCGTGAATAACCATATTAAAAGGGGAGGAAGAGATGTTATCTGTCAGACCCTTTTAGTGTCATAGTACCTAACTTTGTATAGCCCATACAGAAGACTGCCAGGGATGCTTTTTTTGATCCTCTTGGAGTGCAGCTTTTCTTTTCAAGCCCCAGCGTAATGGACTCTTAATCCCCGGTTTGCTTCCTGCCCCGGCAGAGATGTCTTTAGCCCAGCATTCATTCTGTTTACTTTTTTTTTTTTAACAAAAAAAAAAAAACCCTAAAAAAAGAAAAACCCCTCACAAGGCAAACTCCAGAATCCATGCAAGACCTATGAGATATTTGTGAAATGGGCCATGACTGCTTATAATTTGTAGGAATAATTACAGCATGCAAGGAAGTCTGCATTTATTAGCAGCAGTGATGAAGCATGTTGTTAAGCACACAGTGTGTCACCAAAGCAGCAGGCTGCCCCCAAGCCCAGAATGGCTTTCATTGTTAATTTGGAGCAGAAACACTGAAGCATATCCTGAGAAGGATGCTAATGAAGGGACTGCCAGTAGTAAAATCCCGGTGACCTTTGTGCTTTGTGCTAATTTCTGTTCCCCCTCCCTTCCCCCCTTGCTTTCCCCCTGAGCTGCTATCTGGCCAGTTAGCCCGTGGATTTTGAGGTACAGTAGGAGTGTTGTCCGTGCCAGGGGGAGCTCCACGTGCCTCCCCCACTTCCACTCAAATCGCAGCAGATTAAAGAGGCTTTTGTTGAAATACAACAGACACGTCGAGGCAGGGTTCAAATTAACTGATTATAAATCACTAGTTAGTCTGAGGAGCCAAATCTAGAGCTGGCTAATGATTTGAAATTACTAGCCAATTGTTAAATTAATCCCCTGTTTTAAAGCCGCTGGGAAATGTTTGACAGCAGCACAGGAATAAATATTTACGTGATTTCTGTAGGACCTGTTCTCTGCTTCTTTGGCCAGTCCTGCAAGAGGCAAAGGAGAGGTGACAGAGCTGAGCCAGATCCTGGAGCTGCAGCAGGGGAGGAAATGAGCCTGGATTTTGGATGGACCAATTGTACTTCCAGCTTCCAGGCCTTGGCTGGAGAATCGAGCTTTACATTTTCAGGCACCTGAGGAAAAGGAGCTGGATTTGATGGTTCCCTGCTGGAACGTTCTGGTCTTGCTCTGTCATCTTGCCTGATGCTGAAAGTGTTCTTGAATTCACGAGTTCAGCAGTGCAGAAAAAAGAGTTTGAGGAGTTGTTTCAGAGTTATGACTAGGGAGTGGCTGGGGCTCTCTGCACCCAGGGCTGAGGTCTGCAGCTGGTGCCTGAGGGGCTTTCAGCCTTTTTGGGGAGACCCCCCTCAGTGGGAGTAGGGGGCTCAGGAAACCTTTATGGGGCAGCATTGCCCAGTTCCTGAGGTGGGAACATTGCCCATTTTTGTCCCCGTAGTGCAGGGGAAGGGAGGGAGGGGAGGAGCGGCACACAGCGCCCCAAACCCTGCTCTGCTCTAACGCCAGCACCTTTCCTTTGCAGGGACTGTCAAGGTGAAGAGCTCTAACATACAAGTGGGTGATCTCATCATTGTGGAAAAGGTTTGTCTTCATTTTCACCTTCCCTGTGTGAAGTGCTTTTTTATTTTTACAAGACCATAGAAAATGAGATCTTTTGAATCCCTATATACTTTACAATAGGCTTAGAATATCAGGTGTTGAATATAAGTTAAAATATTTAATCACTTTACAGGGTTCCCCCACCTCACCAGGAACATCATTATCTTTACAAACGAGGGCAAATCTGTAGGCATGGACCAATAACCTCATTTTTTACTTGAACTATAGCAAGATAAAGAGCTTCCCTATCCTTTCTGGGACTGTTGGACACAGGTTAAATACTTGGAACAAAAGCAGCCTCCAGGTGTTCCTTTGGGTATGAGCTTCGCAGTTTTGGGAGACCCAGTGATCCATTTGTAGGTACTGGTATCTACAGGTATATTTCCCCCTTCGTACAACATTTAATGTGTTTTTTTAAATCCGCTGATTTAATGTTTTTCCCACCCACTCTCTGCAAGCAGCTGTGACCTCCTAAAACCATTAGTATGAAAATACCCAGCACAAAAAGAGCAACTCGGTGGCTGCAGATTCCAGATAGAACCTTTCTGCTAACATGGGGCTCCTCGAAAGGAAACCAGCGCTAGTTTAGGATTTCTTCATACTTCTAGAATTACTCTCCAGCCCTTTAGTAAACCTGACCCTTGGGTCTGGTCAGTGGGAGCCGGCACCAGTTATTATCCTGCACTTGGGATTCTGCAGGGAAGCGAGTTCAGGATTCAAAGCAAGCTGAATCCCGTGCTCCAGGCTGACAAAGGAATCCTCTCTGTGCCTCTGCTGCTCTGGGGAAGGCGCTGCACACGCGTGCAGGGCTGGCTGCACAATAATGGCCTTTCTTCTCCTCCCAGAACCAGAGGGTCCCTGCTGACATGATCTTCCTGAGGACGTCGGAGAAGAATGGTAAACATCTGGAACCAATTGTCAAAATAGCCATTAACCTTTCACTGGTTGTTTGGAGAAAATTATCTTTTGGAAATGGGAATGAAATAGATAATAGTAAAATTTTAGAGAGAGAGGGGAGCTCGAGTGGTTTTATGGACCACCACTTCTCAAGATGTTATACTCTAGTTTTGTTTGCTAATCAAGGAATGCAGGGGTTGAGTCCAGGGTAAATGAATCTGGTTGCATTTTAGATGTATTTACTCACTGTTCAGGCTTGTTCTGTTAAGTGTGGGATAAAGAAATGTTTGATCGGAAGGATTAGAAGACAGATTAATGGGAACATTTCAAGTGTCTTAAAAAGTACAGCACAGAGAATTCTGGCCTAGTGAAGGACAGGAATGTGGTGCAGGGACGCCGTCCTTCCATTATTAACAAATATAAGTCAGACCCTGTTCCCAGAGCAAGAAGGATGTGAATATCCGAGGGGAAGCCGTCCCATGAGTTGTGTGTAGATGTGCCTGGGACAGAGCGGAGCATCCCTGACTGCTGTTGCCATCCCCAGGCTCCTGCTTCCTTCGCACGGACCAGCTGGACGGGGAGACCGACTGGAAGCTGCGGCTGCCCGTCACCTGCACCCAGCGCCTGCCCACGGCCTCTGTGAGCCCCTGCCTGCAAATTCTGTGCTGGGGAACCGGGCACGTGCCTCACCTGGAAAGGTGTGGGTGCTGCAGCCCTGTTCTCGGGCTGCAAGTTTCTTTTCTGGGGCTCAGACGCCTGATAAGTCCCGGGAGTGTCTCAGGTGTCACCCCAGGGAATGCCCTCAGTGCACCCCCGGTGTGTTTTCTGCGGGACTCTTGGGCTGCAGTAGGCACCAAGATAAGTCAGTTCTAAATCGTGCTGAGTAACTCTTGGTGGAGTATTCTGGTCGAACTTTAGTGCGTTATTTGATAGATGTGTCTGTTTGACAGGACCTGCTGCAAATCCGCTCCTACGTCTACGCAGAGGAACCCAATATTGACATCCACAACTTCGTGGGGACTTTCACCAGGGTGAGTCTGCTGGCACGGGCTTGAAATCACCCAGAGGTTCACCAGGGTTTTTTATGAAAATTCTCCATCCTGTCAGAAATCCTTCTGCCAACTCACCCAGCATCCCTCTGCAAAAGCTTCTGTGGGACTCTTCTCATCCTTTGCTCTTTTGCTTTACTGACAAGTTCATTTATTTTCCTCTTTTTCCCACTGTAGGAGGACAGTGACCCCCCAGTAAATGAAAGTTTAAGCATAGAAAACACCCTGTGGGCCAGCACAGTGATTGCATCTGGTAAGGTGGAGACCCATGTCAAGTTGTTTTTAAGGGAATATGTTAACAATTTTTAAAGGTATTTCTGTGATGGAATAATAATTCTGTCAGCTGGAGAAATTTGCAGTTGGAATGAGGTTTCCCCCATGTCCTAACAGCTCTGGGGAGCTGAGCTGACATCTAATTGCCTCTTGGACATTCCTAGATGAGAAAGAAGTGGAGTGGCCTTTGGGGCCCTTCTTTAGCATCTAGGACCAGAATAGCCTTTAATTGCTCTGCACATTGACATCCTAATCTGTAACAGAAATGGTGTCAAATGGATTCTGGGAACAGAAGCTGAGATGAAAGATTGCCAGGTAAGTGCTTCCATTGAGTTTGTCCTATATACTCTTAAAAAAGGAAAAAAATCAAGTCTTTGACAGATTTTGACTCCTATGTACGATAAACTCCCGAGGCCTGAGATGAATCAATGCCCCCCTGTAGAGGCTTGTCACAGTAAAAGCCTTGTTCCTCTCCTGCCCAGTGTGTTTGCTGAGTTTGCTGGGCAGGAGCTGGAGGAGAGTGGAATTCTGGAGTTCAGTTCTGGAATTAAACCTGTCAAATGGAGGGACTTGACAGTGCATTTGGAAATATAATTTCAAAGGGTTTATGCCACTGAGTCTGTCTGAAATGGCCGTAAAGCAACGAGAAACCCTCCTTTTTAACAGATCAATGTGTCTTCAAGCCTTTTCTGGTCCTGGCAGGTGCCTCCTCTCATTTAGGCTGACTTAGCGATACAATACTCGATTTTGTTTCTCCTGTGGTAGTAACAAATAGCAAGTTGTAGGTTATTTCTGTTAGGAGAAAACCTGGATATGATTTTTTTCCCTCTGGGAGTGGAAGCTGTCGGGTTGTGGTGCCACCTCAGTGGGGCAGTCCCTGTGAGATGAAGCAGAGCAATGTGTCCTCCTCCATCTGCTTTCGGAGGGCTGGCTCTGGCTCTGGCTCTCTGCGGTGGATCTGGAGTAGCTGTGCCATCTGCTGCTCTGAGTTGTGATCACCTTACCACCCCCTGCCATCTGGCTCCAGGGATTTCTTGTTGGTTTTGGGGCTGGTTGTTTTTTTTTTTAAAGGAATGTTTCTCAGCGCATTTTTGGAAACCACCTCTCTCGAATCAGCCTTATTTAAAAATAAGTCGCTTGTGGCTTTGTTAAAGCTTTGATCATTAGTGAGAGCAGGGGAATAGTAGAGTATAAAGCAGCAATGTATTGGCAGTAGTGCTTATTTTAGGGTTGGTTTTCTCCATTTTTTCAGACTCCTAACACTGGGCAACAGCAGCTTTTAAGCTGTTGATGGTAGAAAGCTTTTTCATGGCTCTTTGCAAAGTCTTTAAGAGAAAACCCACAGCAACGCTGTAATTTCTGGTGCTAAACTGAAATATGTTTCTGCAAGAAGAAAATGGAGATCTTTGTCGCTCTCAGCTCTTCAGCAGCTGTGGGGCAGAGCATCCAAATTCACTGACGGGCTCCCAGCAGCTCCATCTGTTACAGGAAGGTGGGAGTTGCTATGATTCACTTTGTGGTAGGAGCAGTTTTTAGATAAACACTTAAAGTAAATTGTAGATTTTAAAATAAGGTAATTCTGTCTTTGAGCTGTGGAACTCACTGGATTTGCTCTGATTGTATCAACATCTACCAATAAATAACCATAGCCCAGAGCTGGTTTAATTTTAATTTTGACACACAGTGAAGGTTTGGTGGAAGGCAGCACCAAAGTGGGATTCCAAGCTGTGGGAGGAAATCCAAGAGATCCTCCAGCTCTTCCAACTTTTATTTATAGTGTGGAGAGACAAGTGGCTCCAAAGGGGTCAGGGAAGGTAGAGCAAAGCTGGCTGCTCTTCCCATGAGCTGATGGAGCCTGTGATGCTGCATCAAGTCCAACCTTGAGAATGAATTATTGCCTGGGAGGATGTTCCCTGTTCCAGTCTGTTTTCAGAGGTGGTGTGTTGCAGATACCAGCTTTTTGAATTCCTGGTCGCTTCTGAAATCAGCCTGCTGAGACTCCTTTCCACCTGACAAGTATTTTGATGGAGAAAACCTTTCTGTGTGCAGGTACAGTGGTGGGAGTTGTCCTCTACACGGGGAGGGAACTGCGCAGTGTGATGAATACTTCCAACCCAAGAAGTAAGGTATGGTGAAGGAACAGGCTTGTAATAAATAGCAAGGGTCAGAAATTGATCCTTTTTTAGAAGAAGATAAAAATCTTTCCAAATACTCTATGTACATGCTGTAGGGACAGCCTCATAGGAATAATTCATATTTTCCACCCTGTGATTTAAGATAGTTACAATAACAGAACCTATTTCTCCTGATTTTTTTGGTCATATTATACATGTGTCTTCTCACTTTTTTAAGGTTGTCAAAACCATTGTTTTGCATGTTTATAATGAGGCAGTCCCTGTTAGAACAGAAAAGCTTCTTTTGCTGCATTCTCCTATTGTAGCAAAGCTCAGGCACGGGGCAGGGATGTTTTCACAGCCTGCAGCTTTTGGCAGCGTGAGTCCTCTCACACCTCTGCATCCTCTGCTGAGCTTCTAAGGGATGGAAATCTCATTTCATAAGCTGGCAAGAGTATTGATTATAAACTTAAATCTGTTTGTAGCATTTGAAAAGAGAAGCTGACTAGTGGGGAGTGGCTCTTTGGATGGAATGGCAGCTCACCTCCTTTGTGAATGTGGCACTGAGCTGACGTTCCATCTGTGTGCCTGAAATCTCTCTCTCCTACCGTTCTAGATCGGTCTCTTTGACCTGGAGGTGAACTGTCTCACCAAGATCCTGTTTGGGGCCCTGGTGGTGGTGTCCCTGGTCATGGTGGCCCTTCAGCACTTTGCAGGCCGTTGGTACCTGCAGATCATCAGATTCCTGCTGCTGTTCTCCAACATCATTCCCATCAGGTGAGGGGGCGGCTGTTGAAGCCTCCCGGTGAAACTCTGCCTGCTCGGTGTGCTCCTCCTTGCTTCCAGCCCAGACAGGCACCTGAGCTCTCACCTGCTCCTCATTTCACAGCTGAGCGAGGCTAGAAGTAGAAATGAAGTTACTGTTCAAACATGAGAATGGCTTTGTTGTTTCTGCTGAGTTTGTTCAACTTATTCACCCGTTCACGGGCTCAGGCTGGGAATCAGGTATTTAAATTCCCTTCTCTCAGTGCTTGGACTGCCTGGTTACTGTGGTAAGAACAGAGCAAAAAATGCAAAAGGAGGGTGTTTTATACAGAATGTAGGGGAATATATTTAGAGGGCGATGAAACTTTAATATGAACTTGTACTGGATTAGTAAGTAGATTAATAACTTACTTTGGGTGCAAGACTGGGGTTCATTTCAGCTCCATTTTTAATTTGTTCTCTGGTATCCATCACTGTCCTCACTCTCTGTCCACCCTCCCCTCAAACCGTGTCTTCTCACTGTAGTTTTATCATCTGTCTTGGATTCACAGCGTAATTACATTTGCCACCAGAGCAGTGACTTTGAATAAACTTCTCCTGAGACTCTCCTTTGTCACCTCAGGTTCACTGTGGAACTCGTTGTCCTTTCATTGCACTGTGGCTGTTCGCAGGGATTTTCTCTGATGTTTTCCTGGTGATACTCCTTAATTTCCCTTTTTTCTCTTTCTCCTGTGCAGCTTACGTGTGAACCTGGACATGGGGAAGATTGTGTACAGCTGGGTGATCCGCAGGGATTCCAAAATCCCTGGCACCGTGGTTCGGTCCAGCACCATCCCTGAGCAGCTGGGGAGGATTTCCTATTTGCTTACAGACAAAACAGGTATTGCTGCAGAAAATACAGCTTGGAGTCGTGGTGTGGTGGTTGGATTTTGTTGTGTCTTTGGCCAGGAAGAGAGGATAACGAGAGATTTCTTTGGAGTGGAAGAAATACTCATCTCCTATCACTTTGACCATATGATTTAATCAGTTTTTGAAAAAAAGTTCTGCTTTTTTTTTCTGTTCTGAATGCACTGTAAGTAAGGTAGGACAGAAATATTATGTTATTTGAATGAATACTTAAATCACGCTATGAAAACAAAAGCTGAGGGTAAAAAAAAAATTAAAATCAACTTTTTAGAGCGAGTTTTCAAAGCCAGGGTAAGATAACTTACATATATGGGCAGAAGCTGTCTGCTGCTGTCCTCACACTTTTGAAGCTGAGCTTGAATTGAAGGCCTGAGCTCTAATGAAAAGCTTGGTCTTGCATAAAATCCTGGTCGCACCGAAGTCGTTCCTGACTTTTTTTTGGTTCCAGTGGGACCAGAGCTGTGCTGGTAGCTCCTGCTGGCATTGACTGTGGGGTGAATTCATGGTTATTTATGCACCCCCAGGAGGACGAGCTCTCAGGTTGGTTGATTCTGGGTTCTGTGCCAGCCTTGGCTGTGCTGGGAGGGCTGCACTGACCGCTGCAGCTGCTGGCCCAGACTCAGGTTCCTCTGGCTCGAGGCACAGCCAGGACAGGAGGGGTGCTGGGGAATGGGGGGCTGTTCCCACCCCGTGCTGCTGCTTTTCCCAGGGACTCTCACCCAGAACGAGATGGTTTTCAAGAGGCTCCACCTGGGCACGGTGGCCTACGGCCTGGACTCCATGGACGAGGTGCAGAGCCACATATTCAGCATTTACACCCAGGTACAGTTCGCTGCATTCCCTGACACCCAAAATCCTTCCACATCTCTGGGCTCGTGGTGAATTAATGTGGTAGGGACCTGCTTGTGAGCTGCTTTGGGGAAAGTGTGAAGGTCATTGGGTGCTTAATGCATGAACAATGTCGTGGTTGCTCGTTGTGTTCTGCAGGATGTTTCACGTCACATGCAGGTGTAACTGTGCCTCTGTCCTGTTGCTGAGGTCTGAGCCTAAAATAACTCATTTAGATATCCAGCGATCTCTTTTCTTTCTCCTTCCTGGCATTTGGTTCTTCTCTTGGTGTTGAGACCCTTAAATGACAGAACTACATTTAAAAATAATAAACAAAAAAACCCCCAGATCACAAACCCCCAGACTTCAGCCTTATTTGCCTTCGTTTTATACTGAATCTCTAGAGAAAACTTGACTACTGGTTAACTATCTGCCCAAGTGTCCCATATTTGTCAGGAACACTTGGGTGACTGACTATTCCAGTGTGTGAGCAGTGACTGAGTGCACTTGAGGGATTGCTGTTGGATTTTAGCAGCAGTGCTGATGAGCAGTGATACTAAATTTGAAGATCTTATGGGTCCTAATCACTAGTGTAGAAAATAACGTGTGGAATTACCCTGGTAATGGATATGTCTGATAAAACTTTCATAATTACCAAGTGAGATTCCTTATAATGAGAACCATTGGCTGGCAATGATTAATTTTGAACTGTAGTTCTTATTCTTTGCTTTTATTTTTACCATGTTGTGGCCCTTTGACCTGGAAGTGAAACTTTTGTCCTCTTGACACGAAAGGTTAACAGAGCAGGAAACTGGATCACTGTGTGTCCCTTCTTCGACTGGGATAATTTAGTAATTGTGCAATTATCTGAAGACTCCCATTCTGACACTAAAAATAGTATTAAAAAATAAATGAATGTAATTAAGATTTTCTAGCTCCATACGAGTCATCTGTTTTGTGTTTTCACCAATTATATTCTCTTGCACATGAGACCCAAGTGACTCTAAATTTCCCAAACCGCTGGTCTTTTGTGGGGTAAGAAAATGATTTCTCTGAGTCTTTTGAGGTTGGTGTGTCACCCTTCGGGGGATTTGCAGCAAAAGAGGATTTTTCTTGGTAAATCTTCTGGGGCCCTGCAGGAACAATGCTACAGGAGCTGGTTTGCACTGGGATGTTCCCGGGGGGGCCCTGGGTGTGAGGAGAGCACATCTGGTTTCTGGGGACACGGCTCTGCACGGTCTGTACAAACTGAGCCCAAGCTGTAGCCCCGTGGCAGGATGGAGAAATGCTGCTTCCTTCTCAAAGCGTCTCCTTCAGGAGCTGCTCAGAGCAGGCCAGGAACAGCCATTTCAGGTCCATGCACACACAGAGGCCACAGCAGAGGAAGGACAGCAAGGGCCTCCTGTAGGAAATGTTCCAGCAGCGTTTATTTCAGCCTGCCGAAGGGATCGGGACAGGAGACCCAGACTGTGTGCTGCTCGGTGGTTAAGGGAGGAGTCAGCGGCCAGCGGTCCGAGGGCACAGGAGCTGAACAAAGGCAGGGCAAGGGGCAGCAAACCTGCAGGGGAGATGAGGGATGAGCAGCTGGAATGGGCAGGGTCAGCTAGTCAGTGGGGAAGAAATCTAAGGTAAATTGGCAGTAGTTCTGTGTGGGTTCGACATTCCTGAGCCTGAATTCCAGCTCGCTGACCATTGCCGGCTCCTTTCCCAAGGGAAAGCTGCCAACAGTTTCTCTTTCCAAAGCATCTCTCTCCGTGTCTCAGCACAGGCTCAGCAAACAGTGTTCCCTTTGCCAGAACAACTGTCCCAGGGGTTGTTTCCTATTCCTGAACCAATGGAGAGCAGTGTCAGTGCCATGGAGCAATAATAGACCTTTTTACACAGCGTGTTCTAAAAGAAACTGTTGGGATTGTAAATAAAGCTTCTTTCTCTGCTGACAGCTCTGTGGAGTCAATCCATTTCCTGTCCTACCATGACAGTTCTACAAGACACCGTGAGGGAAGTCTCCTCTTTCAATCTAGGCAGGAAAAAACTCTGCGGTAAATCTTTCCAGGGCAAAGCCTGGCAGTTTCCCTGCGGGGGCTTTTTAGGGTTCCCACAACTCCCCTGATTTTCTTTTTCCTTACCACGAAGACCTCCTCGACGGATTTTGCAGGCGCTCGGCCGAACGACGAGCGCAACGACGATAACCAGCGCCGAGCTTCGTTTTCCCTTTTCCCACCCTAAGAGCGTTTTTTCTCTCTCTCCCCGCTGTGTCCCCCAGCAGGCGCAGGAGCCGCCGGCCGCCAAGGGGCCGTCCCTGGCCACCAAGGTGCGGCGCACCATGAGCAGCCGCGTGCACGAGGCCGTGAAGGCCATCGCGCTGTGCCACAACGTCACCCCCGTCTACGAGTCCAACGGCGTCACCGACCAGGCCGAGGCCGAGCGCCACTACGAGGACTCGTGCAGGGTGTACCAGGCCTCCAGCCCCGACGAGGTCAGTGGGGACCGCGCTTTAGGGGAGGGGTCGTGTTTTGTTGGGTTTTGTTGGGTTTTGTCGTCCTTTTCCAGGGTTGGGTTTCAATGCGCAAAATGGGGTTTTGACGCAGTTCGTTACACACACTCACACTTTGATTAGAATGTATGAACTAAAACTAAGTTTATTTAAAAGAATCTGACTTTATTTTGTAGTATTTTTATGAAGGCCAGGGATTGGGGGAGAAGGCTGACACTTCTCCCCATCCCGTTGGTCAGGACAACTGTCCATCAGCTGTCCATAGCTCTAAGAACAAGAATGAAAACTTTCTTTGGAACTACAATAACATTGGCCAGTGTTTACAGACCAGAGCGTGAGAAAGAACTCAAAACATGAAACTGTGAAACAGAAGAGAAGGCTGAAAAAATCCGGGCGACAGGGTTTCTTGTTGGGACTCGGGTGTTTGTTAATTCTTGTCTATGTTGCAGTCTCACAGTCCGTGAGTTCTGCAGGTAACGAACTAAAAATGGAGCTGTGTCCCTCTCCCTGCAAGGCCTTTTAAGCACAAACTGTCTAATTAAGAAGTGGCACCTAAATTATTTTTACGTTTAACCCAATAACCAACCACTCACGGCCCACAATTTGGACTTTTCTATCCAATTACAAAACACCACCCAGACCCATGAAGGAGAAGGTGACAAAGAAGGACTTATCTTACACCCTAAAACCTCCATCTTGCTGTATATATATATTACTATATTCTAAAACCTTAAACTCTGAGTTTTCCACCCTGTGATATCCCACACTTCCATTCAAACTCCACACCCACAATCCCAGCGCTGTCACTCAATTTTGGGAGCTTCTCCACGGCCTCAGGTCAATGCAGAGTTTGCTTGGGGGTCAGTGCCTGCCAGCACAGAAACCTGAAATTCTCAGTGCCCAGGGCTCCAACAACATTTGAATGAATTTATTGCCCTGATAAGCTGTGAATAGAGCCTCAGTGCCCTCTCAGCTGTTCCGCCTCTCTTCCTGGAGCTCCAGACTGGTATCCTGGCTGTTCCGTCAGCCTCTGCATCACACAATTTTGCCCGTTTCTGCACCTTTTGTCCAGGGTGTGTTTTTCATTTCAGTGCCGTGAATCCCTTTGACCACGTTTGGTAAATTAAGAGCAATCTTATCTTGTCTGGGGGAGGACAGCTTGTGGAAGGGGGTTGGAATGCTCCCAGAGCTCAGCTCTGTGAGGTGTGTGACCTTGCAGACCAGTGAGGAGCTGTAAATCGCCGTAACCATGGCACATCCCATGTGCAGGTGGGCAGAGCCAGGGCCCGGGTTAGTCCTGGCGAGGGACTGAAGTGCTCGGGTTTGTCTGAGAGCAAAGCTGGGCCCTGCCAGTCCTCTGCCAGCACCCAGTGCAGCAGGGCTGTGCAGCTGGCACCGTGGGGAGAAGCTTTAGAGCTCTCCAGAGACTCACTGGAGATTTTTCCTGAGCATTTGAGGGATCAGGTTCAATGCAGGACTTGCAGTTCAAGTGCTGTTTGCCACCCCCTGCAAAATTTGGGAAATGTAATTACAGTGTTGTTTCCTTCTGTGACGAAGACAGAAGGAACAAAACGTGGTTTCATGCATTGGTTATGCTTCTTGGATACACCTTTTAGTCCAACAAAAGTACCACATTTTGCTTTCTATCAATTTGTACAGTTAGCTCGGTGCTGGAGAGACCCCGGAGTCTGAGACTTCCCCTGAGAATCCCGCTGGCAGTGTGAGATCAGAGCACCCTTTGGGCGACATTCAAAGGGTTCTTCCATGTAGTGCCTCAAACAAACTCTGATAAAAGCCTTCCCACCTTTGCCATCAGCAGAAAGGCTGGCTTGCCTCGCTGTTAGAGAAAAGCTTTGCATGGAGCTCAGTGCACTCGTTGGAAGCCCAGCTGTGTCAGGATTTCGGTGCTGTTGTGCTGCTGAGAGACTGGCACAGAGCTGATTTGTACATTTACATACATGCAAAATACGCCCTTTAGCGGTTTTTCTCCCAGCTTTCAATTGTCTGAAAATTCCCAATTGAATTTGCAGCCAATTCATTCGTCTCATATATACTTAAATGGATCCATTTTCTTCTTGTTTGTTGCCCCAAAGCTGCATTTCTGCTGTGCCCCTGCACGGCTGTGGCTGCAGAGGAGTGCCAGCAGCGCCTCCTCCCTGGGCAGGCTCTGGGGGTCCTGTCCCCGTGGCTGGGCCAGGTTTGCTTCCCTGCTCCTCTCCTCTGGAAGGTGTTGCTTGCTCTCCTCGGCAAAGGCAGCGTACAGAAAGCAACTGCCTTTGCCCTGAAACGGGTTCTGAATGATTTCCAGATGGTAATTTTTGTGAGCTGCATATAAGTTGTTTATTTTTTTCTCCTAAAGCATTTACAGGCTATTTTTGCAGAGATTTCTGTTTATTTACATATATACTGTGGTATATAGTGAAGTCAGTGATTTTTCTTTTACTTTTACTCTTTATACTGTTCTGTCTTTAAAATATTTACACAGCAATTTGTCTGAAATACCCAGGGGATGTTGTTTATTTGTTTTACTATAGCATGATAACTAATCCTTCCAAGATTATTGTTTAAATTCTTTTTTCCTTTCTTGTGATATCTTAAGTAAAGAATTACAGCAGGTTCAGAAATCAGATATGCTTTGCTGCACTGAGGAAATCTTGTCTGTCGGTCTTAGATATACAAATATTATTTAGCTGTGCTCTGTATGTCATCCTAGATGGTACAAAATGCAGTGGAGTGGAGTCCTTGAGAAGGGAGTAATGCTGTTAAATAACATTCCCTGTAGGGGAATGGCTCTGGACTCCTGTTAAAGCCAGCCTTTGAAATCTTATATCAATAAAATATTGCCATGGCAGGGAAGGTCAGTTTATGAAATGAGTACAAAAACTTGTATTCTCTTTACTTTAACAGCAAGGGTAATTTCTACCAGTTGGCACAGGATTCATTTCCTGTAACAGAAAGCAGGATTTCCTAAATTTGTTTCCTGTGCACACTGCCATTTAGAAGTCTTGAAGTATCTTTATTCAGATATCAGTTACAGCCTTGGGGCTCTGGGAGCCAGTTGTCAGTTGTAGCCATACAGTAACTAACAGGGGAAATGAAATAGATATAATCTGATCAGAGATAAGGGTGCCTGGGATTCCTGGGCAAACAGTCTTTAACCCTGACAACGGCGGCAGCTGCCAGGACATGAAAGGGTGTGGGATCAATTGGGCTCTGCCTGCTGTCTGCCTGCCTAGGCAACCCAGAGGGGACCCTGCAGAGCAGCTCATGGCACAGAAGGATCAATTTGTCTCTTTAGAATGAAATTTATTAGTCGATATCCACTTCACTGGTGGCTTGGGTAATTTAATTGTCGGAGAGAGCAAAGTTGGAGGATACAGCGCTGGGCTGCTGGGGCTGCTGTGCTTGGAAATGCTCAGATCTGTATCAGGCCCGGCTTGGTTGGAGCTGCAAAATGTTGGCAGGGACTTCCCTGATTTCCCTCGTTGGGGAGCGTGGGCTCCCTTTAAGGTGTTCGAGGGATTTCTAGCCTGCTTTCAATTCTCCTTCCTCTAAGTTGTAAATATACTTTCGCATCTTGAATATTTCTCGTCTTTGTGCTGCAGCTGAGTTACGTGTTTGCAGGGGGCAGAGCAAACCTGTTGTGTCTGACACGGAGCTGGGATGTGCTCCCCATCCCACCCCATGGATCCCATCCCGTTATCCCATTATCCCCACCCCAGTGCCCAGACACTGCCAGAAGAGCTGCCGTGGGTGGTGTTGTCCCCTGCCCGTCCGTCCGTCCCTCTGCACGAGGCTTTGCTGCCCAGAGCTTTGTAGGGATGCCGGCAGGGCCG
Organism: Donacobius atricapilla; assembly: GCA_013397315.1. NCBI lineage: Eukaryota > Metazoa > Chordata > Aves > Passeriformes > Mimidae > Donacobius > Donacobius atricapilla. Next base: position 289,978 of record WBMY01009722.1, on the reverse strand, counting down.
GAGGGAGGAGGTGGCCGTGCCGAGGAGCTGCTTTAACAGCTGGGAGCAGAGATTTGCCCCTCCAGGCACCTGGAGCTCACCAGCACAGGCAGAAGAACAGCCAGGGCTGCACACGCTGAACACCACGCAGCATCGTGCTGGGAATAATTCCCAATAATTATTTATTAACCAGGGTGTTAGGAAGCCGAGCTCCATCTCTGCTCTGGGAGGCTGCTAGGAGGATTATCTAACTGCACACTTTAATGCACTGAGGATGGCTTGGAGAAACTTTGGAGAAAGATAAGCTTGAAAGAGCCTTTGATTTGTCGTAATCTTTGTGAGCAAGCCTGCACAAACTTGTTAATATTAAGCCAAATATTGATTCAAATTGACTTAAAGGTCTTTCAAGGCAAAGCCAACTCAATTACTTTTTTTTTTTTAATCTGACAATTTAAGACTACTTTATGAAAGGAAAAGTTTGGTTTAGGTTCTCTTTTAAGCTTTTGGATGAAAAGGAGCTAAGTTCACAAAAGCTTCTTCAGTTAGCCCCAATTGTATCAATTGATTAATAAAATCTCAACTCAGTGCAAGTACTTACAGGTTCTAATTTTATTTGTATCTCTTGTGTGTGATTTTCCAAAATCAATTTCATTTTTAACTGAGGTGTTTGTGGTCTCTTGAGGCAGAACCTGAAAGGCAGAAGGAATAATTAACCTTCCAGTCGACAGCAACCATGTGCCCAGCGCTCTTCTGCCTTTGAAAATGTCACTGTAAAACACTTCCAGTGTTTCATGTCTGTTTAGGGAAAGTATCCCTTGATCCTTTCTGGGGGGCAGTGATAGATGGGCTGGTGTCAGCTGCTGCTCCATCTGTTACTGCCCAGACAGCTTCTGGAGTTCAATCCCAGCCAGCTCAGGCTGAGATGGATGTGTCAGCTCAGCTGGGCACTCCGGGCCATTCTCAGGGAAGCAAAATAAAGGCTTTGCTCTTTTGGCGTGGCTCTGGTTGCAATTGAGTGGAAGCTTGTGGAGAACTCAGTTTTGTAGGTCCTGAAATAGTAGAGGCTGCAGTCAAAATAATGCCCACCTCAGTTCAGTTAAACCTTGAACAGTCTGGGGGTTGTTTGGGGTTTTTTTGTGTGGATTTTTTTTTGTTTTTTAATGTTTAGGGAGAAGGGTTCTCTGCTAAGAGGTGTCTGAGCCAGCCTTCAGCTGTCTTGCTGATCACTGCAAAATTGTTGAAATTTGTTGATGAGCTGTTACTGCTGAGCACACAGAGAATAACGCAGAGCTCGTTTTGTTTGGGTTGTTTTGGTATGAATTTTTAATGCGCTGCATTTGTGTTTCTGGCTTTGAAATTGTAAATCCAGGGTGAACGTGTAGTTTTGAATTCTTAATTTCATAGACAGCAAGCTGGGAAATCGCTCTTTCCAAAAGTAAGTGTTTGTAGAGGGCTTTCCCTGATGTGCCCAAGGGGGTTTGGGCACCCTGGGGCTGGGTGGAGGATTCCAGAGCCTGCCCCTTGCTGAGGGTTGTCCTTTGGAAGGGAATCATGGAATCATTTAGGGAAAAGCCCTCCCAGAGCGTCAAATGCAAGCTGTGCCCAGTGCCCACTTTGTCACCAGCCCAGAGCCCTGAGTGCCACCTCCAGGAATTCCTGGGACACCTCCAGGTTTGGATGGGTACGCCAAAGCTCCCTGGGCACTTCCAAGGCCTGGCCACCCTTCCCATGGGGAGATTCCTGGTGTCCAGTGGAATGTGGCGGTCGAAGCCAGGGAGGTGACACCGGGACAGTGCCGCAGCTGGGTCAGACACGAGCTGGGCTGCCCAAACCCGGCAGAAACTGGCAGGAGGGGTCTGAACTGGCAAAGGGCAGATAGGAAGAGCCATGGAGGGGCACCTGCGTTTGTCAGTGGGTCTGTTTGCTAGCACCATTAACGACTGCTGAATTAACGACTGCTGAATTAACCACTGCTGAATTAACCACTGCTGAATTCTCTCATCCCTCCCCTCGGGAGGTGCGGCAGGAGCCCTCACCGTGTCCTTCTCCTCGCAGGTGGCCCTGGTGCAGTGGACAGAGAGCGTGGGCTTGACTCTGGTGGGCAGAGACCAGTCCTCAGTGCAGCTGAGGAGCCCGGGGGGGCACATCCTCAACTTCACCATCCTGCAGATCTTCCCCTTCACCTACGAGAGCAAGCGCATGGGCATCATCGTGCGGGTGAGGGCGGCGTGTGCCGGGCCGGGGGGGGACAGGCACACCTGGGGCAGCCTGGGGGGGACCCAGGGCTCACCCGGGCCGGGCCCCCTGCCCACAGGTGTCACCCAGAGCACGGCAGGGTGGCCAGGCTGGGCAGTCCCTCCCCGGGCAGCACCGCGGGTGAAACACTTGGAAGAGTTCCTTGGATTATTCCTTTTTCTGACTTGTGGATGGGGCAGCTGAGAGGTGCTTTAAAAACTTTTATTCCATTTTCAGTCTCATGTGAAGGGTGAGACGGTACAGGTGTTATAATTCACGCCATCACAATCAGAAGCTAAATTATTTCTTAATTACAATCCATTATAAGCGTTTCTTGGCCTGTCAGCTTTTGCCACACTATGCTGTTAATGCCTTAAAGCCAATATCTAAAATTTCCCCTCGTGGGTCCTACTACAGTGCATCTTTCGTAGTTCTATTTCTCTAAAGTATCTGGTCTTATTTGCAAGGCTATCCTTTGAAAATTCCCAGTTCCATTTTTCTCTCAACAACATCTGTCCTATCCCATGGCATTTCTCAGTCAGCATTTCCTATCTCAAGGTTTGCACACGGATGCACAAGATTGTGTGAGCCTCTTGTCAGGCTTTCGGAATCCTCTACAAATCCACTTCCCACATCTTTGGAGTATGGATGGAATCTCGCGTGGGGTCAGATGTAATAACTCCACGAAGGTCCCTCACATCTGAGGGGCCAGCCCTTACAGAAAACGGCTTAAATAATTTTGCGAGACGGCTCTTCAAGCGTGTTTTGTAGAGCAAAAGGTTTAATAAAATATAAAATGAGGAATCCCTGTGTTAAACCTGGGAGTTTGGAGATCCACAGAATGCACTGAACATCCACTGAGTGTTCCCACAAATGGGTTGTGCTGCAGGGGATGCCTGCAACACGTGCAGTGGGTATCCACTTCAGTACAGCAAGTGTCAATTCTTCAAATTAATTACTTCCTTAATGAAAATTCTGTGGAGACTCTGGGCAATCTTTTCACGACCCAGAATAAAAGTGCTATCAATAGAAGAGGGAGGACTAAAGAACGCCTTTCCCCATTGCTTTTATTACAAGTGCAAGCTTTTGATGAAATGCTATTTTATCAAAGGTGTAAGAGGTGGACAGAGCATCAAAGCCAGGGTGAGCTTCATTAAATTGTGTTTTTATGCTCAACAGAAGTGAATGCCCTGAAATTTTCTTGTCATGAATGTAACAGTTCTCCTTTTTCTTTTTGCCTGTTTGATTTGAAGTTCATTCCTTTTAAAGTGCCTATTATTTATCTTCTCCCCCACTAGGAATAAAAAGGCTTCTAGTTTGTATTTCTCTGTTTAGATTTTGCCTATTTCGTTTGTATTTTAGGCAAAACCAGCAAAACTCCCACTTGTGGTCAGTGGGAGCAACATCAGGCCTAGATCCTGACTGTAAATACCTTTAAAGAAGCGTTGGTCCCTCTCTGGGAATTGTTTTTATTTGGAGCCACTCAGCTGCTCTAAGCCACTAAAATCAGCTCCGTGTGTGCCCTGTGCAGAATTAGAATTGAGTATTGAGGCTGGGTATTATTTTGCCCCATTTCTCTATACTCCAAAATAATATCTTCAAGCAGGGTTTTAATTTCCATTAAAAAAAAAAGTGTTTATAGATAGGTAGTTACCAAGTAAAATTTGCTTTAATTAAACATATATGTGTGTGTATGTGTAGGTACTGCATTTGGTTTGATCCGCAGCTTGAAGGGTGTTCACCTTTTCAGTGCATCTCCTAAACCGTGCTGCCTGTTTAAAAAACAGAAATAGGGGGAGGGAGAGCAGCACGAGGCATGCAGGAGAAAATACAGCCAGGGAGGGAGAGGCAGCTGCACTCAGCACTGCAGCGAGCAGCGCCCCAAGGGGAACATTCCTGCTCACCTGCACAGGTGTTGCCTGTCCTTATAACCTGCAGTTTTTCGGGCTGTGGGGAGCCCCTGTGAGAACCTTGCCAGGCCTGGGGGCAGAGCCTGAGCAGAGGTTCCTGTGCCCACCCAGCAGCGCCATCCCTGCAGGCACCATCGCCCTGCCCATCCTGCCTGCCCTGCCCCTCGGCAGAGATCTCCTTCAGCACAACTTCTGGCAGATCAGGCAATAGCTCATGCTGAAGGCAAGGCACAGAGGTTGCCTGCTTTGGGATATTTTTGCAGCATCTGAGTGTTTCCTTGCACTCAACTGTCGTTTCTGTACCTGATAATTTCAGTTCTAAGAAATCCTGTTCTACCCAAGCAGCCTCCTCACCATGGTGTGCACTGACTTATCTTCCTCTTTGAAGGAGGCCTGTTTGTTCGACCACAATATTTTCCATTCTTCGTTTTCTTTGCGTGTTTTTTTTTCCCCTTAGCCATGTGGAATGATCTTTGTTGTAGAGCAGAGATAGTGCTATTGTCATATCTGCAATTGAAAGGAGCCTTTGAACCGTGGCCAGAGGCAGACCATGGTGGAAAAAGATGCTTCCCCAAAACAATATAACTGGCAAATCTGTGTGCAGATTTATAAGAGTGATCTTGCCATGATCTGAGAACGCACTAACCTCCTCCTGAACTCGGGCAGAGGAAATGACTAATGCAAGGAGATAGCTGATACAGTATTTATATTGGACAAAAAATCTAAACTATCTTAAGCCAGCTCTGCAGCACGGGAAGTGCAGTCTTTATTCAGTTTCCTACAGAGATGTTGTTAGACACTCTTTAATCAAATAATTTCATAGATAAACCTTTACCTTTGGCTACTGCCAGAGGTGGTGTGTTTTATTTAAGCAGGTTCTGGTTGTTTTGGAAGAGTGACACCCGTTTTCCTCTGGGGATGTGGGATGTGTATCACTGTGTGAGGGCTGGATGTTCCAGGATGTTGGAAACCACACTTGGGCTTAATTATGAGCATCTTCCTTGTGAATATCTCTGTGAGCTTGGCAAAAATATTCAGCAAAGGAGCCTCATTATCCTTGGCTACTTCTTCATTTCCTCAGCAAAGACACTTCTTCACAATTTTAGTGTCAACATCAGGTGCGACACTTCGCCAGTTCTTTTTTTTTGTGCTGTGGATTTAAACTCTGTTTTGCCAGTGCCACAGGACCTTGGGCTTTTAACCTATTCATGTGTGAGAGCCTCCGCCACTAATTTCTGTAATGGTGGAACAGACTGCCCCAAATATTAGGTGATAGAAGGAAGAAGTGTCCACTTCGCTTTTCTTTCATTTCTCCTATTCCTAAAGTACTTTTGCCGCTTCATTCACAGCTGTTTATTTCAGACCTCCCTGGGCTGTTTGGTTTTGCATTTTAAGTTTGTTTTCCTCCTATCGCTGGTGGCTGTCTCGGTTTACAGAGCAGTTTGTTCCTTACTCACTGTTTTGCCTCCTTTGAGGAAATTGCCAGGGTTTCCATTAGCTTGTAAGACCCAGAGCTGTGGCCTCCTTACCTCTCTGCCTGCTTCGAAGAGACTTTTTAATTTGTGGTAAAGTAAATATGCTTTGCTTGCAGCCTATGAACTCCTTGTATCACATGAGGCAGGCAGCAGTCTAAGCTTTCTGTGGCAAGCATGAGCTTTAATTATGCTTATTCCATGGGGTGTGGCAGGGCAGGTGAATCAGTGGTTTTTACTCTGCTCTGTGCATCTGTTTCGTTGTTTCAGGCAAGCAGGGAGTCAGGTTTCAAGGTGAGGGCTGCAGGTTGTTCTGGAGGCACAAGCAGGCAGAGTCTGTCTGTGTGGAGATGCCGATTAAAGAGCTGATCCTCCTTGTCTAAAGCATTCATTCCTGCTGCGAGGAGCTGAGCCACAATGGAGTGGGCATCTCCTCCTGGCCCCCGAGCAGAAGCTGAGCTGGTGGCCCTTCAGCTGCCCCAAGCCAGACCATCCTGTGCCCGCAGTGCTGAGAATTCAGCGCTCGCTGTCCGTGCTGTCCCAGCTCAGCCTGCTGTGCTGTCTCTGCAGGATGAATCCACAGGGGAGATCACCTTCTACATGAAGGGGGCAGACGTGGTGATGGCTGGCATCGTGCAGTACAACGACTGGCTGGAGGAGGAGGTATGGGAGGGCAGCCCTGCTGCTCTGCTGTGTTCCTTTTCATCTTCTTTTAAGTGCTCCAGACAGTGTTTCTTGTTCCGACTCAGACGTTTATTAATTCTTACCCATATTACAGTCACACAAACCATGAGTTCTACAGCACTTCTAGCCAACAAACTAAAAATGGCCCCTGTCTCTCTCTCTACAAGGCCTTTTAAGGATAAACTCTCCAGTTGAGAAGTGACACCTAAATTATTTTTACTTTTAACCCAATAACCAACCACCCATGGCCCACAATGCTGATTTTTCTACCCAATTACAAAACACCACCCAGATCCATGGAGAAGAAGGTGAAAAAAAAGGACTGGCCTCCACCCTAAAACCTCCATCTTGCTTTATATCTATATTACAATAGTCTAAAACCTTAAACTCTGAGTTTTCCACCCTGTGATATCACACACTTCCATTCAAACTCCACACCCACAATCCCAGTGCTGTCACTCAATTGGCAGGGACACCTTCCACCACCCCAGGGTGCTCCAAGCCCCATCCAACCTGATCTTGGACACTTCCAGGGATGGGGCATCCTCAGCAGTAGCTTCAATTACTGATTCTCTGGTGTTCAGAGAAAAAATACTAACTTGATCTTATTTTGACGAGTCGGTTGTCCAAGATGTGAAGTCTACAAATCACAGGCTTGTGCCCTTTTACTTGGAGACAGAGAAAATTTTATCAGTGGGGTTGGTTTTGCCACCCTGGTGTAGCAGAGAGGATATTTTCTTCCTGGTCTCTGGGCTGGGTCACAAACCATTGCAGATCCCCTCTTTCCTCTGGGGTTTATCATGCACTTTATCAGATGTTACAGACTCACTGGGGTTGCTCAAATGGGATGGTTATTTTCTTAACCTGCTCTCTTACCCTGCCATCTCCACACTGCTGTGCGCAAATCATTTCAGTGGAGCTGCAGTTGATGCTTTGCAATGGGATCCTTCTTTGCAGTGTGGTAACATGGCTCGGGAAGGCCTGAGGGTTCTCGTCGTGGCCAAGAAGTCTCTGACCGAAGAGCAGTATCAAGACTTTGAAGTAAGTTTTTATTAGTTTCTTTTCCTTTGCTTTTGAACGAACAATCACTGAAGTGATGCTCACAAAACTCTTGCGATAATGCTGCCTCTCACCTCCCAACTCTCTGCTAGAACTGTTGCTCTAAAATGTCTTGGTATTCTTTTCATCAAAGTTGCTTTTCAGGTGATAGGTATGAAGTGTTTGTCCCAGCGAAGACCCTCCCAAGCAGCTCCTGAGTCCTGAACAACCAGAGTATAAACCAGGCAGCTCCACGTGTGGGGTTTGGGGCACAGCCTGGCTTATCCCGGCAGGCAGAACGGGAAGGGGAGCTGTTTGGTTAACGCAGGGATGTGCCGGTGGAGCTGCTCAGGACTCTCTGGTGCCGCAGGAGCGTTGCCTGCGGTGGGAGGGAGCAGCTTGCAGGCTCGGTGCCTTTGTGTGCCCTGTGCTGCCCACCGGCCACGGCTCCCTGGAGCATTTCCCACCTGGCTCTGCACCGGGCACCTCGAGCTCCCCGGCCCGTGCAGGTTCCGTCTCGGAATCGTGGAACCAGCGGTGCCTGGGTCGGAGGGCACCTTAAGGAGGGCGTAGTTCCAGTGTCGTGGCACTGGGACACCTTTGCCTAGGGCGGGTGGGAGGCCACAGAGGGAGGCTGACAGCTTCAGCCCGTGCCCCCAAAGCCCGGCTGACCGTGCTGTGTGTCCCCAGGCTCGCTACGTCCAGGCCAAGCTGAGCGTGCACGACCGCTCCCTCAAGGTGGCCACGGTCATCGAGAGCCTGGAGATGGAGATGGAGCTGCTGTGCCTCACGGGGGTGGAGGATCAGCTGCAGGCAGACGTCAGGCCCACGCTGGAGACCCTGAGGAACGCGGGCATTAAGGTCTGCCTAACCCAGGGCTGCTGCAGGAGGAGCACCGAGACCCTCGGAGTGCCGGGCGCTGCCCCACGGGCAGTAAATTCAAAGCTGGGGGGGCCCTTTGAGGGTTTTAAACGTCACTTTGGGGACAGAACGTGCTGCAAGTCGTAAATGTCAGCACATGAGTGTGTCGCCTCTTTTGCTTTCACCCCCCTGCAGAGAAAGGAATCCTGTGGGCACAAGGGGGGGTCCCACAGGAGACTTGGGGACAATTATTCTTTCGGGGAGTTGCGTGAAACAAGGCAGGTGTGGCCGTGTTTGGTTTGAGGCGCACGAACCCCCGTGCTGGGCTGGAGCTGAGGATATCCACGCTGTCAGTAGCCACTAGAGGGGAGTCTGAGCCAAGGGAATCAGGGTCTGGATTTGGTTTTTTCCGGCTCTCTGGGCTCCAGCATCTCTGACTGCACACCTACAGCCTGAGCTGTGCTCGGCAGTGAGGGAGCTGCTGGGGTGCCTGCGTAGGTTCTCTCGCTGAAAACTTTGTCAGCCTTGCAAAAGGGGAAAAAAAAAAAGGATTAAACGTTCTGATTTGGGTAAGAAAAGTAGGTGAAAGGTCCTGGTTGTGGTTTCTCTGCCTTAAGTTGTGAAGTGAGCAAAAATCTGAAGCCGTGCAGTGAATACAAAGCAGGGCTGTGTGTTTGGGGCTGAGGTAGGAAGGGAATTCAGTGCTTGGGATGATCTTCCAAAAGTGTTCTCTTTTTCTCTTTTTTTCTCTTTTTCTTTTTCTTTTTCTTTTTCTTTTTCTTTTTCTTTTTCTTTTTCTTTTTCTTTTTCTTTCTTTTTCTTTTTCTTCTCTTTTTTTTTTTTCTTGCTCTTCTCTTTTTCTTGCTCTTTTTCTTTTTCTTGCTCTTTCTTTGTTGTTTACATCCCTGTAAACAGACTTCAGCAGAGAAGCGAGACCAGGGGAATCAGAGCTCCTCAGTGGTGTTGTAGTCCTGGCCCAGCACTCCAAAGGGTTTTCCTTCTTCCCTTTCTCCTCACCTTGGCTGCAGCTGGTGTGGAGTGTGGGATGTGCTGAGCACTCTGTGCACTGCAGTGTTCACCAGGGCATTGCATGTCAGGAGTAAATCCAGAGTGAGGGGGGTCTTGCAGTTCATGACAGGGACCATCTTGTTAAGATTAAATCTCTTTTCCAACCTCAGATTATTAAACAAATGAGCCTTTGTGGGGGTTTTTCTGTTGTTGTTTTGGGATTTTCTTAAGGTTTTTGTATTTTTCATGAAATATTCTTGGGCAGTGTCTTGAAAGAATAAAAACACCAGTGGAAAAAACCAAACTCACTGTGATATATTTACACTGGAGAAAGAATTCCCAGCCATGCTGCTGACATTGCTTTCTAACTCCCTCCCCTCACCAGCACAAAATAAAAGGAGCAGTGTAGATTTTTAAAAAAAATCTTAAAAAAAAAAGCCCTCAACCAAGTCAGTGTGTTCCAGACGTACACATCAGCACTGAGCTAACCCCAGTTGCATCATCCACATTTCAGGCTGGGCCAGGAGGGATCTTTCTGCAGCAGGGCTTGGTTGAGAAATGGCCGGGGAGGGACACGTTAACACACAAATACACATTTTTTTAGCTTGCATTTTGTGGGTTTATCAGCAGAATCTTGAAATATTGCAGGTGGGAAAAATGTTACACAGAGTTTGTAGCAGAGGTTGAAACTTCCTTTGTGTCTCAGCCTCTTTAAGAGCTTTGCTTTCTTTCACGTGTGAGGATTTTCTTGCGTGTTTTAAAATAGGGGTTTTTTTTTAGAAGAATAATTTGTATGTTTGTTTTAACAGTCCTTTTATAAGGCTGAGGGGGCAGGTGGGACTTGCAGAGGTCCTGCAGATGTGGTTGTTGAGCTTTATTTGACACATGAAATGTTTGGGTTTTAGGTGTGGATGCTGACAGGGGATAAGCTGGAGACAGCCACGTGTACAGCCAAGAACGCTCATCTGGTGACACGGACACAGGACATCCATATATTCAGACTAGTGAGTGATACCCTCAGACCCTCTCTCCAGGGGTCTGGCCCAGCCTCTGGGACAGGAGGGGTGTGAGATCACAACCGGGTGATGAATAAAAATACCAGCAGGGTATTTTTATTCCTCCGACCCAGCTTTCTACCCCAAGTTTTTGTCTCTGTGACCGCGTGCCCTCCCTCAATGTGCTGCCTGTCCTGGCAGTGTCACTTCCATTCCCTCCGGGATTCTTTGCTGTTTTCCCACCCCAGTGAGGCACACCTCGCTCAGTTCCATCCTCCCCCAGGTGACGAACCGAGGAGAAGCCCACCTGGAGCTGAACGCCTTCCGCCGCAAGCACGACTGCGCCCTGGTCATCTCGGGGGACTCACTGGAGGTAGGGCCAGCCCCAGAGCCCGGGCTGGAGGGGCCCGCCGAGCAGGTGTAACCCAGGTGTGTGCTGTGTGTAACCCAGGTGTGCCTCAAGTACTACGAGTACGAGTTCATGGAGCTGGCGTGCCAGTGCCCCGCCGTGGTGTGCTGCCGCTGCGCGCCCACGCAGAAGGCGCAGATCGTGCGGCTGCTGCAGGAGAGGACGGGCAAGCTCACCTGTGCCGTGGGTGAGTGAGAGCCAGGAGCCCTGAGCACGGGCGGGGGCACCTGACGCTGCTCCTTGGGCGGAGAGACA